>OU744336.1:180094854-180645560 GCA_916610165.2 Gymnosoma rotundatum
TTTGGGGCTTCTTCTTTTACAGCACTAACGCAACTTTGAAGATTTTTTTAGTGTTCTTCCCCATTGAATATCAATATATATAAAAGGTTTTCTATTAAGGGGCGATATGCATTTTCCATTTTTATGAACGGAAGAAAAACAGTCATCATATCCCAAAATATGTAAGATTTAAAAAAAAAATCGTTTGTCTGATGAGAATGGCATTAGTAGTTTTTGCAAAAAAAAAATAATTTTAAAATCTATTAAAATAAGTTTTAAATGTGAAAGACCACAGTAAAATATCATATTTTCTATATACCAAATATTCACCGACGAGGATACAAAATCTTTAGGAGAGGATTAAGCTAAAAAGTATTTAATAAATTTCGTGAACATTTGTATAAACAATGGTTACATCGTATCGAAATTCCGCGAAAAATATATATGCTTAACAAAATTTTAGTAAATAAATTTTCTTTAAAATATTAAATTAACCACCTGGTCACCTTAATTATTTCTAAATTTTTTTCTTGAATTAATTATAATAATTTTTCAGAAAACTATCCATGTGCTGTCAGTCTTATTACACACGAAACAAAATTTGTAACTAATCAAGCTTACTCATACAAATACATAAACAAGCGCACGCACATTAACTCAATCGAAATATTTAAAGAAATGACATCAAAAACAAATCAAACAAAGAATTTGCTAGTACTTTAGATTGCCATAATGTTTAGAGAAATAAAACTAAATTAAGAGTCGCAAAATGCGTCACAATCTCTATGCGATTAGTGTTACCGTTCCACTTTATTGTAGCTCATCATATTATTAACAGCCTATTTACAGTTAAAGCAAGTTTTCTTTCACCAGGAAGATACGTACAAAACACATACATACATAGAATTAAGATGATAATTCTGGCGAAAAAAAAACCGACTTCACCTCCAAACTTTATACTTTTTATAGCCGACTTAGCTCTACAGGTCCTTGTTGCTTTCAACCATCTGTCTTGGCAAATATATATCAAAGTACAGCAACTATAGTGTCACCCTTTAATTTCCAAGTCCATATTTTATATGTTGTAGCGGTGTTAGCGATAGAGGTTCATTGTAAATTTCAAGCGCCTGTTTAAAACTGTTCAGAAGTATGGCCATATACATGAATTTAAATTCAAATGGTGGCACCCTTTATTTTTTAATTTTTAATATCAATACTTGTTACAATAACATTCATAGCAATCGCCAGTTTGTCCAATGTCTATTCTCAATGTCTAATTGCGGCACCTATAAGATTTATTTTTTTATTACTTTTTCTATTGAAGCCTATAGTGATCCTTAGTTTTCTTAACTTTATGGTAATACTCTTAAAAAACATGTATATTGCACGGGGACACCCTTTAATTTTTAAAATGATACACTATTTTCAAAAGCATCACCTTTTTAATAAAGAAAACATTTTCAAAATCGGTTCAGAAATGACTGAGTTTTGGAGATATAACACAGATATAAAAAAAGTAACATTCAGTCGAATTGATAACCCCTTCTGTTTTTGAAGTCGGTTAAAAAATTGTTTAACTATCCCCTAAAATAATGATCTCTAAAATTATCATAAAATTATTTTTATTTTTTTATTTTTTTGCATATCAATAAAAATAAGGTGTCAGCTTTAAAGGTGGTGAAAATTTGCAATCAAAACTAAGGTCTGTGACAAGCCTTGTTTGTTGAGGCATTTCATAATAATTAAAATTAACCTCGTGATTCAGAAAAAAAAAATTATTTAAATACCCGCATCAATTTTGCAAGCCCTAGAAAATATAAAAAATTTTTGTTACCAAAATTGTATGAAGCTGTACGTAATAAATAACCAAAATCCTACAAAAGAGAAGTGTTAATATTATTTGTTAGTAGATTATATATTTACATCGATTCAGAAAACCGCTTCAAAAAGAATAAATAAATTCAATTAATTTTATATAAGGCAAAATATTTTCCTAACGAAATTGAAACAGACAAGAAAATACTACAAATTTAATTATTATTTTTACTTTCAAGAGAATCAGCATTGCAAATTCAATTCAATTAAACAATTTTTTTTTAATATTTTTAGTTTACAATTGGCTTCATTAACAATAATATTCCTTGTTTTATTTGGATTTATTTTTAGTAAGTTATTTTAATAATATTTATCATAATGTTTAATTTGTTCAATTCACAAACTGTAGTAAATTGTATGTTGTATCAAAAAAAACCAGAGTACTTAAGAACACGCTGTTGTAGTTTCTATAGTTAAATTTTAAAAATGTAAAAATTTTAAAAATAAAAACACTAAAATTTAAATTAAAATAAAATATAAAATTCAAAAAAGATTAAAAATAAAAATTACCGAAGATGTTTAAAAAAGATGGGAATATAATTTTTTCCAAAATAACTTGACTTACCTCCTATGACATTCAGTAAACAGATGAAAAAAATATTGTAAAAACTGTAGCACTATACAACTATAGTAGAATCTGATGACTTAACACACAACAGGTTGTGAAATGAACTATTGTAAATTATTTTTATATAATTTCTTTCTATGTACAATATACAAGTTTTAATTAATATCTTTTCTGCTTTAATTTTAATTTTCTTTTTTTTAATTTTTATATTAACAGGAATTTCTTTTCTTCTTTTTTTGTTCGTTTTCATATGCTTCTTCTTTTTCTTCTTCTTTATAAATACAAAGATATGAAAGTATTACAATGGCTTTAATATTCAATACAAAAGAAAAGTATTTTTTATAATAATGACAAGGATAATGATGAGGATACAGATGATAATTACTTGTATGTAGTTGCCCAATAAGATGATGCTGTAGTGGTTTATTGATTTGTTGTAGTTTTTGTTGTATTAATAGTTTTATAAAAGTATGTAATCACGTTCTTGGTCCTTGGTAGCGACAATATGATCTGCCCATAATATCTTCTGGTGGAATTGACTGATCAACAGGTGGTAACTTTAATAATTCCATTTGATCTCGTATCTGCAATAAAGTTGCAAAAAAGAAAAACAACCACAAATGAAAAATTCTAGAAAAATAAAAAACTTTTCTTTCAGCATAATAACTTAAAGGAAATAAAATGTTGGAAAAAAAGTTTATGTTTTGTTGAAAACTTTAATAACACAAATTTCTACTTATAACTTTTTTAGTTTTTATTAAACTTTCTTTAAATGAAAATTGTTTTTTTTTGTGTTGTTGTTTTTTGTTGTTTAATAAAGTCCACCTTTTCAATTTTCAAACTGTTAAACTCGTCTTAACTGCAGACAAACTAAATGCCTCAAAAAACTTTTGAATCTCTTTACCAAAGTAAACTTTCGCACTACAAGAAAATGCAACAACTTTGTTTACAAAACAATGGATTTTTATTGAAATAGAAATTAAAGCAATCAACTGAAAGTTTTTTATTTTTGCTTTTTTTGGTTTTCAAAAACAAAAATCAGAGCGCATTGGAATCTATCTGGGCTGAACAAACCAAAACAAAAATAGAGATTTTTTGTTTGTCCTTTAAACTGCAATTTTCTGCTCTTTTCCCTTCTTACCTAAATAAAGAAAAATAGAAAATACAAAAAGTCAGAAGCCCTTGATAAAGCAGAAAAAACAAAAAGGTTTTGAAAAAATCTTTTCAAATAAAAATACACGCAAGTAAAATAAATGAAACAGAATTTTTTTAATCTGAAATAAAAAGCTTCTAAAAATTTTATAGAAAACTTTCTTAAAATTAATAGCAAAACTTTTTAGAATTAGACTTAATGAGACTTTAAAAAATGCTTTTTTTATGAAAATAATTATGTAGTTGTTTAATGACAATCACGATTCTATTGAAATATGTATATAATTATAGATGGAAATTAAAATTATTACTTTCAAAAATGTCAAATTAACACCGTATAAACACTAAGCGAAAGAACAGTTTTATTCGGAGTATATCTCTTATATGTACATATTTAAAATATAAAAACAAAAAGTAATTGTTAAAAAATTGTAAAATATATTTCATATTTATGTATGTCGTACACAAACTTCCCATAACCCTAAATGTCAAAAACCATATGAATAAAATTATACATATTTTTTATACATGGAGTTTGACATTTAGGGTTTCAGCGAAAATTAATGAATTCGCCATCGCGACCACCATGTATTGATTCGCCTTGTTTTATACTTTTGTTTATAACTTTTTGAATATCTAATCTTCTAAATTATTTTCATGTAACTTCTGTTTTTTAACAATTAAATAATAGAAAATTTACTTTTGATCAACCAAAAAGAAAAAAAATAGCTCTGAGAAAAACCGAAAGTGTTTTGGCTCTTCTGGAAGAAAAAAAGGGAAAAGTAGGACAAACATAAAAATATTTAATTACAAAAAGCCTTATTTCTTAAACTATGAGAAATAATGCATATATTTAGCAACGGTTTTTTGCAGCTTGAGAGGAGATATCTCAAGAATTTAAAATTTCCATAACCTGCAGAAAATAACTAATTTGGCAAAAGGTTTAATTTTTTACACAGCCGAGATTTGCTTATTAAAGGCATCGCCGAGCAGACTCTATCATTATTATAATGTCTTAATTTAAAACTTTACCTCGCTAACACCTCTACTATAGTTGTGTGATGTTTCAACACAGCTGACACAAGCGTTTTGAAACTACAGAATGACTTTCATTTTTATTTCTTTTATCTCCTACTGTGCACTGTTTATGCTGACAGTTTAGAGATTAAAACTAAGAGGACGCAAAATTTTTTTAAAGTTGAACAATATTTTGTTAATAAGAAAATTTTGATGACATTGTTAATTGTCAAAAAAAAAATATCCACAATATGTCATTCGTTGGTGAGACTTTTGCAGAGTACAGAAAGTGCTCTCATCGCATACACATTGTTCTGTTCAAAACCAATCCGTACATATTTTTCTTTTCATAACAATTATATGTGTCTCTAAATTTTCAAATTTTCCGTACACATCCACGAATGTGTTTTATTAAAATATTTACTTGCGTACAAGTACGTAAATGTAAGACTGTAGCTATTCTTTATGTTCGTGTACGGCTAAATTCATACATGAATGACAAAGAAATTTGAGTGTACTTTATTTTAAGTACGTGTACGGAAAAAACATACATGAAAAAATGAAAATAAATTCATGTACGGAAAAACTGCATACGTTTATAAAACAATAAAATATGCACAAGTAAACATACCCTACCTAAAACATTAACAAAGCACATTTACTGTTCTGAAAAATCACAACAACAAATAACACATGCAAATTTACATTTATTTATTCATTTAATTAACAAGTAAGTTTAACCGTGCAAAATGATTATACGTCGGCAAAATTTTGTATCAAATTCTCAAAAACTATTTTCAATATGTAGAGCTGTAGTGACGAGAGCAAATTAAAATGTTTATTATATTAATATACTTTATTCGAGCTTGATTCCTTCAAATATAAATAGGTCTGTTACTTTACTCTACTTTGTGATCCCGTGGGATCCCTATTTGCACAAAAATTGTTTTCTTACTTCAAAATTGGGTAAATGAGAGCTGTTTTGAGAGAATAAAGTTCTTCTTCTTCTTCTTGCACGAAACAGCCCAAACTTTTTCTTCATGCAAGTTATTTAAACTTGTGCAACGGCCTTAAAACACAAACAACATACAAAAGAAATTATTATTTTATTTTTTTTTTTTATTTGTTGATTTATTGAAATTAATTTTTTTATTGAAGCAGTCAAAATACTTTGATTTTTTACTTTGTGTTTAAATTTTGTGTTCCCGTACTTTTTACCCAAAAAGTAAAGAAACAGACCTAATATTTCATAATATTCTCATGAAATATTTTTTATTTAAAACTATAAATTAAATGTATTAAATTTTCATATCAATGTTTATTATATTTGTAAATAAATTTGGAACTATTCTATTTTACGATTAAATTCGTTTTTTTTTTTCATATATCATATGAATAGTCTTTATACTCATACAACTTATTCAAAAAAATAACCCGTCCAAAATGATGTTGCTCTAGATTTGAAAACTGTTTAATCAAACGTATAATTTGGCGAATTGCGAAACGACGGCCATGAACATAAATTCACATTTAAGTCATTTAATCGAGATTCACTTATAGACAATAAAATCTTTTCTTTTAACAACTTAAGATTTTCAAAATAAAACGTTAAAATAACTGCGAATAAATCAAGAAGTTTATGTGTCATCTTTCATAAAGTCACAGCTAAAAAAAGCGATAATAATACTTTATGACACACTTAAGCAATCAAATCTATAGAAAAAAGCATATGAAACTCATTACCAAGATTCGCATTATTAGCTCAACGGAGTATGTTTGTATGTATTTAAATACGAGCATCTATTGCTTAACATATTTTATTTGCAGAGGAAAATATTTTCTTAGATAAAAAAAATATATGAATGAGTTCGTACGCGTGTAAGAACTTAAACTTTCATTTAATGAATTTTTTTTTCAGGCATTTTTTAAATAAAAAAGAAATACATAGTGGTGGGTTTTTTTAGTACAGAGAAAATTTATGTACGAACAATTTTGGAAATTATAAAATTTTTAAACTAAACTATTAAAGGCGTCCTTAAACACTTTAATTATAACTTTGTCAGTCGATTTAGCTCTACTTGATATCTTCTAGATGTATTCATTCTTTATTATTTCTTTCACTTGTTGTTGTTTTATATTTTCTTGATAGTGAGGAGTCTGATATTAATCGATCCAGAAATCTGTCACCTATTCATAAAACAGGACGACACGTTTTTTTCAAATTGTCGATAAGTGTTGGTGGGCAAATGTGTCAAGAAATTTTTCTAGCTTTAATTTAAAATTCCTCGACTTAAATAAAACTTTCATGAGAAATATATCCATAAGGAAATTACTGTTTTTTTAATTTAAATTAGAATTTAAAATTTTATTCAATATTTCAATATTCGTAGTTAAAAACGATATCAGATATTTACTGATATCAGTAGTATTCCTAGATTGACTACACATGTGATATTGATTCGAAATGTAAACTGTTAGTACAAACGTTATTCTCCAGTTCAAAGTTCCAAAATGCATCATTGTGATTACACAGAAAAAAGTAAAAACATAAATTAGCTGGAAAAGCGAAAATATTAAAGCTTAAAAACAATATAGGTACGGTCAGATTAGTCAAATATTTGACCAAAAAGATGAAAACACTAAATTATGGAAAAAATGTTTGTTCTTTTCAAGCTCTTATTAAGAAATGTAGGATCCTTCTCAATATAAAAGGTAAGATATCACATCTATTAAATTACAAATAATCATTCATGATACATGATACGTATCAGGAAAGATTGAATAAATACACAAATATAAAAAATAGTAGTTACGTTTTTTTTGGCAAATATTTGACTAGTCTGACCGTATTTGATCATATAACGAAGAAAAATGTTTTTGAAAACAGCTGCAATTAAAAAAATATATTAAAATATCGCTGGAATAGCGCATCAACAGAGATTGCCTCCCTTTAATATCAAGAGGCTTAAAATGAAATCTTCAGTTTTTATGTGGTTTATTGACCAACAGAACGAAAATATATTCTTTTTCAAAATTCTAGCGAACCGTTTCTTCGAAAGTATTATTGTTGAATGCTTTAAAACAAAAAAAAAAAAAAATACGCAATCGGAGAGGTTCCGCAGAATAAATAGTAATAGAGGCAAAAATAGTAGTTCTTACGAACATTTTTAAAATAACTGCCTTTTACCACTCCACATCGCGTTTTAAGAACAGAATATTTGATGAATGATTGCAGTGGAAAGAATTAGGAATATGCAAATCAAAATGAAAATAGAGAAAGCATTTTGTAGTTTTGTTCTTTGTTTTGTTTCTTAACTGTATGCTTTCATCAGTCCACCAGGAACGGTAAACGGAATTTGGAAAATGTACATACGGCGCTACATTTTCTAATCAACTTTTTTACGAAATTTTTATTTCCAATTGAAATAGTTTTTTTCAGTTTTATATTATTGTGAAGCTTAAAGTATCGCTATTTAAAACATTTAGTGTAAAAGTATTGCAAATGCTAGAATAGTGAAAGTTTCCTGATTTTATTTTGTATAACCAAAAACAGTTGTAATAGAAGTTATTCGGTTTTATTTCATTTTGTTTCATAATTTTACATTAAGTGACATAAAATGGTATGTTTTCCTTTATATGTACATCGCAGGTTTTATGTGGAAAGACCCCAGCTCGCATAATTGTGATCATGCAGAAGAAGATAAAAACCTTTTAGAAACTATTTAGGACAATGTAATATTTGAAATGCAAATACTTGTCAAATCGTTATTTTTGATATTATTACAATAAAATTTTGCGACGAGGGTTATCTGCATGAAATGTATTGAAATCACAAAAAACTGAATTTTGTAAAAAATCGAGTTAGGGCCGTTCTACTTGAGACCAGCCAAATATAAATCTTGATTTTGGGAAAATCATTTCATTACAAATCAAACAATGTTTTTTACGGAAAAAGTTACTACAGAAGTTGATCGCCTGCACAGAACTTTTTAGAACGGCAGAAGCTCCGCAATCCGTATTAATTTAAATAAGCATGCGTGATATATTTGGCGGTGCCGAAACTTATATACCCTTCACCAAAAGAATTGTGTAATTATATCAAAGATATAAAGAAATGACGATATTTGGAGTGAACTTGCACTTTTCTTCATTAAAGAATCTAATGAAAATCAGGGCTCTTAATCCGCCGATCTTTCGCCGAAAGGAATATTCTGAAGATGGTAGAATTTGGCTTTCAGTTTTACTCTATTATAACATTAACAAATATTAAGAAAATGGAAATGAGAAAAAATAAAGAACTATAAATAACTTTACACAAAAATGCCATCGGCTCTTAATGCGTTAAGCTTTTTTTTTTAATTTTAGTATTTTCTTAAAAATCTCTTCAAAAGCTTTTAAATGATATCCATATTGATATTTTTAAGAATTTCAAAATTTCAGAGGCCCGTAACTCAGAAAATATGGGCGATAGCCAATTTTTTCAGTTGATGTTTTTTTCTTATTCTTTAGTTCTCTATTGCCCCATATATTTATTTTTTTGATCGGACTTACTTTATTGTTTCAACTGACAAGAAAAAATTAAAGGTTGGCGTGGTGTTTTGCCTGCTGCCTTAAAGGACATGGACTTATCATGCTTAATTCAATAGAACCTCTTTCGACACTATATCTGATTGATTGACTTATTTACTTTTTTGTGAAATCAAGTTTACCTTTACTGCATTAGGGAGCAGTTAGCTTTGCTAACTTTGTTAACTTTGCTTATCAAGGTAATGTTAATAGGTAAGAAAATGTATAAGAAATAGATTGGCATTAATTTTGAGATTACTAAAAGCTAAATAAAAGTAAAAGTTCTAAACCAGCAACAATTTTTTAGTGCGTTACAGTTCCGCTAACTAGGCCTTAACTTAATGAAAGCCAGCGAAAAGGATTTTTCATATCCTAGGAGATTTACTCAGCAGACTCCTATTCAGATTTTCGACGGCTGTAAAACATTTTTAAAGGTAATCGAAAGGCAATCAAGACGATTATAGTGTCAGAAAGCCCCTTATAATGCTTGCGCGCCTCATTTACATTGCCTCCTTATAGACTTCTAGACTTTCTGTTGGGTATTGGAATTCTTTTTTGATTACGTTCTTTTGGAAATGCAGACCTTTATTACTTTTATTTAAATTTATAACAAATATAGTGCTTTTCCTTTGAACACATAAGAATTGTAATTTTAAACTTTTAAAAATAGAATAATTAAATTATGCAAACGCTAATTTTAATAACAAAGTAAACTTTACCAACTTTGCCATCCCTGGTTGAAAAATTCTTTATACATTCGTATAAATACAGACACCCACACATAATTCTCGCTGCATACTTAAACTAAAGAAAAGAGTTTTTGGTCATAAATGATTATAGTGCATTGTCTGTCTGCCGGCTACAGTGCATGTGATAAACATTAAGTACAGCATCATAAAACTTTATTTAATACATAAAAAATAAAGGGCAATAAAAGTGTTTTTTTCTTCTTTTGTGTCATTCTGTATTACTTCATGAATATTAAAATTTGTTATCTATGAAAAAACTATAAACATTTTAATTTTAAGCTCTAGTGTTTATATGATTTTTTAAGGCTTAAAATAATAAAATTCTTTTTATTCGAGCAAAAAAAAAAAAATGCAAGTTGCAAGTTGGTGCACTTGTTAGGATTTCTTATTTAATGCCAGTCTTATAATCTTTGCAGTATCTCATGTTCAAGTAAATTCAAATAATGCAAAAAAATAGTGCTGCCAAGTTTTTTACGTTTTTCTTTTGTGTCAGAAAATAATTATTTGTTTGTTTTTAATAGAAAATATTGCGAAAATTATTTTTAATCACAGCTTAAATTATGATTCCTATCTCTTTTACTTTTGCAAAGGAAAATATAATTTAATGAGCATTTAAAACAAAAATTATGATGTATTGAATATAAAATTTTATGAATTTTTCAACAAAAATGAATGAGAATTTCTTTAGCCTACAGTTACTCTGGCAACACGGACTCTTTTAAATTATACAAACAGATTTTGTATATCTGCTTCTTATCCATAAAAATGTAAGTTTTCACTATCCTGTGCTGCATTTATATTCAACATTTATTCCTTTTATATGGGTTTTATTATGTAAAGACCCGTAGACTAAAAGACAACACATGCATAAGTGGTTTAATATGATAACAATGGTGATGATGTTGATGTTGATTCTCTCAAGTTGTTTTCATGACAAAAGAACATAAGACAAACAATGGTAGCAAAAGAATGTGAACAAAAAATCACGAAGCAGAGAAGAACACAAAATATTTATTTCTAAACATAAAATGTATTAAAAGAAACTTTTTAAAAATTTCTGAAATATTTTACGATACAAAAACCTGCACATAGGACAGACTTAGAATCATCTGAGTAAAGTAAATTTGGTACAACAGAGATTCTTAGAATTCTTATTTCATTCTTATAGAGATTAACTCAATGAAATGAACAGTTCTATACGTTCAACTGTACGACCATTAACACACATTCAAAAAGAAACTATTTTATGAAATATTAAAACACAAAAACAAAAACAAAAACAAAAAGCGACATTTTACTTAAGAATAAAATACATAAATTAGATAAAACTAAATTTCTTTTTTCAAAAAACATTAATTTAATTTTTACAGCAATGATATTATTAATAATATTTTTTACAAAAATATTAAAATTAAATTGGTTAACAAAATAAAGTATTTTTTTTACCTTAAGCTAGAAAAATACAAAATTTGTTTCCAACGAAACTGTTTCCAACGAAACTTATCGTAGAAAGCTATAAAGAATTCTGCTGATAGTTGTAGCGACCCAGAAAATAAAAATAATTTATTTAAATACAATATTATTTTTTTTTTAAGAAAACAACCTAAAATTCCCGAATATTTGTTTTTAAATTAGAGTTAGAATCGAAACTCCAGTAAATTGCTAAAATCAAAAAAAAAATTTAATTGCTCTCAGATTGAAATTAAATTAAACTTTTAATTGATTCAACGAAATCTTTAACAAAAAAGAATTATTAAAAAAAAACATTTTTATAATTAAATATATAAATGAATTAATTAAGAATCAGGTAAAACTTATTAGAGAAACCAATTAGAGTAAAAACTTTTTTCCGAAAACGTAACAAAGTCAAGTATAGTTAGTAATTCTACTAAGCACGGGAGAGAAAAAGATGGTTGGATATGAATTTAGCAGAAATAGTAACTGAGTAAAACAGTAAGAAAAATCATAGTAATTTAATGCTGTTTGAAAAAATGTTTACTTTAAAAACAAGATTTACAATTCTTTTAATAAAAGATTATTTAAATGAATTTAAAAAATAAAACACAGTGCAAGAAACCTTTAAATTGATAAACATATCAATTTGTTACAAATTGTTAGCCAAAACATTCTAGAGGTGTAAGGCAAAGCTATGTTCTCTCTACTTTAGTGGTTCCCGTCTAAGAAAAAAAGGAAATAGTGTGTAAAACAACAGTAACTTCTTTATTAACTGAAAATGCTATTTTATTTTTGTTATTGCATTTTATGGTTTTACATTTTCTATTAAACTGAGATTAACGAATGACTTGCTCCCATAAGAAAACATCTTTAAAGTTTGATTCTTGATTTTATATCAGAGCAATAAAACAAAACTTCACCTCTTTTTTTATAATTTCACAGCTTTACTGGCCTTGCGTTTCCTTTCTTTTTTTCTTACTAAAACTAAATTTTTAACTTTAAGAGATTTTTTTATATTTTTAACAACAATTAATGAATATTAAGTGTTAAAGTGCAGAGATAGATTCAACACTTAATAAAACTATATTTGTGTTGCCTTCATTTTTATTCATCACGATGATTTAAAATAAAAAAATATATTAAAACTTTATAACGTGTTTTAAAATTTACACTTTTTGGTACAAACAGCAGTAAAAGTGAAATTCATATTAAAAATGCATGCAAAAAAAACTTAAAAATAAACTCAAGGCAAACTTTATGAGAACAGAACAAGTCATCATCGTACTGCAGTAGATTTAAATAATGAAGAGCCAATAGCTTTGCTCACGTTTTTTTTTTTTTATTATTATTTTAAACTTTTTTTTGCGAAAATTTACTGACTCCATGTGCTGCATAGAAACTGTGAGTTGTATACAAAGGATGCAAAGTTGTACCGAAATTAGCTTTCTATAGAAAAAAATAAACAGGAGCTAAATAATAGAGAGTGTGAGCATTATTAAACCGAAAAATAAAAATCAGCAGCATTGAAAGTGGTAAATTGCAGTACACAAGACTCCAACAAACGGCATGTGGTCCTCTTTAAATTTTATTTATAATCCAAACAAAATGCTTTTAACAATCTTCTGCAATGAATTTAAATACGTCTTCTTTTTTATCTTTTGTAGTTATTGTTTTCTTTGGTCCTCCCTTAACTGTGCACACTCTGTTGTATCTCTTTTTTACCTTCAAAATAATGGCAAATATTATGTATGCAGTTTTTTATTTTGGAACATTTCATGTATTTACATTTTTAATTACGAGTTTATGAATTAGTAGTTTTTTCTTCCTTTTCTATGCTATTTTACACACAAACACAGACTTTTACATACATAGACTTGACTGCATTTTTCGGCCAGCGTTCAGAGTGTACAAAAGTTATTAAGGGTCCCCCTTATATGCGCCATTAAAGTCGTACATACATACATAGATACTCGGTGTGAGTATCTAAAGTTTTTTTTTCTTTAATGCAAAACAATAAAAAAATGTATAATTTAATGACAGCTTTTTTTCGCTACTTTTATATTTTCTATTCTAAATTTTTTTAAGCAAAAGGGGTTGGATGCTGCACCTGTTTTTTGTTAATAAGGTTAGGAGAAAAAAAAACACTTTATTGCCTTTATTGCCAAAAACAAGTGATAAAAACTAATTAATATTCATCGCCCTACTGACTTTGACTTTGTAACCTTCTCTTGTATTTTTTTGCAATAGAAGTGCTATGAATTTTTTATTATTTAAAATTTTTAACATTATTCTTTTCTAACAGCAATGTGGAAATCATAATTCTATTATTCTTTTTATATTTTAAATATTTTTTATTACTTCTTTCTATAATTCTCTAATCGTATTATTTATATATTTTCCACTTTGTCTTTCAATAATTTCAAAGTTTTTAGAATTTCAAATAATGTCATTACAATTTATTGTTTCTTTAAGAATAAAATTGCCACGATTAATTTAAAACTGATTTTTTATTAAAAATTTTAACGTTGTGCACAAAGGTTGATATTGTATCATGAAGAAATAAATAAATTGTTAATTTCTTCTACCATTGATCTACTTTAAAAGGAATGTAATTTAATTTTAAACTGATTAAAACAAATAATTAAAAAGAAAATTATAACTAAAAAAATTCAAAATTTTAAAAAATTCATGATTTTAAGAACGGTGCACTCAATTGGTTGATATAACAAAAAAAAAGTATAACATTCTAATTTATTTATTACGCTCTACAGATCCAAGGAATGATTTAATAAGCAATTAATCGGTTACATTCATTGCATAAACCTAAATCCATTCGATTTTTTTTTTTAATTTTTAAACAGCGATTTTTCCGTAAATTTTTTTCATTTTATAATCTAATCAGCATCTACTGAACAAAAGAACATTAAGTTAATTCTTTTTATTTTTTTAATTAACCTCCTTTCTTCTCTCCCTGTGGTTTTTCAATATTTGATGAGAGTCAAACCAGAAAAATATTTCAAATGCAAAACAATTTAATACTTAAATTTGTCGTAAAAAATATTTCTTCTGAAAATTTTTTTTATCCTCGGTCATATTTAAAATTCTTGTCTTACACCTTTTATAAGTATTGAAGATACTTTTCATTTATTGCTTTCTTTTTTTTCTCCATTTTTACCGATATATCTTCTCATTTTATTGATACAGTCAAATTTATGAAAAAATAAAATCATGAGAATTTGCAGCAAAAAAATTCTTATGTGCCAGCAGGGTTTTTTTCATTTCTATCTCCCGATGTGCAGTTTAGAAAATCCTATTCTCTGCAACTTATTAATAAAAATGTAAAGAAAGATACTGTAAATTGTTTTAAAGATGATTTTTATTGCAGCTTAAAGAGATTGTTAGTGTCTAAAAGATGTTGAAAATTAAAATAAATTTTAACAAGATAATAATAATTTATTTTTTTCTACCAATCGAGGTTCGGTACAAAGCAAAAATAAATGTACAAGACGAAATACAGAGAGAACAGTGAAGAAATGCTTTGGTTTGTGTGAAGACTTCGTCTAAACAAATTAATATGGATATGAATACTCCTCGTATTCTTATTTGTAAAGTTAGTTGGTTAAATAGATGATGTTTACAATGTAGACAACCTAAGGCAGATAGACGCGTAGAATGCTGATGAAGAACGCAGTGATCCAGCAAAAGATGGTGTCTTATTTTTCATGTTTTCTTTAAAAATCGTCCGCATACATTTTTAAAATATTTTTTCTTTTTAAAAAAGGTTTTAAAAAATTAAATAATGAACTTAAGCCAAAATCAATTTCAATTAATTAATTTATTAATTTTTTCATAATATTTGCTAGATTTTTGTTTATTATTTTTTATTTAAAACTGTTCGTCAGTTTCTAGGATTAAAATTTCTAGCAAGGTCTCAAATACTGTCCGCATTCCTTCAGTCCCCAAAACGACTCAAGTTTATTATTTAAGAATGTCTGCTCATCAAAAAAATCTGTGTCAAATAGATTTATACAGCTTTGACAAATATAAATTGCTACTGTTTTAAAAATCTGTTTCATGACAAATTGCGGTTAAGGAACAACTTTTCCTTTGCATATTTCTTCTAACACACAAAAAGAAAAACGAAAAAAAAATTTTAAGTCTTAAATTCAAGAAATATTCTGCATTAGAGTTTAATTATTTTCATAGGTCATTGCGGTTTTCATGCACAAAAATATTAAAATCATGCTTTTGAAGTTAAGGTTGACACATTTGCGTCTTCAAGCTGGCATTTGTTATTGTACATGAACGGAATGAGTCAATATATTTAATATTCGTTTTGTGAATGCCAAAAAAAAGTGTGTGGATGACTCAATATATCCTTTTAAAATTGTCACTTTGAATTTTGATCAAACTAGTTTTTTGTAAGTATAAGTTTGAAATGACCACTGCAATATATTAAAAAATTTCATCAGTTTGTTTTTAGGTAAATAAAAATATTTGGGTCAATTTTTTCAATAAAGTCGAAAGAAAACAATTTTAGTTTGCGCAGAACATGTCTTTTATAGCGAAACTGCACCAGCAAGTGAATAAATAATAATAAATGCAGTCAAATTTTAATCATCAATAAAATTTACTATAAAGTTTTGATTGAAAAATAGTATGACATAAGTATCGCCAGGAAAGAAGTAAGAAGCGGCGCCTGCATCGAGCAAACATGTTTATAAGCGTCAATGTCGGTTTGCGACTTTTATTGAAATCGAATGAGGGACGTTTGTCTTTTATAAAAGATAATTTTAGAGAATATTCGAAATCTTACTTTACTGAAGGCTTAAAAAAAATATAACTTATTGAAAGAATTTTTAAATAAGAAAGCCTTTGTTCAAAATTTGAAACGAATCAACACAAATTTTAATTTTTAATTTTTGTTACGATTCGTCAACTTCTTTATGTTTAAGATAAAGACAGAATTTAAATATTTTTTAACAAATTTATAATATAATCAACATTATTTGGCCTTTTTACTCATAAATTTTTGACCTTTCATTTTTAGTTACGTTAAAAAAAATTTTCTTTTAGGTTTTTTATGCCAATCCGCATTGAAATCGGTTTTAATTAAAGAAATTTCAAAAACTGTTCTTACAAATGTTTCTTTTCACTTTCTTCATATTTTCTTTAATAAAAACTGGGTTTTCTGTCTTCCTTTATTTTTTCATATTTAAAACGACTTTCCATTTAATCCATTAAATATTTTTTGAATTAAAATGTGTTTTTTTTTCTATTTTTGCAATTTAATAAAAGTCTTAAAAAATATGTCATAAAAAACAAAGTAACAGTTTTAGTAATAATAAGAGATGCTTTTGAAAGTAAAATAAAGTAGACAGAAAAACCCGAAACAACAACAGCAACAAAGGCAACAAAGGCAACTATAATAGCAACAACATGAGCAACACAAAACCCATCACTTAATTGCACACTTGACAAGAGGAAGGGGCAAACAGCAAGACAATAATAACGACAAAATTATAAAAAAAAAATAAATTACTCTTTTCTCACAGTAACTAAATACAAAGGAAACCTACCTTTTATAAGATAAATTTGAAAAGTGGCAAGAAAACAACAATAATAACAATGTTGTATTGTAAAAATACAAAAATCAAAACCAAAAGGACCACGAAGTAACTCAGCCAAATAATGGCCACAAAGACAGACGGATATTTCTTTCAAAAGCCTACAAAGAAAAGGAAAAAAGGGGGAAATGACAACGAAAAACAATGCCACACATTTAGCCATTTTTTACTGTTTTCAGAAAGAAAGAAAAAAATATTTTTCCTCGTTTTTTTTTTTTTTTTTTTTTGTTAAATAAATTGAAATATTTTTTTAACCACAAACAGTAACAAATTTTTAATTTTTGCAAACAAAAAATTATTTCAATTAAATATTTCAAATAATATAAAAATCAAATTCATAAACTATGGGTCTTAACATTCAAATTTTTATTAATTTATTCCAATGGTCATAGAAACAACCTCGACTTACACAAAGAGGCCACCATAACTACAAGTAATTACTATTTAAGGACTTGTATTAAAAAAAAAGTAAAGTAAATTTAGATTATATTTGACCTGAAAAGCAGTATTGAGTTCGTTATTTAAGAATTGATTCTAAGCGAATTCTCGGTTGTCCGTCACACAACACTCTTCAGAATGTAATTAATTATCGATACGAAAATATCGTCATTGCCTCGACTCAATGTGAGGGAAGCTCATTCACACAAAGAATGGAATGCAGGGATTTATAACGGAAAAAAAGCATTGAACTGCTTTTTTAAATCAAAGAATTCTCGTTTTCGAATCGTTAATATTTTGTTGAATGATATCCGTCAAACGGTGTAATAACGAATTTGGTTACGCCCTCGCCTAAAAGCAAATTGTGAAGAAATTATTTTCTTACAAACATCACAAAAAATTAAAACATTTTATGCAACAGTAGAACTAAAGATTTGAAAACCCTTGATCCGCAATTACTAAGTCCGATGAACATTTGGAAGAAACACATTTAGAAGAAAAACATTTGGAAGAAAAACATTTGGAATTTCCTTTTGTTTTCTTCGCAATCACACAAACGAACATGTTGTCGGCAACATTTCATTAGTATTGTTATTGTTCGCTTTTAAATGTATGCAAAGAAAATATCAACAAAGCGTATTGCCGTGTACCAAACATAGAAACGATTCTCTCTTCTCCACCCGTTATTTTCTATCAAACTAAATGTTTCCCATTCAAATGTTCGCTCGCCTAAACGGAGACTACCAAACCAAAAGCCTGTTTAAGTCTTACATTAATGTGTGTTAAGCGAGAATTATGAAATACAGATCAGTTTTAATAAAGTGTACCTTAAATGCATCAATCCATTCGTTGTTATTTAAATCATTTATTTCGGGTTTGAACACTACTTCTTGCAAAATTGATCCAACCTAATGTTATGCCTTTCAATAAGAAGTGTTTGATTACAACTCGAAGATAATTTATCCCTTTTTTGTGAAGTTTACTCAAAATTCAAAATTAAATATAATGATGAATATTCATATAAAAGATATATTATATAGATGTTGGCAACCAAGTTAATACTGCTGCCGTTTTTATTTCTTCGTTTTTTTTTTCTTAACTAAAGCATAGAAATAAGTGAAGGAGGAAAAGTCTATTCATTTTCATGGTAACCATTTGTTACCTTTACAAACAAGCTTTCTCGTTGTTATCCTTCATACATTCTTATTCTTATTCTTGTTTTTTTTATGTTGTTGCTTTCAGAATTATAATGGCTTTTAATTTAACAATTTATCAGCCATTTGTTAGTTTAAAAGGAAAAGTTGTGCAACATGCAGAAAGAAAGAAAGAAAGAAGACTGTTTTAACGTACACATGTTGATATTAAAGTATGTGCAAGTGTTTCTTAAGTAGTAGACATTAAAAAGGCTTTATAGTAATAATAATAAAATAGTTTCCATCTCTTAAGAATGCTTATAAAGATATAAATATTTGTTTTAATTCCTCACATGATTTTATTTTATTATAATTCTTTCGTTTTGCTCTGCCATATCTAAACCACAAAAATGTCTTAGGATTTTTAACCCTTTTTTTTTTTTTTGTTTCTTTTTCAAGAATTTATCTGCATGGGTGCTTAGTAAAGAAAAAACAAATCAGGTATTTTTATTTTATTTTTCTTGTGACTTACCGCTTCAACTTCTTTAAATACTCGTATTAAATTTTTGCCTGCCAGCTTAGCAATATCCTCTTCTGACCATTTATCAGATTCTAGTAATGCAGCAAAAAGATGAGGATACTTGGAAACATCCTCCAGTCCTTTGGGTGCACTTAAAAAAAATATTCAAAGAATTAATAGAGCAAAAAAAAAATAAATAAATAAAAAAATACTCTTCATAACTCTAGCGAATGCCTTAAAAAATAAAGATAGGTAAATAACAGTAAAAACTGGACTAGAAAAACCATGGCTACGTTTTTTTTTCTTCTTCTTCTACTTCTAAATAATAAAAGCTACAAATCTTAAAATTTTATATTTAAATTTATAACATTAAGAGGTCTGATAAAATGAAAAATAATATCCAAAAAAACTATAACTAAAGAGATTACCAACAATAAAATAAATATAAAAATAAATATTGTATTTAAAAAAAATACTAAACCGAAAAATATTTACATACAATATTGCGAGTTCAAATAAATGTAATACTTTCACTACAAAAAAAAAAACATAAAACGACACTCAAACTTAGAAAGAACAACAAATACAAACGAATAAAGGAAAAACTTACAGATTTACACCATCGTAACCGGCCCCTATGCCAACATGATCCACGCCTGCTACTTCTCGTATGTGATTTATGTGAGCTTTAATAATATCAACCAAGAGAAAAAGAGGAAATAAAAATATTCATTAAAATAAATGAAAAAAATAGAAAGCAAGAAAATGCAGTAAATAAATAAACAAGCATTTTTATTATTATTTATGTTCCAAAAAAAAAAAAACTGTACGAATGTATGTTTGTGCGAATACACAGAAAGGAGCAAAATACTTGGGGTGAAAGGGTTAAGAAGAAATCATTTTTGTATATTTACTTTACATACAAAAACATACACATATGTAAACAAAAACATATAAACGTATTCAATTTACACAACAAAACTACACAGATGAGCTGAAAACTATAGCACAAACAAATCGCTGTTATTTGAAATCAGAATTCCTCCAAACAATCGAAATTACACTATAACACTTTTATTAAAGTTTTAGAGAAATGTAATTTTACCAGATTAAGGGTGGTTGGTTGTTGGGTTAATAGTTTGAAGTTGCCATATTTTCTAATCTAAGAGTAGCCGTATTTCTGATTTATAAAAAAAGATAAATTGATTGCTAAATTCATTTGTTAATTGAAGATGGAAGCAGACAACGGGCTTGAGAATATTTTTAAAAATACTTAACCGAATAATAGATGGTGTGAAAAATTTCGCAAACAAGTCGACGTTATTTAATACTTCAGAGAAAATGAAAAAAAAAATTTGGAACAGCATGTGTATAATTTATGTATATAAAAATTAAAAAAAAAAATTTTTGAGGCGATATTTGAAAATTATTGGAAAAATCTTCTTAATTTTTTCTCCATGCTTCTTCTTTTTCTTTCCATGTAACAACATGATACTGCTTGCTTTCAATGCAATTTTTGTGAACATCGACCAGTTCCACCAGTAAAACTTCTTCCGTCGTGTAATTTTTGGACCGTTTTCTTTGTCAGTATATTTATAGTAAATTTGTTTAACGTCGTCATTTTCAAAATTTACCTTTTAAGTTTACATTTTTCAAAACAAACATAATACCAAAAATTTATTTTTCGTTTGATTAAAAGTAAGCAAATAAATTTAAAATACAGCGTTGCCACTACTTTTTAAAGAACCAATTCAATTTGTCAAAAGCAGTCGGGTTTTGCTTTTATACTGCCATATTTTCAGAAAGTTTAATTTTATTTTACAAGGAAGTTGTAATAACGAAAATAGTTAAGGGCCACTGTATTCCTCATTTTAGTTAAACTTTCCTAATTCGTACTTTAAAGGCAAGTTATAATAATGGGCCTAAAAATTTAAATCACAAAACTTTTTTTTATGCAAGTTCACTTATGAGATAATTTCAGTTCAGTAGCTAAAATTTGTTTCCTGTGTCTAAGCGGGCCGTCATAAAATCGATTAGAAAATCTGCTAATTTTATGGATTTTCGGGAAAGCGTCTTCCCGACAGCTAATCAAACAGAACGAACGGATAAAAAAGATTTTAAGAAAATGTTCATTCTTCTATTTTGAGTACTTGAAGTGGAAATTAAAACATTTTATAACACTAAAGGCCAGGACTCACTATCATACATAATCGTACGATTTAACCACATAAAAGCCTGATAGAATTCGGTTCCACTATAAAAATCTTTTCAAAATGGCGTCGTCGGTGCCATACCATTAAACAAAAAAGATGCAAAAAACATGTGCTTTAAGTGTTTTGTTTTTTTTTTTTAAGAAGAATATTTTATAAATTATTTCAAAAGATTATCAACTCGTACAGATCTTTGAAAAATTTTGTCTCAGGCATGATTTTGATGGACCGATAAATGTCTTTGCATTATGAACCCTTCACTTATTATTTTTTTATCCAATAAATATTATTGTTATTAATTTTATTATTATTATTATTATTAATTTTAATAATATAAGGCTATTTATTAGGCAGACAAAAGCCTACCTTTAACTAACAGCAAGTTGTGATAATGGCCCTTAATGCTTCTTTAAAAAGCAGTAATAGTAACGAAAACTCTTAAAGTGGTCGCAAGCCAAAATAAATTCATGCCTAGTGCTTCATGTCTTATGAATCTTCACAGATACCACTATTTTTTTAATGTTATCAATTCAATTGCTTTACAAAAGGCGAACATAGTTTTAATATTTTAGGAGTCGCCTAAATGAAAGTTTAAATATAAACTTTATTTATGCACCCACGTCTTTGAGCATTTTATTGATTTTTTATTTTTGCTTTAAGATATGAAAAGAAGACAAAGATTTTAATACTTATTTAAGACTACTCTTGTCGTAATAATATCGAAATAAATATTTATCAAGAGACAGTAATCGTAACAGCAATAGCAATCTAGCAAACGAATATGTTAACAGTGCTATAAAATTTTCACTGCCGCTCATAAAAACTCTTTCAACTTTATGTGTGTTCTTAGTGTTTTTATTCAGAAAAATTTTCTATTTTCTTATTTTTACACCTGCATGTGTATGTTTATGTATGTGCTTGTGTATATTATTAATATATTTTTTTGCTAAAACTTGTATTCAATTATAACTGGCATTTTTAGCAGAATTGTGTTAAAATAATTTACATACCAACGACATCGTGTAGTGTTGCTTGTCCAGAACAACTTACAAAATGCGGATAGAATGCAACCATCACTAAGCCACCATTTATAGCCTTGGAATTATTTAAATATGAAATTTAAAACGAGAAAAAGTAAATGTTAAACCCAAATGGCATCAATAAAAATATGTGTGCAAAGAAAAAAGTTAATGAAATAAAAGTTAAAAAATGAAAATATGAAAAACGAATGGAATGAAAATGAAAAAAATTAAGATCAACATCTATTCATTTGATATTTTAATATTAAAAACTTACAATTCTCTGCAGCACATGGTCGGGCACATTGCGCGAACTGTTGCAAATTGCATGTGCGGAAGAATGTGAAAATATGACGGGTGCTTTTGAAGAACCCAAAGCATCCAACATCGTGGGCACTGAGACATGTGATAAGTCAACAATCATACCCAAGCGATTCATCTCTTGAACGACCAACTATTTTCAATTTTCACAAGCAACATTTATATTTTTATAGTCGTCGTCAGTCATCATCACAAGCGAACATCACAATTTTATGGCAGCCAAAGTAGAACGAATGGAAATAAAAAATTAAAGAATTTGATGAGAAAATATTGTCTTTTTGTATATTAAATCTGCTATAGCAATAACAACAAAACAAAACATCCCGTACTATTATATGAAACTCAGAAGAGGACTATATTGTAACATAAAAAAAATTTGTGATTATATTTTCTTTCATGAAAACAAATTTTTAGCGAAAATTCCGTTACTTTGCAATAAGCAAATGAACATGCACGACAAAACAAATACCTTTGTCTACTAGAACATCTAGTTTTGAAAAGAGTGGATTGTTATGGAAACAATTTATTTATTTACAGAAACAATTGAAGTAAAAAATCGCTTCAAAATATATTAATCACAAAAAAAAATAATTTGGTAATTTATACGATAATAAGTTTAAGCCCTTCTTAAGAAAAGGATTTAACAATTTGTTTTGATAAAGGATTTTAAAGTTTTAGATTACATTTTAATCAAAATGTTGCTGATTGGATTAAAGATCATAATATTGGTTTTATTAAATTTCTGCACAAAGAAAAGGGATTCGTTGTGACAACCGAATTTTTTGCCTATCGAATTTTGTCGGTTGTGAGTTTTATTTCAATTTCGACTAAAATGACTGAATGAATATAATAGGCATTTTGCTAATAAAATAAAATATTGTTTTAGGTTTTTATTTTGTGTATTAATTTCTTTCTTTTTTATAATGTCAAAAAAGCTTTTGTTTTTAAAAGTAACATAATCGATTTTTTGATTATAACTACCAACTTTTGAGTATCCTTATTAATGTGCTGAATTAATTTTGTTTCATCACCCAATTAACAGAAAACATTATACTAAAGACATAAATCGGTCTAGTGAACTTTCTTAATGGTTGTTTCGATCGACAATTATTTACAAATAAATCTTTTTATTTTACATATCGAAAATATGTCAAGATCATAATTAATTATAATTAATTATCAATATTAATTTATGAAATTAGTAATTAAATATTAATAATCTCCATTGTTTTTTACTAATCTGTTTTCTCTGTGTGTTAATTGTTTTTTCCTGTTGTGTTTTTTCCTAATTACATAAAGTTTAGAAAATTTTAATTTGTTTTTTTCCTTTTGCTATAAATATTTCATTTTCCTGAATAAATTTATATAAAATTGATACATTATTTTATCAAAGCAATGAAGAGTTTTATTGAAAAATTAAACGTCGAATTTTTTTATTATTGAACAAATCGCTCATTTACTTCTAAAATGTCATAACTTAAAAAAAAAATAATTTGGAAATAATCGCAGTTTAATCAGATGGTTAAGATCCCAACACAATTAGTAAAATGATTCATAAATAAAAAATCCACTTAAGAAAACTTTTATTAATTATATATTAAAGGGGAGGTATTGGACAAACTTTGTGGGTTGTTTGAATTACACATTATTTACATAATTGCTGTAAAAATATGTATATTCGATACTGGTCGTAAACTTATATATGTCCTTATTTGGAGTTTCACGTTATATATTTCATTAACACAGTCATAACATTATATGCAAAAAGTCGATATATTTTAAAAATATCTTTCGTTTATATATACAATCACAAAACAAAACAAACAAAATTATCAAACATGATGTGAAATAACTACTTATTCTCTTAAAAAGTGGAAAGTACAAAAGACATAAAGATGAAATGTATACACAATATAAAGCATGAAATGGCGAACAATTCTGTATGATTAACTCTAAAATTGAGTTATGACGTTCTAGAAGTAAATGAGCGATATATCATATTTAAGACAATAATATGTTTTCTTTTACAATAATATGTACCCCTTTTACACTAAATCAAATTATCGATATCAAGATAATGCTGTTTCATTCCTATTTGAATTATATACATGGGCATATTGCATTATTTAAATAATGCAAAAAATAATGAAAAAATGCAGTAACCAGTAAAATTTTACTGGTTAATTAAATTTGTTTAATTAAACAGCAAACTTTTACTGGTTACTGCTATACATAATGCATTAAAAATTGGCTACAGTGTGCCCAAGTATGCAAATTTCATATTTGTTGTCATTCGTTTTTCGAACATAAAATTTATACATAAATTATTTTTTTTTAATATTCGTAAAATAGCTAAAATAGATTTTTTCAGAAATCAACAAACATTTTCTAACTCAAACTTTTACTAATGCACTGAAAATATACTGCAGTATGCCCAAGTATGTTGAATTTTAACTAAAACCACCAACTTTTGTCTTTAAAAATACAACACTTATACGAATATCTCTTAAAGAGAAGGAAAATAAAAGGTGAAATGGCAAAAACATTATTCTCAACGTTATCAAACAGACAGCAACACATTTTTGATTTCTTCAAACATAAAGAAAAATCATTATCAGCATTTTATATAAAACGAATCATACACAAACAAACACGCACACAAATTAAAAAAAAAAAAAAACAACAAAAAAATAATCAAATGTTTTTAGTTGACAACATTTTCAAATTTTTATTTATTATTTTAAATAAATTCCTAAAATATTTTGCAATCAGTCCGCGATAGTCAATATTTGATTCAACATGAAAATTATATTATTCTTGGCCTTTATTGTAACTTTAATTTCTTTTGGATTTGCAGCCGAATCTATCGGTTATTATAGAGACCCAGGTACTTTTGCAGTTTTTTTTTTATATTTCACAAAAATATCATTTAATTAATTATAGCTCATCCTGGAAAATGTGTTGTTGAAAATTTAATTCTTTCCCCTGGTGAGGAGGCCAAGTTGCCTAATGAATGTGGACGTATACTGTGCGGCAAAGATAGTTTTGTTACCATACAAACGTAATTATCTGAACAAGAAAAAATATTCTCTATTATTTTAACAAATAATTTATTGTTTTTGTTTTAACAGTTGTGGTTCTGAACTGCCTCCGCCTGGTTGCAAATACACTGACTACATAAATATTTCGGCACCGTATGGGGAATGTTGTAATAGAAAATTAGAGTGTTAATTTTAAATGGAAATGATTTTAAAAGAGAAATGTGTTGGACTGTACAATCCTCAAAATTAGTTAATTTTAAATGTTATTTGAAGAGAGGTTTTTAAGAGTTTTTTAATGATAAGTGTTTTAACAGTTCCAAATTGTGTCAAATTCACCAGACAAATATTTTTAAAAAATTGTGATTTTAGCAGATTTCGTGGTCAAGTGACTTTAAATAAAAATTTAAATTCTTAAAGTAGGAAAATTCTAATTTAAATTGCATTGCTCGCCCTGTCATCTCTTAAAGTTTGCAAGACGGGAGAAGCTGCCAAGGGGGGAAGTGTGTACCTGAGCACTATCACCAGTTCTAGAACCATAAAAGCGGAGTTTTTCTTTGTTTAGTTGGTATAACTATAATGGTCTAAATACACCTTCTTACTTTTTTCTTTTTTTTTCCTAGTAGACGATGTAAATAGTTAATGTTCCAAAAAAAAGTGGAAATGCAGATTTCGTTGGTTTTCGATTAAAAGCAAATGCAGCAGTTAACCAAGCGATAGGGTTTCCAACCAACCTTTCTCGAGAAGTTAAAATAACTGGGTCTCATAATATGTCCGTGTTTTGTACTCAGTTTACTTCGCCCCTCCACCTAAAATTGAATCTACAGATATATGTATATATATAACGCATAATGCTTTTGTTTGTCGGAAAACTACAGCTGCCTTCACCAGTTATTAGATATGAGGTTGCTAAAATAGGGTACTTCCCATACAGAGTGAAAAGTTGTGTTCGTTTACAAATGGAAGTGTGCATAAAAAATGAATTCAAGCGGTAAAAGCTAGTGGTAAATAAGAAAACAACTTTTGAAGAAACGGTGCGGCCGCCTATTATTAATTCGCCTTGTAACTGGCGCACTGTGTCACTAGACTGGCCAAAATGGTATTTTTTTAAAGACACTCTGAGTAGATGATATAAAAAGTATCATCGTAAAATTTAAAATTTTAAAGTTATAGTGGTTCAAAGTTAAGGTTTGTGTTAAGTATTTAAATGTAACGGCTACTAAAATTGGTAACAGGGTTGTAAGTGATATTTCTAGTTATAATAACAACACTGTTTTTGTATACAAATATTGATCATAAGTCAGATACCGTTAGAAAAAATAGTAGTAAGGCTTTTTTCAGCAACACTGATCTTTTGTAAAGAATATTAAAGAAAGTATAAGTAACATTTTTCCTGTGTTTTTATTTTGTAGCTACAAGTCTGTGTTTTAACATATTTAAATTTCGGCTGCCCGATATTGCCCGAATTCTTTTTGTAATTGTTTTTTAGTGTTAGCCTCGTTGCGGGTTTGTACTATTTTTCAGCTGTGGCTAGAAATAAAGCAAAATAGAACATGCGATATTATGCGTCTTGTAAAAGATTTTAAAGAAAATCATAATTACAAAGGGAACAACAAAAAAATAAGCCTTTCTTTATCATCGCATGAGAGATATATTTGAAACTAAGTTGAGTGACTGGCTGGATAGCAAATCGTTGTGTTATACTATGTTAAGAAGCAAATACAAGTGGTAGAGGCCGACCGAATGTTTCCTATGAGGAGCGTTCAATGACAACAAAAAGGAGGCGAGTGGAAGAACTTGTTGCTCGTTGTATGGGAGATAAGCGTGACGTTTGACCTATTTTCTTGAAAATTGGTTATATGCTAAAAATATTACCAAATATATTCACTGAAGCTCTTATCAGATTATTGATTTAAAAGTTGTTAACTTTTTTAAATTTACATTGTATGGGAGGAGGGCGTGGCACTTTTAAGATTTTCACAAAATTTTGCATAATTACTTTCTTTCCTAAGAAAAACATTCACACCAAATTTCACCTTTTAACTCTAGCTGCTTCTCTTTTTGGCCACCCATTGTTTAAAATCCGACACAGGGTGGCGTATTCATAAAAAATAATTTCAATCTATTTTGAAGTAAGTTTTGTATGAAGTATTTATTATTGTATATGTATGTATAAACAGTAAATGATAAAAAAAAAACAAAATATCAAATGTTTTTCTGATTTTAAAATTTTTTATTTTAATAAAATTCCTAAAATTTGAAAACGAAAATGAAAAATTTATTCTTCTTGGGTTTTATTCTAAATTTATGTGCTTTCGGATTTGCAGCTGAGTCTATTGGCCAGTATAAAGATCCAGGTATTTTATTTTGTAAACTTTTGTATTTTATTTAATATAAATATAATTTCTTATGTAACAGCTCATCCTGGAAAATGTGTTCTTAAAAATTTAATTTTATCTCCCGGTCAGGAGGCTAAATTTCCTAATGGGTGTGGACGTGTACTGTGCGGCAAAGACAGTATAGCAACAGTACAAACGTAATTATCTCAACAAGAGAAAACATTATACAAATAAATAATTTATTACTTTTTTTTACTAGTTGTGGACCTGCAGTGGCTCCGCCTGGTTGCAAATACACGCACTACATCAATATTTCGGCCCCGTATGGTGAATGTTGTAACAAAAAACTGGTGTGTTAATTTCATATAGAAAACAATTAAGAATCTAAACTCTTCGACTTGAGTCTCTTTAAAAATTGCGATAAATCTCAAAATGTTATTTAAGGAATGTTTTTAAGACTTTTTTAATGGCAAGTGTTTTTACGTTTACAAAATTATATCAAGTTTACGGCTTGATATGTAAAAAATTATGATTTTAACATAAATTGTGGTCAAATGATTTTCAATAAATTTTGCTTTAAATTTTTCGTAAGTAAGCAATATGGTGTTACTTGAGTTTTGAGGGGATGTTACTTTTGCTAATGTTTACCTTTAGATAACGCATAACGCTGTAAAAATATAAATAAATAACGCTCAAAAAATAGCATAATGTAAATCTGAACTTGAAGTTCTTAAAACATCCTTAAAGTAAGACAATAGAGCGGATGTAATCCTTTCTTATAAGTTGAATCATTGCTCGCCAATCCTTTTTAACTTGAAAACAGAGGAAAACCGCTAGATTCTCCGTTCCTTGTTTTTTTTTTTTTTTTTTTTTGCATACCTATAATAACCCAGATATCGTTCCTATTTCCAAGTAGACTCTGTAGATAACTAATCCGCCAAAAAAAGATGTCCCTAGTAGCCGACCTTCTCTGCTTTCTTCGGCGGGGATTCACTATGTCAAGCCTATTGCAAGTGTTATGTATTGCCACATAAGTTTAACAGGAACGCCAAGATAATTCTTTGGTCTTGGACTATAAGCATATTTAGCAGTTAACCTATCGACGATGGCTTTTCAAACAAAAACCGATACGCCAACAATTTTCTAAGTAACTGGGCCAAATAATTTTTCTGAACGAGTTCCTTCATTCGTGAGTACTCTACCATGTGTAAGATTATTTCACCTATTTGTAATGGAATGGAAATTTGTTATCATTTAAATGATCTTTAAAAAAAATAAACTGATCTCGCAAAAGGAGTGTTCATCACTACCGCACCTCTTATTGCAAAACTTATTACGCACAATTGATTCTGTGTATTCCTGAAGAAATCATCGTCAAGTTTATTTACGTTCTTACACTTTTTACTTTAACCTCTAATACAAGGCACAGGGGGAAGAAGTAAAGATATAGCAACTAATTCGTTGATTTCTAAATGAGTGGTACAATTGAAAAAAAAATTATATCGTCATGTAGGGAGTTGTCTTTTCAGTCATCGTCTTCCTAAGGAATTTTTATTTGAAAAATGCTATACAACAGACTAAAAGTATGAAATAAATCTTGTGAAGAAAACCCGGCTTTAAGAGAAACACACCACATCATAAAATAACATTACCTGTGAAAAGACTCTAGTTTTTAATTTTGTGCGCATTGTTATGGTGCACATCCTGGTGACAAATTAAGGCACTCGATATCGATCGAAATTTCAATAGAATGTAAATGTAAATTTCGATCGATATCGAACGCCGTAATTTCCCACTTGTGTAATTTTTAGATGTTTGCCCAAGACGGTTCAAAAGGAAAGTCCATATTATTTAAATTTCGCCATTAGAATACACTTTAATTGTATGTTTGTAGTTTTTTATTATTATTTATTATTAAATGCTCGTAATTTTAAAATATATTTTTTAATGGGAGCAATCTGGAAGCATCACCTTTTAATCAAAAAAATTAAAATTGATTACGAATCGAAGAAAAAAACACTACAAACGGATTGATAACAGTGCGCTTCATAGAGTTGTTTAACAAAAATGATACGAGTAATTTAAAGCGCTAAATAAGCGTTTCTGCAAAATGGAAACATATAGAAAAAACTGCTATCCAAATAGCAAATTTAATTACCTACATGTCTGATGTCACGAATAATCCGGTATCAGACATTAGAAATAAGCTGGCACGAGTAATCTACTGCACATTTCGCAGAATTCTATAAACAGAATTTTTAATTTCTCAGAAATTACTTTGCGCTCTTTTGTCAACAATATGTTTTTTGTTACGTTTTCTGACGAAAGCAGATACGTTTTCGTAATTTTTTTTATGTTTGAGCGACTTTGACACAATATATTTAGTGGAAAAAGGAATGTATGGTTACACACACGTACACGCTAAATTTCACATATTATTAGCACCATTCGCATTAACTATTTTTATATGATGGTGGCGTATATTGCATTCATTTAATCATACATACATACATATCGCACCCTCTTTTTTAAAAAAAATATTTAAATACAAAAAAATTAATGAAAAAATGAACTGGCGAAAATTTCATTTTAATACATTTCTAACGATACTAAAAGTAACAGCAGAAATTGTTATTAAACAACAAGGCAAAAACACAAATAGAAGGGAAAACTATTTGACGAAATTGTCTATTTAAATGCAAATTCCATAAAATTTTTTTTTTTAATCAAAATTCTGTGCGAGTAATTTTATACCTTCAAAGCAAAAAATTTAAAGTAAAAATTTTAAAAAAGAGAAAATATTGTATTACTTTAGCCAGTTAAAAAAAATGTTACAATTACAACTAAAGTCGAAGAAAAGAAAAAATAAGAAAATGTACGAATTTATATAGTTTTTTTTAAAACTTATTAATGCATTCCTTTTATTTAAAAAGTGCACAAAATGCGAAAATAAAAAGCATTCTTTCCTGATGCAAGCAAGGAAAATGGAATAAAACTAAAATTCATTTAATGGGATGCTGCACATCAACAAAACTTCAATGACAAAATTTGTTTGCACAACAGAAGGAAACATTTTTTTCATTAAAAATTAATTGTCAATTTATATTAGAATTTTTATTAAAATAAAGTCGAAATTAAAGACAAGCGGAGGAACTAAATAAATATTTATTTTTTTAATCTTAGTTTGCTAATGATAAATATAAATTTAAAAAAATATATGTATATATTCATATTTTTTTATATAAATTGTGTAACAAAAAAGCCTTATCACGACCAAAAAACTTCTAATTAGTTTGATTACAGACGGTTCGATTACAGATTTCAAATCAATACTTTAACGATTGAGTATTTAATTCTAATTAATACTCTAATCAATTTTTATGTATTCTATTTAAGATCTTTTTCCAACGAGCTCATCTCGTTCACAAAAGTACTGAAATTCTCTGCAATGACCACTCAGTACTTAATAATCAATAATTCCACAACAAAATTTTCGAAATCTTAAAAATTTAAAAATATTTTTTTAAAGCTGGGCGCCGACTAGCAATCTTTTTTAACGGAAGTTTTTATTGCTGAACTGTCCACGTGCGACTTTTTATTTATGCAGTTAAAAGTTACTAAATTTGTAAGTTTTTTTATTGCACAATTTTGCGATGTTTTTGCACATCACAATTTTTAATTGCGTTCGCAAAAAACAAAAAAAAAAGTGATGAAATATATAACAACTCTTGAGCAACATGTATGAAAATTTATTGCGTTTTGCCTTTTGCATACTTTTCTTATCGTGTCGTTTCTTTCGTTTTATATATTAATAAACTGAATTTAAACGAAAATAAAATTTATCAAGAAGAAGTACTATTTAATATATTACGCCAGTATCCCATAACATATTAAAAAAGAAATCAATTTATTTGTTGGTTGAAAAAAAACCAAAAAGAAAGAAGAATAATTAAATTTAAAGAAAATTAAGTATGAAGATAATATTTAAAATAATTGTGAAAATTAAAAATTGAACAAGTAAAAGAACATTCGAATTGAAATTCTACTCCATAAAATCCATATGTGCAATGAATACTTGTTATTTTAAGGATGACATTTATGCAATTTTTTTCTTTAATTAAGCATGATAAAATTTGTGTTAAAGCTTTAACATTTCTGCATTGGGCTTCCAAAATAATTCTTATGTTGTTTCTGACAGAAAATAAGAAAATATTTTAAAAATAGCAAAACAGCTATTAAAGTCTTCCAACAATATTTTTAGCGCTTCAAAAAAATGTAACATTTTATATTGTAGAGATCTTTTAAAATCTCAGTGAACACTGACCAGTTAATAAGAAGAATTTCTAAAGCCGTCACAATAAATCATTTACTGATCACCAATATGATGTTTACAAGAATTTAAAATCACTATATACAAGAAAATACATTCATAGAAGTCAGGTAACGTAGTAGAGCAGAACGACAAAATTCTCTTCTAAGTGCAATGTTAAAAAACATCCTATAAACTTTGTCAGGTGTCACTGGAATTGCATTTCATATTAGTGACGTTTTAATTATGGGCTAATCCAAAAATATAGTGGAGTTTTCAGTCAAAAGCCATATCTTAAATTGTTAAAAATATTATACTACCATCATTTTATAAGTCCAGGTTGATGCTAGCTTCTCTTTTACAGAACCCCCTAGATATTACCTTTCTTTTAAGTATAAGAAACAAACCACAAGCTCACAAATTCCTTCATGTATTTGATGTTATTCAGACAACGGAAAAAATACCCCCTATTTGGATTGGTCTGTTATCAAATTGTACACATTTCAAGTTTGTGTACAACTTTCTCTTTTCTACCTACATATTATTTTTTTAATCTATCTTAATCAAATCAATTTAAATGAAATAGCAAATTAATAAGCAACTCTTTACCTTTCCAAATTTCGATAGACCACCAATATGGGGATATTTGCCAGGTTCGTCAACTTTGCAGCAATCTGCCCTAAAAGTAAAAACAATATAAAAATATAAAGTTTTAAGTTTCAATATTAAAAATTCAAAAAAGATTATTGTTACAAACTATTTAAAAATAAATATAAAATAAAATAATGTGTGTGAAGTTAAATTTTAAAATTTATAACCCTAGCCACATTCTGTTACAATAACAGAACTATGTTAATTACCTAACATAACCAATGTTAAAATACAAAAACATCTATTAGGTATAAGACTTTCCGGACGATATTTAAATTAAATAAAATTGGATAGAAAAAAATTATTGGAAAAGACTTCTTGTAGTGTCTTTATTAAACTCCAATAGTCAAATGTATTAACATTTTGTTTCTTTAGAAGGATTTTTCAAAAAACACCACATTTAAAATTTGAAAAAGGACTGTGGTACTTTTCTCCTTGTCGTATAATTTAGAAAAAAACTTCATGAGTCTCTTTAGTAAAACAGAATTTGTTATGAGATCAGTCACTACTTGTTTGCTTCTTCAGTCTGGGTTAAGTTTTCCTCAATCAAGCTTTCAATGCACACATCATTAAAAAAGTAACTGTAAACATGAATTTTTCACACACAGTCTTTTGTTTCTCTTAATTTATTTATTTAATAAAAATTACGTTATTTTTTAACTTACCAGGGTGTATTGCAGGTGTGTGTTAAAGTCAAATAGCGAGCACCAAGTTGATGAAACATTCGAAGTACACTTAAACTTGTGCCAATTGCATGACCGCCTTCTACTCCAATTAAACTGGCTATTTTTCCACTTTTGTGAGTTTTCTCTATTCCTTTGGGTGAAGAATAATGACGTTAAATGAAATAAAGAATAGAAAGAAAATTATAAATTTCTTCTCAGTCTTTGCTGTTTGCTTTAGATTTTTTTTATTCTTTAAATAAATCATTTGTACAGATTTTTCTTTAAGTATAGTTTTCATTTAAATTCTCTAAATAATTAATTAACAGCATATTTTAAAGCAAAAAATTGTTTCAGTGAATTATTTATAAACAAAAGCACAAACTTTTATATTAAAAGATTTTTAATATTGCAATCATATGGTTAAGGAATGACCCACTATTTTTCCTAAACTCTAGATTTCATTTAATTTTCCTCTTGCTATTATTATACAGGCTACCTAATCAGTGGTGTAGAGATTTTATATTGGATGTCCCTTCTTCTTAGCCTGATTTCGGTAACTCTCAATAAAATATTACTTAAATTGCTTGACTTTGTATAATAAATTTGCCTTAAACGTGATTTAAAAGAAAAAATTATTCATTCGCTTTTTTGTTAATTCTCAAGTCCTGAAATATCAAAGGCAAACTATCACATATGTATATTATATTATAAACTCACCTGGGGGATGTTAAATATATTTTATAATTAATTACACATGTAATTACCTAATTATATGTAATTGTAATTGAATTTTTCAATTTTCAGAATGTTTAGTAACACTCAATATTTTTAAGAAAATAATTAAAGTTTTTTCAATTACTGGTAATGATTATTGCCTAATTAATATTGCAATTGCTTTTAATTTGTAATTAACAATTTCAAATTACAATTACATGTAATGTGTAATTGAAAATAGAATAAAATTTTAAATTACAAGCATGCAATTGTAATTGAAATTTTTTAATTAGAATCACATATAAATGTAATTGACTTCAGTCCCTGATTTCAGTTCCAATTACTTGTAATTTGTAATTGAAAATATTAAACTACACATTACGTGTAATTGTAATTGAAATGTAATTGAATCCCCCAGGTATGATTATAAATATCCATTCGTAATGATACGAAAGAAAAGATTGAATAAACATTTGTGAAAATTGTGGTTGCGCTTTTTTGGTCAAATATTTGAGTAATATGACCGCACCTTTTATCTCGTAACAGTATTAAAAATCTAAGTCTAAAGCTAGATTTAATGAGGAATTTTTATATAATATTATTACAAGAATTCAGGCTGAGAATAAATTCTTTGACTACACAGCAGTAGTGGCTTTGAAACAATTTCATTAAAATTGACTTTTCAAAGTTAAAGCCAATATTTGTTATATGGAAATAAATTAAACCATGTTGAAAAATGGATTTTGTAAGTGAAATAAATAAAATAAAATAAATGTGGTCAACAATTTGCAAGTGCGATTACAACACGAGTGCGCGAGTAAATCATTACATCTACAGAATAAAATATTTCAACATAAATCGTCACACAGTTAAATTGCAAGAGGTGGATATTAAAAAACCACTAAATATTTTATTGCTATAAATATAAAATCGAATAAAAGTCGGTATTTTTTTTTTTTTTCTTTTAATATGTTGTATTGATTTTATTGTGTCAACAAATATTAATTGTAACGAAAGTCACTGACACAAAATGCATATCAATCATGTCATGTGTCAATAAGGTTGCCTACATGCCAACTTTTATTTGGGTTTTGCTCCCATATAGAATAAAAAACGTATATATGTTTGTATATGTTTAAGAACACACCCAGTCAGTCTTGCATTAAAATCTAGTGCAGTTAAAACTACAATTAGGCCACAGTCGTGTACACAAATATTTTTACGTGTAAATGTGTAAAATATTTTATGTATTGGATTTTCAAATGTATGCAGATGTGTTAGTATATTTGCTGGTGACAACTAGCCTATAAACTAAAAGCCATTGTATACAGACTCATTCATCCTCACCACCATTTCCACATAACTCACATGCCAGTTTGTTATTTCACATTTTACACAAATAAATTTGTCATCTATTTAATAAAATTATTTATTCTCTTTAAGAGTGTTTATTCGTATTTGTCTTAAATAGTATACTTTGATGAGTATTTGTGTGCTTGTGTGATTATTTGTACGTTTGGCTGAAAAACATTTGCCTGTGCCACTTCGCAACAACATCAAAGGAACTTTCACTGATTTCTCAAATATTTTAACTGCTTTATTAAACATTTAACAATAGTAAAGTCGTTGTCATCATTGTCATTTTCCCCGTAATCTTTATCATTATCCGGTTCAGACAATTTCTCAAAGAGCATCAAAAATATATTTGCTCGTATGTATTTTCCCTGATTAATGAATTACAAGTGTTTTCTTGTTGCCATTATCGTTGCTCCAAAAACAACAACTATCAGATGTTAATACAAGATATACATACATGTGTTTAAGACGCGTAAATGCAAATCTGTACAGAACAGGAATTAATATTTTTCTGTAACGCACAACACAATATTTGTATGTCAACTTACATATGCGGAGATAAACAAAAACCAGCAAAGTATGTGTCGTTTTTATCTTAATATTTCAAAGATATTGACAGAAAATGCCATGTTAATGTTAAAACAATCAGTGTGCGGCCCAACTTATCTGCCATCTTAATACTAAATGTATTTAATTATCGTTATGGTAATTGGACCTTTAACTTTTAAATGAAAAAATAGGACTTTAAAATGAAGATTGTTTTAAAAAAAAGTGACAGTTCAAGATATAAAGAACAAATTTCGAAATAGATCATGAGACAAAGGCACTAACATTTATATCAGGGATTAATTTTAGTTTTGGCCGTTCACCTAAGATGATCCCCGGATAGTCTGTCCAGTTGAGACGCATGTACTTTAGAAATCATCGTTAAATTTTCGCAATATAATTAATTTCAAATAAAGTTGAAATATGAAAATTTACAAAATACAAGAAATAAGAAAATTATGGCAATGTTCAATGCAGTAAATTTCACCAGGTGAATACGATTGGTAGACAAAAACACAACAAAAACAGCTGGAGGGATTATCGCCAAGATTGAAAAAAAAAACTTTCTAAATAATATTGTATCATTTCCTTATGAGCTTAAGGACATTTCAATGACGATCCTCAAAGGGCTTTCATTTTCTTATCACAATTCTGAGCTCAGCAGTTGTTGTGTTTTACATATATCGTATAACCATATTAAATCTGCGCACAAGATATTGGATATCATTGTTAGTAGTTTGAATAAAGCCTAAATTTTGTTAATTTTTAATCGAACTAGACTTAAACACTAGTATCTCTGATTCTTCCCACATAATACTATTGATATTTAAACATGATTTGAAAATCAACATGAAGAGTAAAAAACTTTTGCATTCAATGCCCAAAAATTTTTTTAATGCTTGAAGCATTATTTCGAAAAAAAACAGAACTATCAAATCAAACACAAAAGGTTTTAAAAATACTTTCTTCAAAATAAATCTGGACTGTGATTAATTGATATTTAAGAAATTTAACTTCGAATTAAAGTTTAAGATTTAAATAATTTGAAATCAAATTCTTTAATTTTTAAAGAATTTTTTTATTAATAACTTACTTGAAATAAAATGAATAAAAATCAATGAAATACAAATACTTTGCACAACAACATTATAAATTCTACTTAACCCCTCGTTGTTCTTTCAACATTTAATAAACAACGCAGTTTGTTCACTTTAGTTGTTGTTTACATAACAACAAGTATTAAATAAACAACGAAAACAAGTTGCCACATCTTTCCATATTAGAATAATCTAGACGTTTAAACTCGCCTAACGTATAGTATGGCAATATTATTTAAAACGTCTAACATAGAGCTTTAGTAGGTGTTATAATTAATAGGGTTATCAGCAAAAATATACAGAGGTGGATAAATAAAGTCACACGAAAAAAACTCCTGGCATTTTTTATTTTAAAAATAAAACATTTTAACGAGTTAATAAAATATTACAAAAGCATATTATGTTTAATATTGATACTGACAATTTGAATTAAATAAAGTAGTCAAAAAAACAAGCAGAAATGAAATATTTTCCTTCAAGTATTTTTTTTTTTTTTTTCTTTAACAACTCTGTCTTTTGCCAAGAAGCCATATTTAATTTTAGCTTAAAACATCATGCTTCTTTTTAATACTTCTAAAGAATTTTTTGTATACCCGGTAAACTGTAAAAGACCAGTTATTAAAATTTAATTAAAAAACTTTGGCTTTTATTGCTGCAAAACAGAGATTTCTCTTGTTCCCTTAGTTAACATTTATTAGAATTAAGTTTAAGCACTGAATGATTCAATCTAATTTATTACTTTACTGTTAATGAAGACATTTCAAACACAGAAGGAAATAAAATTGAATAAATCTGGAACACACTTAAATTGCTATTGATGAACGGCACTATCACTATCGCTCTTTGGAAGCGAATAATGTCTTACTCTACAATTACTTCTACTATTTATTTTTATTTATGTCCTCTTGTTTTATTTTAATTTCTTACCTGAGGCAGTTGTTACAAGTGACATATGATGGGGATACAGATTGACTAAGCGTCGTATTAAATCTATTTGTTCTAATGTTAATTGTACAGCATCCAGATGTTGAGACGAGCAGGGGGCATACGCTGACCAAAACTGTAAAAAACAGAAAATAAAATGAAATCAAATACATAAGAATTGTTAAGTTTTAGAATAAATGTTTTAGTATTACAAATTCCCTTTTTAAATATTCTTTAAAACAAATTTATCTTTTGAGCATAAAATTACTTTGATATTTCATTTTCTTTGTCAACATTCGAAAAAAAAGTTTTAAAATGCAAATGATGACAAATTCTGTCATCCTATAAAGTCATGATAATTTTTCGAGTTAAAAAGACAATTTAGTGGCATCGTCAGAATTTTTGACATGCTTGGCCAAGCATAATTTAATATTTTAAATTTAAGAGATTAAATAGACTTTAGATCATTTATATTCAATTAGACATTACATCAGCCATTCCATTGCTCGTTGTGTTTAAAGAAAAATTTTGTTTACTAGAATTCAGAAGAATAAAAAAAGAAAAGCGCTTTTAGGGGTTAAAGAAGAAAGTGCTATTTAAACTTTGCATAAGTTTAACGCACAATTAGTTTTTATTTTGAACAATAGAATTTTGTTCATATAACGATATTTGCTGATGACACTTTTTCCCTAATTATTACTATTACAAAAACCCCAAAGAAGCCTCCCGATATTTATAAGATTTTTAAAGTTTCACAAAGAATAAAGAACGAAGTGCAATAACAAAAATATACTTGGATTACACTCAAGAGGAAAGAATGCTTTTGTAATGGATCAAATAATATGCCAACCCTTTAAAGTCAAATAAATTCGGCGTATATCCATATGTAAACTAAGTCGACGCAGATGAAATGAAATACAATTCAAATAAACTCGTTGAAAAACGACTCTTTTATTTTAGAATATAATCTAAAATTCATAACGTGTTTTGAAATCAACAAAATGACAACATGCAAACATTTACAAAAATCTTAAGAACAAATTACGAGGTATGCTACAACATATCTTGAGAAGTTTAAAAATGCTAGACAAAAGAATTATTTCTAGTGGTGGCTTTTTACTAAAATGTCTTCGTTAATAATATAACGAAAGTATTTTTAATATTTTTGCACAACTATGCAATAAATTTTGATTAAATTCTCCGCGCTGTCCACAAACAAAAAACACTTAATGAATTATTCTTTTATTGAGTTATTCTTTTAATTAGAACACATATAAACGTACATGTTACAAGTGAAAAAACAATATCAAGAAGCTGCCAGATCTTTCCACATTCTACTAATCTAGACGTTTTAACTCGTTTTAATAAAAATCGCAGTTGCAAGCGATACGGCAGTATTGGGCAAAACATCGAACAAAAGATTTGCGTGACAAAATCGTAAAATGAACACAAAGACTAAGCAATAACCAATAAATTTTATATTATTTTTAAGGCTTACACGTCTGACATGATCTCTCAAATTTTATTCAATATTTTATTTTAAAACTAATTTTATGTTTAATTTCTCATTTTTTTTTTTTTTTTTTTTGTTTTAATTCTAATTTGAAAACTTTTATTTTAAGATAAAATTTTATTAAAAAAAGAATAAGCCGCAAACATTAAGACAATATATTTTTATTACTTATTAGATTTAAAAAGATAAAACCTACCTGTGCTGATACCATTCCCTCTTTGAGCCTTCTCAAGTCTGTATGACTCCACGCACTGCTTGCCCATGGTTGTATTTGTCTTAAATCTCCACCAAAATGAAAATCTTTTAATTGATTTTTTAGAAATTTTCGTATGTTCCAGGGTAAGTCGTTGTGTCTTAACAAAACAAATTTAAAAACGATGAGAATAAATGAAATTATATAATTAAACTTGCTCTTTTATAATAATTAATTAAGTCTGAAAAGTTTATTATTTTTAATGGAACAAAAATTAAAACAAACTTCCAAATAAAGCAGCCAACAAAAAATATTTAACGCTAAAAACCAACCAACATTAACTGTATATTCGGTAGTTTAATTAAGTGGTTTTTATTTTCTTCATTTTCTTTTTTTCCGCTTTTCATTAGATTTGTGTATTTTTGTAAATAAAGTCTGTGGGGTTTTATTTTTCTCACTCTTTGTTTGTATTTTTTTATTTCTTTGCTTGCTTTTGTTGTTAACTTACCCGTCTATTAATGGCACTTCCTTTAATACATTTTTCACTCGCTGCAGACGATAATCGAAATCGTTGGCCGAACATATCACTATGGGTAGGACCAATGGAAAGTAAACAAAAGTTAAGCAATTTAAGCCACAAAGCACGAAGCCCTTGGGAAGTTTCCGCGATTTCATTGCCTTTTTAAAGTGGCGTCGTAATTAAATTGAGATCTAAAAGAAAGCAAAGAAATATATAAATTTATAAATGAATTATTAACAGAATTTTAATTTTGTGTATATAAGTGTGTGTTTATGTGTATTACAGTTAAAAACAGATAAGAAATAATGTTATGGGACTAATTGAAATGATTATTAGTATATTATTTCATTATAAATCTAAGAAATAATAATTTCAATTTCTTTAATTGAGAAATAATTTCTTAGCAAATTTATCAAAAAATTAATCCCCGAATTTCTCAAAATTATTCGAAACTCTTAGCAGTGTTCAAAACAACATAGTGGAAGAATGTATAGCTTTAGAGAAAAAAAACGGACTAAGATTGTTTTAGCTTTTCATTTGAATGCAAACAAAAATTGTTCAGTTTCCTTCATTCAAATTTTAATAAGATTTATTACTACAAGTACTCCGACATTTTAACTCGAATATGCGATTATTAGTAAGTATCTAATGAGTTTTCTATGAGTATGAGAACATATGAATTTTTCATTGAATACATAAAATTTTTTTAGCCTGTGTAGAACTCAAGGATTTGATATTCCCATTGCTTTCTAAAATAAATTTTGTTGAATTTATTATCAATGGCAATAAGCTTTCTTAAGTAAGTATATGTGGCCGCGTAAAACTGAAAGAAGTTCAATACAGTCTGTACATTCGTTGCCTTTTTATGTTTGAAAAGATGCATGAAAACGCAATATCTATTATTTTGTTCCTTATTAAAAAAAATTATTTTTCTTTTCTCTAGGAGGGTGATATTAAAATTATTAAATAATTAAACAATTTTTAATTGGCTTTACTGCAATTGGACATAACTAAATTCAAATGCAAATATATTATTTTCATCCCCATCGAAGGTGACTTTTCGAACATAAGTGCACTTTATGCTCTTTATCTACATCCTCAAATATTTTTGTAAATAACCTCACTGAAATATCTCTGGAGTTCTTAAGCGTATCACAAAGTAAAACAAATTTTTTAACAGAATTTTCTTTGAATTGCTTTTAATTTAATAGTTTTAAAGGAAAATTATTGTGAATAAATTCTGGTTGCTGCTGCTAATGAGTTTCTCTTAAATTGTTGGTTTTCTTAGAAAATTTTATTCAAACTTTAAGTTGTGAAATTTTGTTGGGAACGCGTTGTTGTATATTTGCAACAAAAGTTGTCACTATAATTTTCTTTTTTATAACTTTGTAATAAATGATGCACTTAAAGGAAATTTTAAATAGATTTTCAATTATTTGTGACATAAATTTATTCACATCGTTTAATGTTAAATTTTTTTCTAAAACCATCTATTCAAATTCAAAGAAATTTCAGATCACCGAAAAAAACTTAAAATTAATAATGAAATAAGGACTTTTACGGGGCATATCAAGCTACAATTTTATTTTGTATAACTTTTTTTCTGATGAAACTCGAATCACTCTTAAGTTTAATCGTGACTTACCCTCTGTACCTGTTTTTATGTATTCAGGACTAATTTCAATTTTCCCTGCATTTTCTAGAATAATGGACTACATTTTAGAAGCATCATCCTGTTCAATATGCCTTTCGTAAATTATGTACCATCTTGCTTCTTCTTGATATAATTGGCAAAATTATGGAGAACTTTCGAGTGGAATTTGGTTTTTTAAGTCATTCATCGTGTATTATTTTTACGAAAAATTACAATTTACTACTTTAAGTAGCGTGACTTTGATGTATTAGGATTACATTTGGGTATTTATTCTTCAATCTGTAAAAAGTTTTTCTAATTTTTCGTATGATGTTGCACAGCTTTTTAACTGTGATAGCTCTTTCTCTAAAAACGTTGCAGAATAATATTGTTACAAAAATAAGATCTAGCAACCCCTGTTGTTGTCCCGTCCGTACGAGCGTGGTCAGTAAGTTACTTCCACTAATGGTGTGTGTGCAGTAAAATACCACAATTAGCTAACAAAAAGCTGAGGTAGAGGTGCGTGCAGTAAAACAGAAGATCATGAGTTCGAACCCATCTTTGAACATGCGTACAAAGGAAAATAATACAAATTTAAAAGAAAAAGACAATAATTGTGTGAAGATAGTCATGGCAGATAATAAAGTAAAAGACGTCTATTTATTTAATATTCGAGTAGTAGAGATAATTGTCAAAAAGCCCTTCATAATATATATAAAATAACAATAAAGAGTAAGAGCTAAAGCTTTTAGCGCAAGGATGTAAGAGAATAACAACAGTGTACGGCAGATGTGGTACTGTGTCTATTAGATTAAAGGTGATCAATGTCTATGATCTGCAGCAAAGTGTACCACAGATTAAGGAATAGAGAATATGAATAGAAAATTTTTAATGTGACACAGTGGTACTTGCAATCAAAAGAATTCATACGTTTATTCTCAAAAAAGGGAAAAACGTAACAATACATTATACTCGTAGTCTATTGGCTTAATACTACAACTAAAATTAAGGCAATTGTTTTCAGTCCTACAAAGATGATTTAATTTATTTTATATCGGATAAAGTTCTTGAATATTATCTTTAATACAAAATGAAATTTTAATTATTATGCTGATCTAACTTTAGAAAAAGTCACAAAAGTATGAGACAGATTATATTTCAATGATGTATTTTTTCCGCTTCATTTTAATCTTCGGTTAACTTATTCGCTAATGTTGTCGCAAGTTCGTTTCGTTATATCATATGAGTTTTTATTATTATCTCGAAAATACTTTAACTCCCAATTTACATTATCAGTGGCTCAAACATATTTACATCAAACTAAAACAGGCAAAAGTTTAAAAAGAACTTAAAATTATTTAAATAAATTTTGTTAGTTTTATATTTTTTGATATTAATTCCATATTAGTATTAAGCATATCTACGCTAAGAACTTTAAATGTTTTCTAGAAACTTTTTAGTTTCTGCTTATCAAGTTGGAGAGTTGAGTGTATTAAAAGTTTTCAAACCACATACTGAAACACACACACAATGAAAAACTTTTGTTGTTTTTTTTTTATTTTTGAAATTTTATAAGTATCTTTTGTTTCTAATTTTTATAAAATGTGCTTTTGTTTCTTATTCGTTGTATAATTTGCGTAAAATGCTGCTAGTAAAACTAAATATTATATTATATGTGATATTATACTCTTGCATATGTATGTGTATAATTTATTGCATATAGATATAAATACACACACATATTCTTACTTAAACATAAAAGAAAAGAAAAACTACTTTTGCCAGCAATTTGTATGATTATGCTGGAAAACAAGTTTAACAAAATATTTTAAGTGATACATTTCACAGAAAACTACTACAATAGCAACAACAGCAAAAGAAATGCAAACCAAATGGAAAATACACTGGCATTCACAAAAATTAGGTCAAACACGTCATACCCGTCAATTCCATAATTGCTTAAAAGGAATCTTTTTGAAAAGTTTGTCGAAATGGAAACAAAAAAACTTTGCAAGTGCAGACGAAATTAAAACCACTAAATGAAAAAATAAAACAAAACAGCAAGGATAAAGGATAAGGGAGATACAAACACATACAATAACAAATAGACAACGTGACAGAGAGGCAGAGGGAAAGGTTTCAATATTTACAACAAAACTATAGAAAAAAATGTTGAAATTAATATTAGTTGGAAATAAAAAAAAATTAATAAAAGAACAATTTCAAAGAGCCAAATCCTAAACGTATTCTCAAGTGAAGTTACAAAAGTTTTTAGAGCGAAACACGCTTCACTAACAGCTTAAAGAGATTCCACTGCATTTTTTTTTTATATTTCCATTTTTTTTTTTTTTTAATTTAAATTTATTCGTAAATGCGTCAGCTCTATTTAAAGTAATCGAAGGATAACAGATAGAATGATTTTAAGTTCGAAATAGAAAAAGATGTGCACCTAAATGTCTTTAAGCACGTAACGAATTTCGATAATTCTTTTAATTTTTTTTTTTTATTTATTACAAATTCAACATCTCAAAGGAACAACTGAAATGTCAATGTCAAAGTATCACTTTCTTTACTGCTTAATGTAATGAACAGTTATTTCGTAAGAAAAAAAAACAACTTCATGCTTTGAAGTCGGTCAAAAAATCGAATGCAATAGCATATACCAAAAAGAAATGAATTTATTATTTTCGTAACTACTTTCAAGTTAAAAGATGAATAATAAAGAAAGTATTCGCTTACTTCACTCTCCATAAAAATAATTCATTTCGTAAAACATTTAGCATAATCAATTTCAAAATTGAATTGCTGTTGACTGCAAGAAATGCACTTTATTTAAAAGCAAATAATATTTTTAAAATGTTAAAAACATAAATTTTACAGATTATTTGTTAAACATTAGTGTCAAATAACCAAATAATTAATTTTAGTCTGGATTAAGTTTATGTATATTTTAATTTCATAATTTGTTAAGAAGAAAAAGTACTTGCAAATTTTTGTGTTAAAACATAAAAAATGAATCACTATCAGAATATCATCATTTTTTGAACCTCTACAAATGGGTTAAAGTTATTTGTTATAATATTAAAAAGTTGGACCAATGGTTAATTTAAAAAAATCAGTGCATATGGGAGTAATGTTAAAAAAGTTTAAAAACTCGCGAAAACGAGAGTTATTTTGATATCTTAAAAAAATATTTGTACTGTATGAAAACTGAAAAAAAATGAAACACACTGATATATTAAAATACAATTTAGAAAAAATAATTTCAAGCAAGAAGCGTACAAAAACTAAAATTAATATTTACTTCATTTACAACGTGCTGAATTTGGTAAGAGCCCGCTTGTTTCTGTTGTTGAAATTCTAAAAATGCCAAACAAAAACAAACTGTAAGTAAAATCGAAAATCTGGTAAAGCCCTAGAAGCAGTCCATCATCTAAAAATTTTTGAAATTTATTCAGCTTGATTTCCTTTCTTTTTTTTTTTTTTGTTTCTTGAATACAACATTAAAATAAATATAAGATTTTATAAATTTTAAAAAAATATGTATTCAGATGATCATTAATGCAAATGTTTTTAAAAATTTAAATTCGTTAGATGTTGATATCTTTAATACACTAAAGGTTAACAGCCATACCTAAATAAAAGCGGAAACCGGAATGTTTTAATCCGCATAGCCTTTACGCTGAAGTGCCATACCTAAACAATAACGCCAACGCCATGTGAAAATTATAAAAACAGGGCTATTTAAAAATAAACACTTTAATCTAGGTTACAGACGCAGTTCAAAAATGAAATAAAAAAAAACCTTGTCAACGGGGTGTGAAATGCAAAACTGATGCCCATATCGTTTAAATCCGCCAAAAAACACTCGATATATGCCATGTTATACATACAAACTTTTGAGGTACGAAACTAAGGGTCAACCCAACGTTTTCACTTAACAAATTTTGCTTTAAATTGTATTTTACTCCCCGTAGATCAAAAGTTTAAGTTTAAATTTTGAAGTGTAGCCGTAAATATAACTTCCCTGATAACTTTATCAAAAATTAACAATTCTGCTGTTTGTGTTGTGTAAATTTAATAATTTTATAAAAATAACGAAAATAAATTGTTTGAATTTTATTTTGTTTTTAATTACATTATAATTAAACGTCGTGTCAAAATTGGATTTTCTAATTGTAAAACGTTGCCGCCGCTTTATTTCGGAATGCTACATACAAAATGTAAGGGCATGAGAACATCTGACAACAAAAAAAAAACGCTTTCCGCTCTTGTTTAGTTATGTTTGTCCAGTCGAGAGCCATATTTTTTTTTCATTCAATTTTCTGCAATTAAAAAAAAATAATTCCATATTACTAGAAAAAATTTTGCGTGCGTCACAAAACTTTGTGATCAATTTCATGCGATTCGATATCAATCTTTAGTCCCAATAAACTAAGCTATCTTCTACAAAACAGAATGAACCGCTCGTCGCGCAGAATTTGCTCATGTATACATGTTTCTAGAATATACCTGCATAATATAAATGTACATATGTTTAGCCGTGATTGATGCATAAAGAAATTTGTTCGATATTCTCTATGCATCAATCACGGCTAAACGACTGTACCGGGTTCAATTAAACTTGAAACATGGGTAGATTCTTAACACGAGAATAAAATAGGATCCGTTTTCTTTTAAAGCACTGAAGATTTCAAACGTCATTTTATAAAAAAAGTTTATTTTTATTATAAATGTTGTATCACGGACTTGATAGATTAAACTCAATAGCAGGCTATATGCGAAATTATTCAGTGCCTTGAAGGTTGCTAAAAGTAGATCCAGGGAAAGATTCTAATATTTTTTGAACAGAAAAATCCATTTTTCGCTCCTACAACATCTAATAAACATATGACAAAATGTTATACATATTCAAGCAGACAAAAACATGGTTGTGATATGGTCACAATACCCATATTATGTTCTTTGTAACAATGTATAATTGCAGAGAACCAATTATTGTTGTTTTCACCAAAACTTTATTCACGATAAACATTTTTTGTTAACTTTTAACGATTATACATGGTTGGTTTTAACTTAAAAAAATTTCAACCACAATCAAAATTTTCTAAATTTTAAAAATAGTATAAAGTATTTAACCATAATATATTATTATTAATCAAAATATGGTTAAAAGCAACAGAATAATGTCTGCGCTAAATAATATTTTGTTCTAGTTCTTGACAGTTTAGTAATTTTTCTGGTAGCTAAAATTTGAAATTGTTTTTGATTTTTAGAGAAAGTGAAAAAATAAAAATTTATGTACAAAATAAATAATTAAAAATAATACGCAAATAAAAAGGGAACCAAAACATTAAAAAAGGTGAAATAAATATGTATGTATGTAAGCAAATAAATCTTTATTTTTGTGTTTGAAGCACAATTGTGAAATCATTTATCTGAGATACACGTTATTATGTAAATTTATGTTTTTAAATAATTTTTATGTCAAATCTTTAATAGATGAGATAATAATAACTAAGTCTTTTATATAACATGACACTTTCAGCCATATTGATATGATAGTTTAATTTAACCATTCAATGTTTATATTTTAACCTAATTATGTTTATACTACAGAATGTTTATAATTGCTAGACAACAATATGGCTGCAAATGTAACAATACTAAGTTTTGTTAGCAACCATAATATGTTGCTCTTAGATTATGGTTCCCTCAACCATGTTTTTTCTTTGCGTGTTGTAGCAAGTGTAAGCATGGAATTTACCAACAGCAATAACTGAATTGAAATAATCTTTATCGATTGATACTTTTACCGCTTTTAAGAACATATTAATTGCTGTTTTTTTGTCCGTTGTTGAGAACAGTAACTTCTCGAATCCAAAAGAGTTTAATGTCAAAAAGAAATACAACTTATGATCGAACATAAGTTTGCTGTGATATGAATTTGTAAATTATATTTATATTCAAACGTATGTACTCGTATGTATTTAACATATATGTCAACACTTTATATATATTAATATATATATAAACGTACATATTTATGTATGTACGAATATAAATATTTGTCAAACTTTAAACACTTTTCCTTTAAGAATAAAATTAATCAAAAATGCCTTAAGAATTCTCACTTATTAATACCAACAACAATTTTTATTTGATTTCTTAAATAAACAGACTTAAATTACAGACAGAATATTTTACATTTAAATAAGAACATTTAAGTAATTTTAGAAAATATTTAAATTGCATTTCTTACAAGGACAAGCTTTTTGTGAAATATGCTTTTTAAAATAATGTGGAATATTTAATTATAATTATAGTTTAAATATTTTAGTTAGGAAATGTTAAAAAGATTTAATATAAATTCTTCTTAGTGCTTAAATTTATTTTAATATTTAAAAATTATTATTAATTATTTTAGTAGAATTTTGGAAGGGTTTAAACTGTAAAAATGATGTTCATTCGCTCAAGAATTTCTGAATTCTATAGACATTAGTGATGAAAGAAATCATTGTGCTTTTTTAAAAGTCATAAAAAAATTGAAAATTACAAAATTTATTAACCTTTTCATCATTCATACAGGTTGTACCTCAACAATTAAAATATTACAGCAGAAATTATACTTTTCAAAGCTTCAGAAATATAAAGCAGGATTAATCGCCTTTAATATTCTAACGATGGTTTTGACTGTCAAATTTTTTAGGTACAAGTTCATCTTTTAAGCAATATTGAATGCAAATGTGGCACAGTGTATTTTTAAAGCAGATAACAAAACACACAAATTTATAAAAACATAAATGTATACTTCTTATGCATACAAATTAACTTTAGACTAAAAATTCTTTGAAATTAAAAATATAAAATCTTAAACCTACAAACATTATATTGTATTAAGAGTTTAAAATAAATTCTTCTTAAGTGTAAAGAATTTAGTACTCGACTTGATTTTAATACCAGTTTTCAGATGCCTTAAAATAACTTTAGTATGATATAGTTGTTGTAATTGCTATTTTGGTATAAGAACACTCCGATTTAAAGGTCACAAACATACATGTTTATACAAGGATAACAACATACATACGTCAACACATCTTCAAACGACAAACGCAGTTACGAAAACTTGCAACCAAAGTTGTTGCTAATAATTTAGCTCTTTGGGGCAAAAAATTCTTAAGAACAAACGACAGCACAAATTATAAACAAATTAAGAATATTTTAACACAAAAAATGTTGTTGACTTTAGTTTTTTTGTTTGTATTCGCAACTTGTGTGCAAAATTATTAAACAAAAAAAAATTATATTTTCTTTTGAAAAGAACTTTAATTATAAAATTAATTTTTGTGTCAGTTTTTTTCTTTTTAATAATGAAAATAATTTCTAATTCAAATCTGTGAGATTTGTAGACACAGCTAAAGAAAAAAATATTTTATGTGCTCTATGCAAACGAATAAAATAAGTGAAACCTGTAACATGATATTTGTATAAAAATGAATAAAGCTAATTGTTCGTCCTTATAAATGGAGTAGACGTTATATTAAATCCTCTTTATTTATCAGTTATAGAAATTTATTTGTTTATTTTAGGTTTTATGTTGAGGACGTGAGGATACGTCAAACAAAAATCAGTTTTTTAAACAAGTTTTTTAAGTCACATTTTAATCAATATCTTTACGTCATTCATTTGAAAATCTATTTTCTTATATTTTTCTATTGTTAGAATTATAAGAAGATTTACACTTTAAAAATTAATATTAAAATATTAATATTAAAAACTATATTTGTGTTTAGATAGAAAATAATTAAATTTGTTGTTGGTTCAACTATATGTTTAATTGAAAAATAAATACAATGTTTTCTTAGTTTACAAATAAATAATTGAATCCAATAAAAATTGAATAAAACTTCCATTTTGAAAACAAATAAAACCTTTAAAAAGTGTAAAGATAATTTACTGTATAATAAAAAAATTAGATTAATTCATCTTTAAATTATTGTGCTAATATCCCAAATAGATTATTAAAATCACCGATTTGATTATTAAGGACGAAAGCACGCCTCGATGGGTATTTCGCTACCCCTTACTTAGCTCTTCAGGAAACTTCTCACAAACATTTTAAATAAAATATAGTTTTTGTCCAAACAATAAACCCAAAGTTTAAGCAAAAACAACAATAATCAACACTGATTTTATTTTTTTTATCTACTGTAAGCGGTACCGAAATGGCCATCGAGACGTGCTTTCGCCTTCAACAATCAAATCGGTGATTTTAATAATTTGTTCGGGATATTAACACAATATTTTAATTTAATTTGAATTCCCGCAATTTAATATTAATTACAATAAAACTTTAACTGTAGTTTATACTGTAGTTTATTAACATTTTTATTTTTTTTATAATTCCATTTTTAAGATCAGGGTCTTCTGAAAAAAAATTATTTATATATGTGATGGAAATCGGTCGATATTAAACTGTGATTCTTGCATCACTTTTAGTTTTTAACAATTTGTTTTAATATATATTGAAAAAAATTTTAGGTTTCGGTTTGTGCCTTAAAATCGATTGAAGTTTAAAAACTATAGCTTATTAACTTATATATCTGATTAACTTAAATTTAATAATTTTTACACTGAAGACCAAAACTAAGTATAAAATGTGGGGATACAAAAATCTACATTTGCTTTCTACGACACTTAATTATCATATGGGAAAATATTGTACTTGTTGTAGCAAATGTTTATATTGAATTTATCAGTAGCATTTGTACAATTATTTTAGGATTCGACTATTTAGTCGAATACAATATAATGTGAGCAGAAGGAATCAAATTTATTATGATAAAATTTCATTAAAATTTTTAATTTTTTAAATTAATTATTAGTCGCAATATTTTAGTTATCACAAACAACCAAATGAATAACTTTAATGCAGTTTAAAGTTTAAATATTTTTGTATTTAAATTTATTTAAAAAAATTATTAAAAAATTCTTTTGTACGTTGAGTGTAATGCAGCTTGATTCTGGATCGCTACATCCAATTTTACTTTTCTTGGCATCTCTTTACCATAAAGAGTGTATTTTGCTTTCTATTTAAGCTTAGAAATTAAAAATACTTAAACTGGATTAAAATGATCCAAAAGCTCATTGAATAAATAACATTTTTTTTATAATTTCTTACTAAATATATAAACAGTTTATGCTTGACAGGACAAAAAATTAAAGAACTGTGTCTGACTTTTAACATAAATTGCAAAAACGTACCTAAAAATAGTGTCTTCAATTTAAGATTTGTCTTCCCCCCTTTAATTTTTGTATTTAACAACAAAATGTTCTTTGATCAAAACAAGGCCTTCTGTTGTCATTGTTATTTAATGAAAATCTCCAGTTAACAACAAAATGGCAAAGCCAACAACACCAACTTTAACATAAACCGGAATCGAAAATGTGGCCAAAGTAAAAGCTTAAAACACAAATATTATGTAAATGAAAATGAACTGGTTAAAAGCATAATTAACATGTCTCGCCCTCTACTTCTACTTGTTCTAATTTCTAATTTCAAAAAAATTGTACACTGGTGCTCACTACAAAAACAAAAGCATCCAAAAGCAACGACAAAAAAAGAAACAGAAACAAGTTAAACAAGAAGAAATGGTAGGAAATGTATGATTAAAATTAAAAAAAATAAACTACCAGAAAAAACAACAAAATTTAAAAAAACAATATTAAATTACAACATTTTGTCATGTTAGAAGTGAATGTAACAACAAGACTACCACCCCTAAAAATATTTACAAGAGACAGTTATGTACTCTCTTCTACGTACTAAATGAATTTCCTACGAATGTGAATATAGCTTTAGAACGGTATGTATGAATATGTAACGATGTACATTAAGGTAAAAAAAAAATGTTTTCGAAATTAATCTGCAATTTTCAAATGGCTGGATCTAAACTCTTTTCATTAAATTAAGAAAGATTCCTTGTATAAACGAGATAAAAAATTGCAAATTAACCATTATTTTACTAACACTACTTAAGCAGGTGACACACAAGTAAAATTAATTAGAAAACAATTTGGGCAAATTGAATACCAAATTGCCAAATTCTGCATGGAATGTTAAAGATATTTGTCCATAAAATCCACAATTGGCTTAAGGATTGCAAAATGGAATAACTAAAGCTACATAAAGCTTAATAAAACGGTAACAGTTATTGACAAACTTTTTGGCAGACCATTAAAATAAGAAAAATCGGGAAAAATAATAGATTCATTAAGAAATTTTCTTTAATGAGAAGGGATTTATGGTGCTTTAAAACCAGCCACAAATAATTCTTGCAAAAAAATTGACTTCAAAACAAATTTCATCTGTCGGTCTATAACGGTTCAAAAGTATGGCCACATGCATCAAATTACACTAACTATCGGGACACCCTTATATTCCATCTCCAAACTATATACTTTTGTTCAACAGTTTGGCAATATACATCAAATTACAGCAACTATAGGGGCACTCTTTAATTTTCAAATTCAAATTATATACTTGCTGTTGTAGTAAACATAGCAATCATGTTCTTTGTAAATTGTTTGTTGTTTGTAATCGACTGTCTAAAACGGTTTAACAGTTTGGCCATTTACATAGGATTACATCAACTATTATAAAACCCTTTAATTTATAATTTCAATTATTTATAGTTCTTGTTATACCAACCAAAGTAGTGGACATTCTCTCCAATTTGAATTGTTTGTAAATAACTGTTCTGAAAATACGTCCATATAGATCAAATTACATTCATTTTGGGAATACCCTTTAATATCTAAATTCAAATTATAAGCTTCTTATTATATCGGACTTAGCAAAATAGGTCCCTTGTAAATTTCAGCTGTCTGTCTATAACGGTTCAAAAGTTCGGCCACACACACCAAATTACATCAACTATTGGGAGACCCGTTTATTTATAAATTTTATACTTGTTGTTATAACGAAGTTAGCAATTTAGGTTCTTTTTAAATTCCAAACGTCTGTCTACAACTGTATCGCCATATTCATCAAATTAAATAAACTATAGGGGCACCCTTTAATATAAATTTTAAATATTAATATTTGTTACTTCAACGGTCATAGCAATCGACATTCTGTCTAATTTTCACTCGTTTGTCTATAACGGTTCAAAGGACATTCCCATATAGGTTAATTTACGTCACCTATGGGACACCCTTTATTTTTAAATTCATTTTTGTATTACATTTTTCTTACTAGAAGCTGTAGTAATGCGCAAAAATTTTATAGAAGTGTCCTTTTCAGTTCTTAATACACGTAGAATATGCGTATGTTGTATAGGGACACCCTTTAATTTTTAAGATCTAATCTAATAAAAATATTAAATGAATTTTTTATTTACATAGTGGAAAAATATTTGCTAATAGAGTTCAATACTTCGAAAAAATGTTCAAACTTCAAATGTAAATAAGTCCGAGTTTAGACAGACGAACATTTAGAATAAAAACTTGTAGAAATTTCTATTTTGTTTTTTCATTCGCGTTTACACAGATGAGCATGTTGTGGGCAATATTTCTTTTGTATTCTTATTGTTTGATTTTAAATGTATGTAAAGGAAATGTCAGTAAAGAGTTTTCCTAAGCACCGAATACAAAAAACGATGCTCTCTTCCCCAGCCGTAATTTTCCAACAAACTGTTTTAATTGCTTAAAATCAACAAGAAAATATTAGAATGTGAAGTTATCATAGATCTAATTATAATAAAATTATATACTAATCTAATTAATACTGATTTATTACGTTTTTCCGTTTGGCCCCTATTTATTAATAAAATGTAAAACCAAATAAAAGAAACACACTTCAAACGTATGTAAATATGTTTGTTGGGTATAAAAAATATCATAAATAATATACTTAAGCTATTATAGCAATGAACGGATGCTCCTTAAACAAAAAAAAGTATTTAAATAAAGCCATTTAAGAAGTAATTAATGAAAACTATGCAAATAAGCAAACTGTGACGTCCCTTAATACGAGCAATGTAAGTTCGCAAAACTTTAAATTTGTTTAAAATCTACAAGTTGATTGACAACAACAAGACCAAGGAAGAGTCATTAAAATTTTAAAAAGTTAAAAAAAAAACTTTTGACCACATTTAAATGCAGAATATTAAAAGTGTTTAAACAGATGCTCGTTAAAAATACTTGGATAATAAATGTTGCTTCGACATGGGAAATAAAAATGAGAATAATTAAAAATAAATTTAATTAAAAAAATAACATTGACATTTCCTTTGCACATTGTATTTTGGATGGTAAATGAAGTGTATTGAAATGAGATGCGTTGTGTTGCGTTGCGTTGTGGTGCGGTGCGGTGCGACACGTTGTACAAGCAGCGACAAAGTGATGTGATTGATAACAGTAATTAACTTAATGAGTTGTAATTTTCATTAAAGTTAATGCCATTGAAAGAATAGACAATTTCAGTCAATATATGTCACTCAACATCTTTTGCTGACTGGCAGTCAGAAAGTCAAACTTTCATTTTGTCATGTTTAAATGAAAAAAAAAGCAGGTGAATCTAATTAAGAGATCAAATATAAAATCAAACAAAATGAAAATTTAATGGTCCCAATTTGAAAAAAAAGCATTTCGAAAAAGTTAGAACTCAATTCCCACTTCTCTTCCACACTATTTCACTAAACCAATCATTAGTCGTTGTGTGTTTGTCAATTAACAACATTTTATTTAATATTCTGTTTCATTTTGCTTCGTTTTTGTTTGGACTTTTGTTACAGCAGGACTTTTGTTATTTAGACAAAGAGCGAAATTATTTTTATGCATGAGTTTTCTTGTTAAGAAAATACTTACCAAAACAACAGTGGGTTTCTAACATCTTTTTGTATTTTCTTTTTATAATCACATTTATTAAATTATTTGTTTCTTTGTTAAACTCTTTTAGTTTTATTTTTCTTTCTTCTACTTTCTTTTTTCACTTATTTATAGGTGTTGTTTAGGAATATTATGTTCTTTTAATTTGTACAATCATGACATAATTTTATTATTTAAGGATATTTTAATTTTTATTAAAATTTTTTATTTTTTTATTTATATTTGTTATTTGGCGGAAAGTTTATTAGTCGTCTAAGATGTTTAGACAATTATTTTCTGTAATTAAGATTTTATTAGAAAAAAACAATGTCTCTCTTTGAGTTTTAAATTAAAGAATTGCTCGCTGACCGAAGACGTTTATATTTCCGTAATTAAATATATAATTATGATCTAAATTTAAATAAATTAAAAACTTTGTCTTGTAAAAGTTAAAGGTAACAATTTACAAGCAAATAAAAAACTACTCCTTACAATATGAAAACTTATATATCGTTACGAAGAAATATTGAAGTTTCTAACGTCATGAGTGCAAGCTAAACTCTCCAAAAAAAAATGTCTTGTCATCAACAGTTAAAACTTAAGACCCTTAAAAATCTAAGCTGCGATTTAGAATTTCTGTACTAAATAAGTATAATAATTAAACTCAGGTTAAGATGAAACCCATACGACCAATGTGAGTCTTATGTCAGATGGAACTATCTGACTTCAATTTCGCATAAATTGATATGAAAAATTTATGGAGAAGAAATACAGAGTTGTTAAACACTTAAATCTTTAAACTTCTGTATAAAAAATGAAAAATTATATTTGCCAAAATTAAGTGAATTAGGTGAAAAAAAATCACGTCTCTATATTAAAAAAAGGATGTTCTTTTAAGATAATTTCTGGTTTGTTTTCACTATATTTGGCTCTCAGCATGATTACCCGATTTTCGATTAAAAAAAAATTTGTCAACAAAAAAAAAAAAATTAAAACGAATTTGGAAGTCAATTGATTACAGGACAATTTGAAACATTCGAAAACCACTGAGCGAACTCAGTGTAACTCAAAGAAGATTAACATGAAAAATAAAACCAAATCACAATTGATTATTTTCAGTTGGGCTCAGCACTGAAATGATTTAAAAATCAAGAGCTTGACGTAATTTTTTTCTTCCTGATGCAGAACACCGAAAAATGAAAAAAAATAAATAAAAATAGTTACTAAATGTTTGCTGTGTTGATGTATAGAACATTTTTGAGTTGTTATTGTCTTCTGTCTTATTGATTCAATGGAGTTCTCATTTAATCAATTTGGCTTTTGATATGAGACTTTCTGTTTTTCTATACAAAATTTGGATAAAATCCACTGATGAGCTATTTGAGCAGTAGCGAAATGGCCATATGGATATGCGCTCCCCGCAGCAATACATTTCATTTTTTAGTTTAGTTTAAAATAATAAATATTTCATGAGAATATCATGAAATATTTATATTTAAAGGAATCAAGCACGAATAAAGTAAATTAAAAAATAAATATGATTAAATTTTTAAAAATAAATGCTGTTGTTCAAAAGTTCATAATGCTAAATTCCAAGTACTCTTTTCAAAAAATTTCAAACTTTAATCTAAACTAAAAACAAAATTACTTTAGTAAATTTCACGTGTCTGGATTTGTCATTACTATTATTTTCATATATAAAAACAATTTAAATGCAAGATTTAAACAAAATGAAATTTAAGCACAAAAGCAAAACTTAAGTTTTAATTCATTATGTAAAAAAATATCATGTAAAAAATGATCTTTTAAATATTTTAAACGTTAAAAGAAACTTTTCTTCATTTCATTAATCAAGTTGAGGTTTATTTTAAATTCAATAATAATTTTCACATGCAGAAAAATACACGCAGCGCAATTAATCATTCCGTTTTCATAATGACATTTGAGGAAAGTACACAACTGAATAAAATAATAATTAAACTGCAAAAGAAAATTTAAAGTGTTATTAAAAGTAACAAAAGAGTTTTTGTTAAAAGAGATGTCAAAAAACCTTGCAACAAAAATCATCAATTGTCTTTACTCTATTGTTTGGACAAAAATCTTTAGTTTATTTAAAAAGGTTTGTGAGAAGTTTCCTGAAGAGCTAAGTGAGCCATCGAGACGTGCTTTCACTCTCAATAATCAAATCGGTAAATTTAAGTATAATTTCTTCGGGCTAATTATCACAATATTTTTAAAGAAAAATCATCATATTTCTTCTAAATATTTTGGCCTCAAAACGACGATATAGAATTTAATAAAATATAAATGGACTGCTCGACTGTTCCTTTTTCTTCAGATGATTATTACTTTTAATATTATAACACCCTGTTTTGTTTACCAAAAGTCATGAAAATGTTGAAATTTTTAATTATTATTATAATAGCTTGTTCTTGATCTTGATACTAATTGTATTACGAAAAAATCCAAATTAGGACAGGCTCTCTCAGTCAACAATTGATTGTAATCTTTGTAGGCAATAAATGTTTAATATTAGAGCATCAGTAAAATAAAAAATGTATTGATTGACATTAAGTTTAAATATGTTAAGCTATTCATTAGAACTATATTATGCATCTACACCACTTAAAGGATATTTGTTTGATGTTTTATTTAAAATTACTTTTTTATAGACAAATCCTATCTAAAGTGAAGAAAATACAGCCTCGCTAATATAATCCAGCAAATACTAAAAAAATTTTTACAAAGTGTTGCATACTTTTGGGAATACATAAAAATATTTTACAACAATAAATCTTGATTATTTTAACACACAACAATTAATAATTTTATGCAAAAAAAATAATTTAGAAATTTATTTCACATGCAGAGGAGTTTTATTTATTTTTTTTTTTTTTGGTTCAATTGCTGTCCTGGTTTTCTTTTTAACATAAACATTGACAATTTATTACATTGATCTGGTATTGTTTTACAATAGCAAATTTACAACTGTGTGTTTGTTTATCAATATCGACACACAAATCTTTGCACTCAAACCCGCATCTCAATGGGTATTAAAATTAATTTTAGGACATTACGTGACTTTATTTTATTATTTTGTTTGCTTTTTTTGTTACTTTTTTCTGTTACAGTTTCGATACTTAAGGAGGAAGTAAACGATTTGTTTTTTTTTTTTATTTTTATTAATATTTCAATTTGTTTTGTATGAATTCCGGCGCAGCTTTTCTAACGTATCCAACTTTACCGTTCTATGTTTGAAATGAAACTAAACTCAATTGAATCTGCCTGGTACCGACTCAACTCGTTTCTACCTCATAAAAACAATAATAGTTCGTACACAACACACACACTAACCTTAAGAACAAAAAGTAGAAGAAGCATTTTGGTATATTTTATTGTTTAAATGTAGCAAAGAGAACAACAGGCAACACCACTTATTAATATGGGCCAAAATCAACAAAAGTATTTTTACTTTTTTTTTTTTTTGTTACAGTTTTAGGATGGATGCGAATGATACCAGCAAATTATAACAAACCGTTAAATAAAAGCTCCAACAAAGACAATTTATAAAAACACTTGAAACGAAGCTCTTATAATTAATAGCAAATAATTCAAAGGAAAATTTAAACTATTTACTTAAAATAGTTTTCTTTCGCTTAAAAACCATGTTAAATAATTAAAATTTCACAAAAAAAACACTTTTTTAATATTATTAAATTGTCAAGTCCTGCGTTATAAATACTTTTCTCTTTAACTCAATCACTATAGGAAGTTCTCACTTTTTCAAATCTCTATTACTTTGAAATACTGGGAAATGTGCACGTGTACTCTCTTTTAAGCTTTTATTGTTTTGTTTTGTTTTTTTTTCCTATTTGTTTGCTTTTATCAAAATCAGCTGTTTTTAGGTACGTACGAATGTGTGTGTAAAGTTACGCTTTTCTGTCTGCCTTAACAAAAATTGTGTTAAATTTTTCTTTTAAGGTCTTTAATCACGATTGACAATTGAACTTTGAACACACATACTAATCCTTGCTTATGCATGTATGTGTTACATACCACTATTGACCAACATTTGATATATATTTGGTCGATTAAAAGAAACATTATTACATTTTTTGTTGGAACTAGTTCTTTAAAACGAAAATAAGAGAAATGAAAGGAAAAACAAAACAAAAACTGGGAGAACACTTCACTTTTAATGAATTGATTTGTCATTTTAGAAAATACTATTTTCTAGGGATTTTCTTTTTAAGCTTAAATAATTTATGAATATATAAACAATTCTTAAAGTTTTATAGAAACAAATTTTGATTTATAATATAAGTTTTTAAAAACCACTCGTTTGAAGACTTATTTTCATTTATAAAAAAAGTGTATATAATACGGAAACCCCGTATTCGCCGCAAAATACGCGAAGATTTTAAATGGCCCACAATGCACAAATTTTGTTAATAACAATTAACAAATTTTGTAAATAACTCAATTCTTAATAAGGGGCTAGTCCAATTGTCGCTATATTGGATAAGAGTATAGCAGAAGAAAATATAATACACTGGTCCAGTTTTTTCAAATTATTAAGTAAAATTTGTTGAATCTTGTATCGTAGTTAGCAAGCAATATTTAAAATATTATGAAAAATTTTGAAGATTATTTGCCATATTCATAGAAAATAAAATAACTTCGAAATGTTTTTTATGACAAACTTTTTATACAAATTTGTCCTAAAATATATTTTAAAACTACTTTGAGTTTCATGAATACGGCAGTATATCTTTTCTGACTTAAAAACTAGACAATATATATATATATATATATATATATATATATATAGAGTGTAAATTTTCGATTTTGGGATTTGTGATTCTTATTTTGGGAACTGTTGGCTTTCCTTTATATTAATGATGCCGATTTTTTTCCATTTTATTTTAGTTCACCAACTACACATTCACAGAAAATGATATTTGATTTGCTTCGTTTATAATATACGGAATACTTTCAGCAATAACTCGGAGATTAACCTTAATATCGTTTTTACGTGCAAAACTATGTGTTCTTAAATATGAGTGTTCCAACATGTATAAGAAAGAAGGATGAAAGCTATTAAGAGATGTTAGGTAGAATTTACTTGCAATAAGGAGCACAAAAAACGTTTAGCAATTAAAATTATCACAAATGGTGATTTACCTCGAAATTGAACAGTTTAGTTTTAAAATAAAAAAATTCTATTTTTGAAGATTAATGTTTTATCATACTTAGCATTTTTTCATTACCATTAAAATTTCATTGGCATTGTTTTAAATATGTAATGAGAATTTAAAAATTTACTTACAATTTAATGCTAATGATTTTATTTTAATTATAATTATTTATACTAATGGTAATGAGATTTAAATAAATCAATTCATTACTAATTACAATTGAATCAAAAATAATTGTTTTTATGAAACACAAATTTTTGATCGCTAAAACCTTAAAAACACTATGCATAAAATTAATAAATCTTAATTAACACTATTGTAGATAGATCTATATTGGAAAAATTTTAATAATTTATAATTTTTAAGTAAAACTTGACATCTGAGATCTAAAAACACTAAAAACTAGCAGATCTTTTTACTTACATGAAAGCAAAAATAGGTTTCCATAGAGTCTCATTTGTCCTGAGAAAGTTGAAACATAAATATTTCACCAAATTTTTCTGATCTAAATCCCATTTTAAAATATTGCTCTACTATACTTTATGATGTGGATTTGGTGTACAAAGACAAGGAATACATTCATTAATGATAATAATTCAAAAAGCATTACCATTACTAAAAATAATGATAATGATACAAAAATAATTAGCATTATTTATCATTTACTGCTAATGAAATCATCAATTAATTAGTCCATCCAATTAATTACTCCCACGTAAGTGTTTTATGAAGATAAATACATCATTTAGTGAAACAAAATTCGCTTGTCGCTTGTTTGAACCGGCACAGTATAATCAATCATACAATCAATGATAAATTTTTCACTTGTTACGCCCTATTCCATTTTAAGTGACGATATATCATTGAAAATAATAACGTACTCATTATAAGTTCATTTTTCATATTACTTTTGAAGTTCCTGATAAAAATATAACAATTAACATAAATTTTACAATGGTGATGGTTGTTTAGTTTTAACACGTGCAAATGCAAAATTTTCATTATTTTTTTAAAAGTATGTTATTACACTCAAAATATTATGTAGGTAAATTTAAATGAAAAATCACTTTTAACAACTACTTTTTCATTTAGAAAACGGTCCACTTACATTTCATTTAAATTAAATGTAATTTTCAATTGTTTTTGAATGTTGATTTTATAACTAACAGAATATGTAAAAATAAATAATTTTTCTTTTATTCCAACGCACGAAAATTAAACTATCATAACAGTATAAAGTACTGTTTTTTCATTTATTTTAACTAACAATATTTAACCTACCAAAACAATAATAATAACTGTTTCTGTATTTAAATTAATTTATGAAATTTAACGTACTAAAACAATAAAATTAACTGTTTTTTTCTTTTATTTCAACTCTTTAAAAGTAACCTACCAAAACAATAAAAACTACAACTTTCTTATTTATTTTAAAAATCAAAAGATTTAAATTTAGTTAATGATTATTTATTTTATTTTGATACACAAATTCTTCTTATTTTTTATTTGCTTAATATTTTTGTTCTTCCTTAAAAGCCAGATGATTTCAGGATTGTTCTATGCCTAAAAAAATAATATACTTTTAAAAAATTGTTTGTATTTTTGCAACAAATAATAAAAGTACATATCGCTCATTTAGAAATAGAACGCCTAAACGCAAAAAAATCATTTCAAGATAATCACAGTTGGAGTTTTTAACTTGTAAAATGATTCAGAAATAAAGAAATAATTTAATAAAACTTTCATCAAATTTATATTGAAGAGTATGTTTTGTACAAACAAAGTGAAATGTTTGGATTAATTGTTGTAAAAATACATCCACTACTGTGTCATAAACTAAAATGTATCGTTATTTATAAAAAGAAAAACCGAGTTTCTTTTTATTTGTAAAAGGTCGATACATTTTAAAAAGATCGCCTGTTGAAATGTATATACAGTCACAAAACGAAATATGAATATGATGATGTTTTAAAAAGCGGTATGATCTTCACGTTATAAAAAAATTTATTTTTTGGGTTATAACGTTGTATTACTAAATGAGCGATATATTTCTAATTAAAAAATTTAAATAATATACCTTTGTTTGGAACCAATCAATGGACCCAAGTGGGCTGTGGCAACACGGCCGCCTGCCTAAAGACTACAGAATTTAGAAGAGAATACCTGTAAAAAGGGAACATTATTTTTTAAAACATAATGCAAATTTTAAATACTATGTAAGAAACTTACCAATATTTTTTTGATGTTTTTCTTCCATAAATTATTTTGTTCTAAATATATTTTTTATAACTGACATATTTTCCAACAGTTCATTTTTTATTTTATATTTTAAAGCTATTGTAAAATAGTACTTTTCTACTGACGAACTTTTTTTTTAATTAAGTATTTCATTTTTACTGAAACAAGGTAAAAATTAATTGATTATTTTGACTGCACTGAAAATCAGTATTTTTTCGTCGTTTGTTTTTCTAACAACAGACAAAAAAAGTTGAATAAAAATTTTCTTTCTAAAACAACCACATTTTCATTTATTTTTAACTTTACTGAAAACTTCCTAAATAAACATCCAACAGTTAATGTTACAATTTTTTGAGTGTATTAAAAAAATACTATATGCGTACCAAAAAATTACAAATATTAATAACTTCCAACGAAAAAATATTAGATTTCTAAAATTAATATCAATGTTGCAGGAAAGATATCTTTGATTTACTCAAAACTACGGAAGTGTTGTTTAACACGTTTTAAAAATAAAGTATTCAATTGTGTATAATTTGTTCCTACTTATTAAATTTTAATTTCAGGATTAAATAATATTACACAAAAAGCGATGAAAACTATTAAAATTCAATTGAAATAAAACAATATTTCTACTTACGGTGACTTAAAATAACCGCTTTTTTGACTAAAGGTTAGCGCTATTTTTTTATATTCAAGAAATGACTGACTTGGATAGCCACGCTTTTGAATTTTAAACAACTACCATAAATCAAGCTCTTAGTAATTATAGTATATATATATGCATGTATGTATATATATATATATATATATATATATATATATATATATATAGTATTAAAGAATATAAATTCTAAAAGCGTTAAACTTTAAAACAAAATTTTATTAGTTCCTATTTGAACCATTTAATTCAAAAAAGCTATTTTACATAAACTTTTCTTCCTACATAACTTAGCTTGTGCTTACTGTTAAGTAGAAGCTTTCGGATATGTTAATTAACGTAGTTCTATTTAACTTGCTGTACAATTCAATCCAAATGCTCGATATTGAATAATAAAGAATGCAGTGTTGGTTTTGGTCTCTAAATAAACATCATAATAACGTAATTTTAATGGTAGATATATTTTGCAGATGTTAGAAAATTACGAAAAAGTTGCAACCAGGGCTGCCGTTTTTGGTTATTTCTAACCAAAAGTGGTTATTTTTTTCTTTAATGTGGAGATGTGAATATTTTTCTCATTTTGGTTATTTTTTCTCCAAAATAATAATACACATGTACATATTTTTTATGTTATACTTTTTAAGCTTTTATATTCTTCAATTTTGACAGAAGTCAAACTGAAATAAAACAGCTGTGGCTAAAATCGCTAGTGCAGCCACCTGTTATGAATTCGCCTTTATTGCTACTCACTTGCTTATTATACTTTTCTTTTACAACACTGTCAACAGCTTTTAATTTTACTAACTGTGAAATTTTACTTCAAAATGCAATGAACTTTTAATAAGTAAATCTATGGTCTCTAACTATTATATTGTGAACTGCAAGTTTTGTTTACTTTTTTTAAACAAACTTTTATTATTTTGAACATACGTGTACAATCGTTCCTTATTACATACATACATATGTAGGTAAAAGAATTTTATTTTTGTTATTATTAATAACTGAATTTAAATCAAATAAGTAACATTATAATAATGTATCCATTTTAAATGTTATTTAATAAAAATACTACATATTGAAATTTGGTTATTTTTTTTCTCATTTGGTAATTTTAAAGCAAATTTTGGTTGTAAAAATTTTTTGGTTGTGGCAGCACTGGTTGCAACCCAAGTACCGTCACCTATACGATATTTATCAAATATTTAAAAAAATATTGTCAAATAAAATTAAACTAAGAAGTATTTAAAATATAAATAGAATGATAAATATTTTCTTTAAGTTTTAAACTTCACTGAAACTGAATTATTTATTTTGATTTTAGTCATTTTTATATATTTCCAATAATTTATAACGTTTATTTTTGTATTACATATTGCTAATGATGTTTAAATACGAAAACTTTAATAACAAATACGAAAAATGATGAAAATACCAGTGGTGCCAGGGAAAATTAGGAAAAAGTTACGATTTCCTCAATAAAAGTTATATTTAAACTAATATTTTGTAATTTTCCTTAGAAAAACGTATAAAAATGAAATCAAATCAAGAATCAGTACTAACATTCCGAAATTGGTAAGTAAGTTTTTTTAAGAAATCCGTTTAACCCTTTTCTTTGAAAAATTGTGCTTCGACTAAATTTACTATTTTAATAATTTGAAAAATAACGTTATTAGAGACAAATTTGAGTCTTATTTATTTAAAACTTCAACATAAAATTACTGACAACTTTTCCGTAATATTATCCGGCACATCTTTAAGGCTATTAAAAGACAAGTTTCTTCGAATCGAGATATTAGTACTGATGTCAAAGTACTTAGTTTTGCGCAAATAAATGCAGCTCATATGATTTCGCAGTTGGGAAGAATTGCTGCCAGAAACATTTTGCAGTTTCTAAATATGAAGCAAGAAACATTTCTCGAGTCCTCACTAATTGAACAAAGTCCAACTTCAGCAACGATATTTTTTGTTTATTTCAAACTATTCTTTTATGTGGGATGTTGATAGCATTTTCAAGTGTGTAACCTTTTTTATTAAAATAGAATTGACATGTTAAGAGAAACAGCTTTCAGAAGGGTACTTTTCAATTACTTACTTATTTCGTGTCTGCACCCAAAATTACGAAAATATAGCCAAATATAAAAACATTATACATGTTACGTGGAGCCTTACAGTTACATAATATGTAAAAAATGTAACCAAATGGCAACACTCTAAAATACTGGCATTTGCCAATTGATTTGGTCATTAATAATTGTAAAACTTTAAAATAAACTTTAAAGTTACAGTCCTTTAGTTTCGAAATCTTTTGCACAGTAAATTAAATTTCAAAATTTGAGAACTCCTTTAAAAAATTTCAGCTTTTGACTTTTAACTTCTGTATTATTTATTTAGAATAAAATTGTCATAACTTAAGTAAAACAATTCATGCCATATAAAGATTCCTTTAATTATCTTCTATTCCCGCATAATATATATTTCTAAACTTCCGATTTTCAAAACACTTTTTAATAATATAACGTCAATAAAATACAAGTTTAAATAAAAAATAACACACAAGTAGCAACGCAAAAAATATATTATTTATTTATTTAATTAAACTTTTAAGCTAAAAAAAATAATCATAAATGCTATTAGCTTAAAAAATAGTTTATACCTTAACATTACTGTGTATGTAACATGTGTTTTAACGACTCTGTTTTAGTATTATTGTCAATTTGATATTTTTACTCGCTGTTTGCATCTGGTTCAGGTGTGGCAAGTTCAGTACTATATTACTTTTGGTAGTACTTACTGAGAAAGCAAAATACTACAAAAGGAACATATCAAAAGGATATATATTTAGGGTCAAACCTGTCACGAAAGTTATTATTTTTAGTTTAAAAGAACTATTCAACTGATCCCGAAATAATATTAAAGAGCGGAAATGTTGCAATTTAAAAAAAGCAAAAAATGCTTTTATTTTAATGCTAATTTCTTTCTTTAATTTATTCTTTTGGTATAAAATTATATTTAATGCTTTTATTCTAAAAGTTCATTTTTGGGAAATTAAAAGTACCAATAATAGACTCAATTTTCCATTCCTGGTGTAGCAATTACGACCTTCAAACAACCTTTTTGACGTTTGCTTGTCATAAGCAGTTTTTTTTTACTCGTTCCTATTTTATTTGGAAAAAAGTCGTATTTTAATCGTCCTCCAGAAAAGAAGCAGCAGTAGGCTTAATTAATATTTTTTATTAAAATATTTTAGTGAAAATAAATTATTTGTGTTTTAGAGGTGAGTTTAACATTAAAATTTGTGAAATTAAGTTAATAAAAGTTTTCGAATTGCATTAAACACAAAGCAAAAAATATTTCGTTATACAATATCAAAGTTCATCTCTATGTACGTACATACATGTATGGATGCGTGTGCAGGCATAAAAGGTGTAATCTGAGTACAGGCATAAAATTACTGGAGCATGGATATCTCTACTTACCTATATCTGATAATGTTATAATTCTACCGATATGTTCTAATAATTAAATATTAAATCTGCGTAATCAGTTATGTGACATTTGGAATTTTCACTAATTCCAAACCTTTTCTAACCATTCAAGAGATCTAAGATTAAATCAAGTTCTTCGAAAAAGAACTTGATCGTTGGTTAAAATATGTAATTCATCATTACAGCTTGCCGTTAGTTACAGGTAGGATTTTGTCTGCCCGATAAATAGCCTTGCATTATTATATGTGACGGAAATGGATTTCGAAATCGAAAAGATTTAAAACCAAAAATGGTTGCGATATGCTTGCTATTTTCGTTTTTTAAATACCTTCAATCTAGTTTTCAATAACTCTCCATTCAATTTCTATAATTACTTTGGGTTAACTTCTTTATTATTGTTTAAAAAATATCTCAAAACAAGTCGTTTTCAAATCGATCGATTTCCGTCACATACCTGTATAATTTCCATTTTTACTGTTATTAATATTTAATGGTAATTAGTGAAGATTTCACAATGCAGTCATTTATCTGTAACAAAATCCTGCCTTTAACCAACGGCAAGTTGTAATCATGGTCCTAAGAAGAAAAAAATAAACTAAATATTATTTAATGGTTGTAGATTATTTCTTCCGAAAACTAAAATTAAACAATTTACGCAAATTATTATATATATATTTTTTTTTGTTTAATTCAAGAAACTTTAAAAAGATGTTTAGCTGTATTAGGAATATTTTCAAAAGACACGTTTTTTTTTTTGTTTAATCATTAAACGAATTAACGACAAAATTTCGTATGGGAAAAATATTTTGTTATTTTTAATCTACAAAAGAACATTAGTTAGCCAAAAGCCTTTGATCTACCACACAAAGTAAATTTTATTTATAAAATATCCAAGCCGAAGTCGATTTGTACAAAAACAAAATGTAAATATTTATTTCGCAGTGTTAATTTACCCGGTGGTTATACCTGTTATTAATTCCCTTGTTAAATATCTAAAAAACATTTGAAAGAAGCTTTCAGAATTTGAGGCGGCATAGTCTAGTCGTCATATGACTAATAATTAGCAATCTAGTGACCATATTTTTATTCATTTACTTATTTGTACTACAATTCCTAGATGATAACTATGTATGTACATAAAGTAAAAGGAAAACAAATTGATTTTATATATGTTATTCTGTTTGAAAACACGAGCCCAACAGATGCCATTAAAATTAAATGATTTTGTAACTAAATTACAGGTCAATGGCAATTAAAACAAAAACAAACGTGTGAGGTTAGAAAGTAAAATAAATAAAATTAGAAATAAGTATTTTTTTATTTCCGTTTTTTATTTGCATTTCTATGAAATAAAAATAAAAAAATATTTTTTCTTAATTTATGCAAAAAATTTTAAACAAAAACCAAAGAAATAACATTAGAAGCTATTGTTTTTTATTAGACCTAATTTTATTTGCCAAATAAGATCTTGAGAAGTCTTTAATATATAAAAAATTATATTTTATTTAAATAATTTTCAAAATAAAGCAGAGTACTAAAATATAATGAAGGGGAGAAACAAGACACTTTATTTAAAAGGATCTATTGTGTGCATATTTTCCTGACAAATTTTTGGACTGCAATCGGTTTTAGTGTAAGCACATCTTCAACCTCCAGAAGATGCTTGTCCAGCTGGTAATACCTTCTGTGTCATAAAGTTTCAATATCACTAAGAAATTATTCTGGATTTATTTTTTAGTTCTCTCTAAACATAGGTATAGTTTAATAAATCCAACAAGTGCAAGTTTTCCTCACACACAAAGGATTCAGTACAATGTGTTTGCCACCTTTAAATTTTTGGTGTTTATCTTATTTGTTGTAGAAAATGACAGGCATCTATAGTATGATGTAAAAGGTTGCGGTCATATTCGTCAAAATCAGTACCCTTACGAAAACACCCTTTGTTTATTTTTATTTTATAACATAAATGTGTTCCTACTACGGTTGATAAACTAAAGCCATATACGTAAAGCCGCTAGTAAACTTTGCATATGTCAGCGGTTTGATGAAAGAGAGTATCAAAAAATTTTAAAATCCATCTAGCGCAAAGACAAAAACGAATTTTACCCTGTTTCACGAGTATGATGGCCTGTCATTAAGCCGTTCTCACGTGCTTGTTCTTATAGCGGATATAAAAATACTTAAACTGTCTACCTATTGCAGTCCAATAACAGGACTTGTAAGTCACGTCACAATTGCAATACGCTTTAGTTAAACATTTTTTTTTTGTGTTTGTACTTCTTGCTATATCGGGGATATTTTTACATACACTGTGCAAATTTGAATATCAAGTAACTTTCGGAGCAATCTTTAATGTTTAGAATTTGTTGTTATAGCGGTTGCAGTTCTGTAAAAAATTCAATACTGTTCCTTTAACGGTTCCTGATATAGAGGGCTGTAATGCAAAGACGGACAGACACCTTTTTTCCTGCGATTTACTTAGTTTCAAAATAATAAACTGACATTTAGTTAAAGAAATATTTGAAAACCATTCCTAACTAAACTGCAACCGGTTTTTCATGCTAAAACAAATATTTTTTTAACGTAAGTTTTAGTATTTAAGCTTTTTTATTATAGATAATTATTAAACGCTCAAATTGAAAAAAATGTACATACTATAAAAAATATTGTAATGAAGGGGCTCGTTCTTTGTATTTTTCTAGAAATCTTTTATTCATATTTAATGATAAAAATACATGCATACATAAATAAAACACATACACATAAATAAAACACATATTTAATTAAAACATGTGTTGTCGGAGGGCTCGTTTTTGTACATACATATGTTTTAAGAAAAAACGCAGATTATACATAAAGCGGTGCGGAGTTGAAAATATTTTATATAAAATTTTATAGTTTAATTTCACGTATTTCTTGTATTTGTTTTTTTATCAACAGTTTGGTTTAACTTTGTGTCCCTCAAAATAATTTATTTTGCTTTTGTATTTTTCTTCCTATTGCCAAATACGTTTTTTTACTGATAGTAGCTGGTTTTATTATTTTTTTATTTTTTGATTTCATTAAAAAAAAAAGTACAAAAAACCAACAGTAAAACAGTATAGACGATTTTAATTTTCTGACAGTTTTTATTGGGTCGTTCAACAAGCAGGGCGTGTGTTAATATTCTCAACGAAAATACATTTTCCTTTATAATTAAAAAGACTTGTCAGGAATAATCTACTGTAAGTGTGAAAAGTGTGGCTGTAGTATTAACAAATTTATGTTTAAATTTATTCACTTTTAGTGTTTTATTTCTAAAAGATAAACGTATGTATGTATGTAGTCTAGTCGGTTTAATGAATTTCCAAAACCACATCCCCATACAAATATACGCATGAACTTACATTGCTGATTAAATATTTAACTAAATTATAATAACTAACAACTAATATTCTCATGTTTTTTAGTTTAATATTTTCAATGTCAAAAAGTCAAATACATACTTTTAAGTGAAGTGATGCTTCACTAATATACGCGTGTGTAACAATAACATGCCTCAGAAATAGTCTTCCATTATTATTTCCTTACTAAAGTCAGATATGAGATTTTCATAATGTTGCTCTACAAGTTGAAAATGTATCTGCAACATTTGTATAAAATATTGACCTTTATCAATGTCATATACTTATAACAAATAATTTTCAGTCTACGTAGTGAAATTGTTCAGTCGCTTCTAAAAAAAAGTTCAAATATTTCCTCTATACAGTTTGATTTAATAACTCACAACTGAGAGTAAACAACATTTCTACTAGTGAAGAATACACACTTTGTATTAAAAAACGACACGTAGATATTCGGCGCATGTGCTGGTTTTTTGTGTATTTGCAAATGTTAAGAGTGAAAGTTAAAGATAGTTGTTTGAAAAGCTACTCTACATCTTAGATATACACAAATATTTAGTCACCTACGTTAAGAGGGAAAGTAAAAGTAAAAAAAATCTTTTTCGCTGTTTCGTCAGTCTAACAAGTTAGTTTAACACGAAAAGTTCGGTAATCCAGTATTGCATTAAAAGTTAGTTGAAAGATAATTAAAATATTGATAAAGAATTTAAAATAAATTACAAACGCAAACTTGGTGCGATTAGGTTTAAAAAATAAATATTTAGCTAAAATAACTTTTCAATAAATCGCATATTTTCACAATAAAATGAAAATCCCCGTCAATCAAAAATATTTGGTTTTAATAAACTAAAATATAGAATTTATGTTAATTTCTTAAAAACTACAGTTAAGTCACTTTTCAAACTGTTAATGGAAAAAATAAACATTAGTTGAATATTAATTAAACGTAAAACAATTAAAAATTAAACCTTAAAAAAACGTAATTTTTGTTTTTTTACATCATCGGTCAACAATGTTTCTAAACATTCATAGAATGTTGCTTTAAATTTGTTTTTGTTTAGTGTATTTGAAAATTGTTTTAGCTACTTGGAAATTATGAACGATTTCAGATCAAGCTAATTTCAAAACTATTTCAAATATTTCTTCAAAATACCAAAAGATGAAGATTTTTTTCAGTTTTATCATCAATGGAGGTGAAATGTAATCCTTCAGACGAATTAATTTTTTTTGTTACATTTGAAACGAAATTTCTAGACTAAAATTTGTACAGATATTTTCAATTAAATAAATACGAGTGCATAAGAATTGTAATTGTTAATAAAAAAAATCCTCTTCTTGTTTCAGACAATTAAATCACGTTCAAAATGACTACCTATTTTAACTACCCCTCCGCCGAATTGCAAAAAGAGCTTTCACGCATCGCACAGGCGATTGTTGCCCCCGGCAAGGGTATTCTCGCTGCTGATGAGTCTGTTTCAACCATGGGTAAGCGTTTGAAGGACATTGGTGTTGAGAATACTGATGAGAACCGCCGTGCTTATCGTCAACTGTTATTCACCACTGATCCTAAAATATCTGAAAATATTTCTGGCGTTATATTATTCCACGAAACCTTGTACCAAAAGGCTGAAGATGGCACTCCCTTCGTTGATTTGTTGAGAAAGAAGTGTATCATTCCCGGCATTAAGGTCGACAAAGGTGTTGTGCCATTGATGGGCTCTGAAGATGAATGCACCACTCAGGGTTTGGATGATCTGGCTGCTCGCTGCGCCCAATACAAGAAGGACGGTTGTGACTTTGCCAAGTGGCGTTGTGTTTTAAAGATTGGCAAGAACACGCCATCTTACCAAGCCATTATGGAGAATGCTAATGTTTTGGCTCGTTATGCATCCATTTGCCAATCACAAGGTATTGTCCCCATTGTTGAACCTGAAGTCTTGCCCGATGGTGATCACGATTTGGACCGTGCCCAGAAGGTTACTGAAACCGTTTTAGCCGCCGTCTACAAGGCCTTGAACGATCACCACGTCTATTTGGAAGGCACTTTGTTGAAGCCCAACATGGTTACCCCCGGACAATCTTGCCCCAAGAAGAACACACCTGAAGAGGTTGCTTTGGCTACCGTTGTTGCTCTGCGCAGAACAGTGCCAGCTGCCGTTCCCGGTAAGTAGAACTTATAAATAATAAAACTTTTTACTTTTATTAATTTGCATTTTGGATAAAAGGCATCACCTTCTTGTCTGGTGGTCAATCTGAAGAAGAAGCCTCCGTTCATTTGAACGCTATAAACAAAGTTTCTTTGTTGAAGCCATGGGCTTTAACTTTCTCATACGGTCGTGCTTTGCAAGCTTCCGTTCTCCGCGCCTGGGCTGGCAAGAAGGAAAATGTAGCAGCTGGTCAAGGCGAATTACTTAAGCGTGCTAAGGTGAGTTATGATTCTTGTGTCTTTTATACGATGAAAATATGTTAAATTGGTGATTATACTGCATTTTTAACTCTTATATTTGGGTTAACACACAAAGTTTAATTTACTATACAGGGGCAAAAATTATAAATAAAAGGGAGTAATGGCTACATTTACTTAGTCGCTTTCTTCATTTTAGTGTGTTTTACCTTTAATTTTCAATGTGTAAAATCACTTTATCCGAATTCAGAAGAAAGTGATGTTAAATGTACCCGATGTTAAGTGGCGTTTTTGACATTTCTATCATTTTTAAGAATATCATTACTTATATTAACTACACAATCAATAAGTTGTTTGTTTGGTCTGGTCTGGCAAAATTATAAACTTATAACACTCAAAAATCAATTTTAACAAAAATTAATTTGTACTTCGTCAAAATATATATAAAAGTTAACTGCATGCCCCACGATGACACAAGAAATTCATCGTTCGCGTGATTAAATTTAAAACAATAATAATTTTTGGGAATTTGTTTGTTGTTGTTGTGACATCGGGGGACCGGCAGGAAGTACTTGTTTTCAAATCACTGTTAATTTAACACTTTTGCTTCTTTTTCTACATATTTCAACCATTAATTATTGAATTGTCATTTGGTACAATTTAAGTAATTTAAGTATTTTGCTTAACTAAAATGTAATTTTGCTCTAAAAAGGAAACAAAAAAGTTTTTTTTTATCATTATTAATATTTTCCTTTCGTTGTTATCTAAGAAAAATTCTGAAAATACCCCTTTAAAATTTTATTAAACCATGTTTTTTTACATACAAATACAACTAATGGTAGGCTAATGGTGAAGCAAGCTTAGGTGAATACAAACCTGGTAGCGTTGTCAGTTACGCGGCTTCTGTTAACCTGTTTGTTAAGGATAATAGGTACTAATATTCAAAAAACAAAAAACTATAAACTAACAACTTTCATGGTATTTATTATATAAAAATGTTTCACTTAAAGTTAAATTTAGTTTAAAACTTTTATATATCACAAATCATTTGCTTTTGTTTTTGTAATAAATGCTGTCATTGATTGTTATAATTTTTGTTTAGTCTCATGCTTATTTTGAATAAATTCGCTATCTTTATTCCTTTATCACTTTTATTTTTTGTTATTGGCTTTATTATTATCTTTTATCTTTTATTTTCTTTTTAATTTCTTTAACTTACTATCTATTATTATTTTCTAAACCACTATGCAGGCTAACGCTCTTGCGTGCCAAGGCAAGTATGAAGCTGGCTCTATTCCTTCGTTCGCTGCTAATGCCAGTTTATTTGTTGCCTCGCACAAATATTAAACCAAAAACAAAAACTTGCTTCAATTTGCCGATCACTTGTTAAATCAATGCATAAGACTAATAAAAGAAAAGGAAATTTGAAGCGTCAAAGTAAAGGCAAACAACAAACAATTGGAACTTTATAACAAAATTATACCATTTAAGACAAAATTAGGTTTTCCAAAGAAATCAGTGAAACAACACACAATCGTACCAGAACCAGTGCAATTTATACAAACATACATACACATATTTTATAATTTCTAATAAATTTTTATTTTTGAATTTAGTGCTAAAATTTTTTATATAGAAAATAAAATACATTCCTTTTATGTTCATAAAATATAATAAATTAAATTCTAAAAATAAAAAAAAAAAAAAATAATTACTTGTATAAATAAATTTAAAGTAAATAATATTTTTATGTAAACTTCGAAAATGCAAATATAAATTTCACATTATATTTCGAATTCTTAACAAGAATTTAAAAAATGTGATGAAATTTATTATTTGAAAACTTTTAGTGATATTTAACACTTAATTAACAAATATATATAAAATCTTTTAATATTACTTTTCTAGGCTAACGGAGAAGCTGCTGTTGGCAAATATGTTGCCGGTAGTGTTGTTGGAGCTGGTGCTGATGCCACATTGTTCGTTGCCAACCACGCTTATTAATTGATTGAAAAGTTTTCAAAATGTTATTTAATTATTACAATTTATTTATTTACAAAAAACATTAATAAATTTCAAATTTAGAATAAAAATTATTATGATGAAGACATAAAAAAAACATAATTATTACAAATCGACAGCGTCATAAAAAAAAATTTACATTTAGTTGAAAACTCTAAAACATCATATGTTATATAATTTATTTATATTTTAATTGTTAGGCACAAATTAAAAAATAAAAAAAAAATAAAAAATTAATAAAAAACAGTAAAAAATACTTAAAATGTCTTTCTATTTCTGAAAACTAAAAACCTTGTACCTCAAATTTATCTGAATGTGTTTTAGTAAAAATAAAACAAAACGACAATTTAGAATAAAAATGCTTCACGTTAAAACAAAATAAGTTTTTGCTATCGTATCGATGTTAAATAAATCCCATCAATAAATGTTTATCTAAAACTAACTGAATAAAATGTAAACTATTGTAATAAAGTTGTTAAAAATAAAGAGATCATTTATTTAAACATTTAAATAAAGTAAAGGCGTTTCAGTAAATATTAATAACAGTTTGATAAAAAAACAAAAAAAAAAATTGTAATCACAATTGCAAAATATCTTACGAAGCAACAGCATTAAATATTTATTTAATAAGAAACAGGTATGTGTATAGGAATCGATTGATTTTAAAACTATCATTTCTAAATTTATCTTTCATAAATTGTTTTTTATACATTTTTAAAAATTGATTTTGGTTTATGATTTTAAATCAATTAAGTCACAGAGGCATATTGCGGCCTTCGATATCGATTAAAATTTAATTTTAATTCCATTGATATTTCGATAGATATCGAATGCCATATTTTGCCTTCTGCTGCTGTTTTTTATTATTTTATTCTGAAGGATCAAATTACCCATATTATGGACGACAAAAGAAGTCATATCGCAATAATTGTGTGTTTTTGACAGCAAGCTATTACAACTGATGGTTGCAAGGTATACATTAAAGTTTGACTATTGTTTGTTAACACATTTTGTTTTTCTAAAATTTACAATTAAATAACTAAAAGCATAATTTATATGAAAGAAACTTAAAATAAGAGCTAAATAATTTTAAACATTAATTGCTAAACTAGAAAGTAAAGCAAATTTAGTAAAAGGAGTTTGTAGAGGTTTAATTCCTAGTAATTTCAATGGTTGACAAAATTTTTACTAAAGAAAATATCAGTGGCATTGAAATCGAAATTGCAAAGTTTCGAAATATGACACAAAGGAAATATCCAAAACAATAAGAGAAATAAACTACCAATTATTATTTTTTGTAAAGCTATCAAATTTAAATAACAAAGGGCCTGTTCGTAAATGCATCACTGCACTGCATATGATGCGCAGTACGTTCGTAAATGCAAAAAGTAGCAGCACTCCAACTGTCGTCTGTTCGTAAATGCGTCACTGAAGTATATTATGCGAAAATAAAAGCAAAAAACTAATCATAAAAATGGCTGATGCAATAAACGTCTTTTTCTGTTTAATAATTTTTATAGAATTAAATTTAGTTTTTTATTCTTTAATCTTTTTTTTTTTAGTATGTTACACAAACTTTTATCATTTTTATATCATCTAGTAGACAAATCGAGTTTAATATCAATTTTTCTATTTTCACAGTATTTCTTCGTTTGTTAATGCAAACACTAAAATAAGCAAAACAAAGCATACGCAACAGCTGATTAGCAGTGGCAGTACAGAATAATCATATTATGCAGAGCACTGATGCATTTACGAACAGGCCCAAACTTTAGTTGTGTTTTACTGTTAAAGTATTAAGCCGCCGCCTTAAATTATGCTACTAATTTAGTTTATTATAAAATACGTTATTGATAATTTTAGTCACCCAAGTGAAAATAAAGGAATCAATAACGGAAACATAAATACAATTTATAAATGATTCTGAATTACAACAAATTTTCTATTTGTTTGAAATAAAAATATTAAATTCCATCTTCTTCTATCTATCTATAAATGACTGATCTTTCTGGAATTTTCACAGTTTGTTATTAGATATGCGGTAAAATACTTAATTTGTTGATACTTCATGTGGGCGTGGAACTTCCCATACAAAGTAAATATCGCTCCTTTATTGCAACATAGTCATATCTCAAAAAATTAAAAATTTTTAGTTACTTAAGTAAAACTGCTCTTTTAGATCTTCTGTACATGTTGAAAAAAAAATCAGTTTTATGTCCCAAGCTGAACCAAAGTTATAGCAATTGCAATTGCGGCAATTAGATCATAGGACTTACGTCTTGAAAACTTAAACTGCAATTTGCCAAGTTCAAGTTTTTTTGAGATATGACTATGTTGCAATAAAGGAGCGATATGTATTATCCTATTACTTGATAACTCTAAAAGGCAGCAAAACTGGCTGGATTGGAATTATGGGCGTGGTACCTCCCATACAACGTCAGTAATTATTATCGTTCATCTAGTGAACTATAACAAGTAGAGCCCTGAACTTTTCCACTAGAAACATCCTTCTTTATATTCATACTCTAGCGAAATACTGGAAATATTGGGAGCGTGGGCGTTTGCTGACAGGAAACATTTAATCAAACCCAAGGGGTATAAATCTTAAATTGTAATATAAAGCAATAATTTAAAAGAAAAAATGTATAAATGTATTACTATTTGATATGCAAAATTGTTGTTAATTCTACCCATAGCATACCGAAATATACCACTTGTTTTTTAAAATTATACTTTAATTCAGATTTTCCGTTATAGTTTAAACGGAATCAAAAGAATAAAACCTGGTTTAAAGGTTTCAATAAATATCTTTTTTCTTTCTAAGCTCGTTTTATTGAAAAATACAAAAAAAAATAATAAAAAATCCAGTTTTTGGAAAATTTTTAAACTTTGCTAAGATCATTATCCGATCTTAATAAGTCCTCGTCCATACGTAGCAACATTTTTTGCGCAATTCTTGAGTTTGTAGGTGAGAGAGAAGAGACGAGTAGTTCTTTTGTTTTCTCATTCATCTAAGCATCAATACCGAAATTGCAGAAACAAAATTTGAATGTGTGGACACGAATGCAATTTTATAAGAGAATTCAAAAAAATTTTCAGAAACAAAAATTGCATGTCTGGACTGGAAATAAATAATTACTGTAACAATTTCTAGAATGTTGTAGAATTTCATCACATTAGATTGGTAGTAAAAAAATTTAATGGCATTATAATTATGTAAATTTAATTGTTAAAAAAAAAACTAAATTAAAAAAAATTTCCCTTTTTTTTTAACAAATTTTTAAATTAAGAAAAATTGCATTTACCGTTTGTAAGAAGCCATCATCATACTATCTATAGTAAGTGAAAGCATCGCGAAGTCATTCCACATTTGAAACTTAAACTCCAGTGCACCTCTACTGTAGCTTTGTAAAGTTTTAATACAATCTGGCCAGCAGTTTGGAAACTACAGAACCAGTTTCATTTTTACCTAATCCCTTCCCATTGTGCACTGCGTTTGAGATAAAAAAAAAACGACAAACGGCAGGTTAACTATGATGCAAGAGTTACAGAAAACTGTAGTAAGACCACAACGTGGAAAGTTAAAGGCAGTTTTAACATCAGCCTACAGCGAAGATGAAAGCCATAAAAACTTCCCGCTTGACTTTCATTTTGACAATTTTCAAGCGATAATATAAGCAAATAAAAGCAGTAGTAGCATTAAGCGTATGAAGCTTTTTAGCTTTTTATGCATCGTCAGCCTAAGACGGCTTTTAGAAGAATTTAAATTTAGTATTGCAACATGGGAATATATGTTTAAGAGATGTTTTTAAAAGTACCAAATCCTGAAATGCTTTTACGTGTTTTAAGTTGAATGTTAAAAGTCTTCCATCGTTTATATTTTAACTATAAAAAATTACTTTATTCATTCCCTTATCATGTAACAAGCTTTCAATTTTGCTTTCCTAAATATTTTTAGCTCATAAATGCGAATGCTATTTTTAGACTTGTCCAAGTATGTTGATATATCACATTTATATTCAACTATAATAAAGTCTCTTCTGTTTCTTATTGTTTTGTATTGTATTTTTTCATTAGCATTATATTCGTGTGTCTTCTCATGTGTATTCGCAAATTCAATATTTATTGTACATTTTATTATTCATTTAACCAGTTTTAAATGCATTCCGCATTCGCTCAACAAAACATTTATTAAGTTTGGTCAATTTAATGACGGACGATTGGTGGCGGTTTGAATGGATATTCAGACAGCAACAAAAGTAGATATTGAAGTATCGGCAGCAGCAGCAGCAGCAGCTTTGCCCTTTACCTAGTTTCGGAAAATCACAGTGACTCAAACTTTTAAGAAACAAAGCAAAAAACAAAAAAAGCTTTGACGTATTGAACACCAATAAAAGCTGAATGCGAACATAAATAATAAACTAAAAATGGCCAAAACCACTAATTCGGTTTACTTAAGTGTAATGCACAACAGCAAAAATATTGATGCACAATTATATCTAGACCCCACAATACTGCAACGTACTGGCAGCGAGCAACAATATTTGAATGTTAACAGTTGTCACAAACAAAATATAAATATATTGATTTTTATTTATTTATTTACTTATTTGTTTGTTATTTTTTTAAATAATGGATTCTCACAACCAACCCTCCTTTAAATGTCTAGAATTTTAAACAATCTAAACAAATTTTTACATTAAACGTCTAGTAACCTTTGACCCCCCAGACAATGTTACGCACTTTTCTACACGTAAAATTTGTTTAAATATAAATTTCTTGTAATAAAATTTGATTCACCCGCATTTTTGTCCAGTGGTTTTTTGTTTTTTACTTTTTAAATAAAACCACCGAAAAGAAAGCAAAATTGTTGAATTGTTTTTTATGATATCATTGAATATTAAAATGGTATTCTTTTTTTTTTGTTAAATAGTGCTCCTATTGAATAATAAATTTCAAACTAAATTAAACTAAATGCTGAAACTGAACTGAAGTAAATAATGTTATGGTCACAAAGGCAAAGGTTTCAAAAATTGGCAAATCGATTTTGTTTAATAAATTCCAATAAATTAATTAAAAAAAAATTATTTTTTATAAAATTATTTTTATTTTAAATTTAGAATCATAATAATTATAGAATACAAGCTTAAAATATTATTATTTCAAGGCTACACAGTGGGGGATTTGAAGAAAAAAAAAAACCTAAAAAGAATTTTGAGCCGAGTGTATTGAAACCTTACGCAGCTGTGGAAGAGGTGGGTAGTTAAGTGTAAGCTTTAGTAATAATATTTAGGGTGCCGGTGCCGCAATGCTTTAAATTAACATAGATATAGCACACATTTTTTTAATTGGTTTAAAAAATATTGCGCCAAATCTACCACTGTGCGCTGCTTCGATTAGCATCAATAATAAATATAAAAAATAACAAATAAGAGTGGTATACTCGGCTATGCTGAATTTTATGTACCCTTCACTATCTATGTAAAAATTATATTTAACAAAATTAACTCCAATCAAAAAGCAAATATTGGAGTGACAGAGAATTAAAAAATAAGAAAAAAAATTTTAAATATATAATTTTACATAAAAATGTCATCGGATCTTAAGCGGTTTTAAACAATTTTAGTATTTCCTTAAAGATCTCTTCAAAAGCTTTTAAATGATGCCCATATTGATATTTTAAAAAAATTTAAAATTTCAGAGACCCGTAACTTGGAAAATATGGGCGAGCGACAATTTTTTCACTTAATATTTGTTTCTTATTTTTTAATTCTTTATCGCCCAATGTAGTCGTTTTTTATTTGGAGTTACTTGATTGTTGCAAATGATATGGAAAAATAAGAGGCAGGCGTGATGTTTTGCCCGCTTTCTCGAGGGACATATACCGATCTTGCTGATTTGCAATATGTGTGATCGATTGGTGTATTTTAATTTTCCCTAGCTGATATAGTGCCTTGTTAAACTAGTTTTTAACAATAACACGGACGGACAGACGAACATCGTTCAATCGACTTCGCTATGCATAAGAAGTCAAAATATATATACTTTATGGGGTCGGAAATGGAATGGCAAATTTAGTTACACCCGTTTTCCACTTTATGTGGTAAAGGATTTAAAAAGATTGTAAAAAAAGAGTATCTGGTGAATAAATTCGTTTACATTTTAACATCCTGGGATTAAAAGTTTTCAACGTTACACACTGGGGCAATAACCAAAATAATATTTTGGAAATAAATCTGAAAGCGACTGGATTGTTTCAAACACAATTTCACCAGCTAGTTGAAAGTTCTTAATATTTGATTAAGAATTCTTGCTTTCCAGGAACCACAAATATTTAACATTGAATAAAATAATCATTTGTAAAGACGTTGAGTGTGGATTTTTTTAGACTTTTAAAATAAAAATGGTATTTTGGCCTAAGTATCCTTAAACGCCTTTAGGAATAACTTCAATTTTTTTTAATAATTGTATTAATTTCAAGTACGTGCATTTCAAGTATTTATGTCCAACCTCTTCCTTTTTCTAACACTTCTATCAAATTAAATTATAACGGCTATTTGGATTTAAGAATATTAATTTCCAATTCGTATCTGAAGAATTTGTGGTCTTCATTTTGGATTAAAACCGAGTAATTTAATAAATAAAACCGAGAGACGTTGAAGGGCACATTTTAATTTCAGGCAAACATTTAAAGGTTTTTTATATCTAATGATGATTTGGAGATAACAAGATGATATTCTGCTATAATTCCAAGAAAACAAAAAATAGTGTTTTTTTTTAAATCATCTATGGTGTACACAGAATCAAATTTGGGCCAAAAACGAAATGCCTAATTCATATACAGTAATGGACTTAAGTATAGACATAACAGCCATTTTAAATTTACAGATTGCATTTAAAGACGGAATATTTCTTTTATATTAATATTGTTTAGAGTCTATCATAGTCTATTATTCGTGTAGGGTATGAAAGAAAAAACCTTTTACCAACAGTTAAATATGGTGGCGGAGATGTGTTGATATTGAGCTGTATGTCTTCTGAGGGTGTGGGAAAGAGTATTTATTAAGAGCATAAGGGACAAGGCAGTTTAGCTTAACATTTTAAAGGAAAATGTCAAAAAAAAATTGCAGCGGCTTGTATATAATACGGCTCATGTTTTACCACCCCCCGGAGTCACGAGACTCTATCCTCATTGAGCATTTGTGGGAGGAATTGGAGCGAAGAATCCCAAAACTTGCAGTTTTGAATAGAACTGAGTTCAAAGCAGTGTTGGTGGCATAACATAGGCGAAAATATAACTAAAAAGTTAGTCCACTCCATGCCAAATAGACTTAAGGCCGTTATTAAGGCTTATATTCAAGTCCGTAACTGTAAATATAAATTTTATAGTTGTAATTCAATTGTCAAAAGTGAATGGTATAGAAATGAATCAACATATAATTTTTTAAGTGAATTTTTAATTTATTGTTAAAAAAATATCCAAATATTAAATTTAAGCAATAAATCATATGAATGGAGAAAAAATGAGATTAGGCCAAAAATATTTTTTTTTATGTTTTTGGGTAAAATGTAGTCTTCTGTTGGAACTTGGATTTTACTAGTGAACATTAAAATTGTTGATGGCGTTTAGTTTTTTTTATTTAGGTTTTTAATAAAATATTTTTATTGCATTCTAATTATTTTTGGTACAAAATTTAAATAAATATTTAATTAATTCAATTATTTATTTAACCCTTTCGGGACGGAGTTTTATTTTGAAAACCAAATTACGTATGGTAAAATTTTTTTTCATATTCTTAAAGGTATAATAAAAGTATTATGTTCTCCATACTTAAAAATTTTAAATTCGTCCTTTTATCCTGGGACATATAATCCCAACAAGTATTTTCATGGGACATAAAATCCCAAATCAGTGTTCTCGAAGAGCGATTCGAAATTAAAAAGATAACTAAAATATAAATATTTTTAGATTTAGATAAAAGTTTGCATTTATTTTTAACATTTTAGGAATGCAATTAGGTATTTATTTGTGGAATGGCCCAAAACACTTGTAACAGAAGGCGTTGTTACAACCTGAGAATATCATCTTTGTTCGCTTTTATATGCCAAGTGAAGAACAGCGGACACAGCGACAATGCTTCTCTTGCTCTACTGGCAAGTGGTCTCCAATATTAAGGCTAACGGTTTTTGGACGTTTGGGAGTTCTACCTCCCTGGCGATTGCATTAAAAATAAGGAAAATACGACAGTTTGAAAATTGCTGGGACCTATTATCCCAGTAGTCCCGAAAGGGTTAATGAAAAAACTCTTTACGCATTTTTTAATTGATTCAATTGTAACTTTAATTAAATTGTAATGTAAAACCAAATAAAATCTTTAGTAGGTGCAAAACATTTGTTCTATGTGGTCGATTTCTTTCTAAAATGAATGTAAAAAAAAAGGATTTCAGTAACTTACAGACAACTTAAATAAAAATTGAAAATAAAAGCATTAAAATTGTTTTAAAAAAATAAATTACTTACGACTGAACCTGTACGAGTAAACGAGTAAAAAGAAACATAAAAAGTTTACGTGCTGTAACAAAACATTTTACTACTTCACTACATACATACATACGTATGTAAAAAAGTAAATGCTATTAATAATTTGGCATTATTTATTGTAAAGTATTCATTATTTTTTTTATATCTTAAGTAAATTTCTTTTTGAAATTTCAGCCAAAATAATGACAGAAAAATTTCCCTAAACTTATGTTGTTTTTTTTTTCTCATTTTAGAGTTAATCAGACAAAAAGATTTAACATATACTTATGAACATAAAGTGTTCAGCGCATGATTATGTCATATTGCTTAAAGTTAAGTTATTTACATACCTACATACATATTTATTTGTCTTTAATATTTGAGCAACTGATTTAATTTCCAAAGCATTTTCATCAGAAATCAAAAACATAATTAAAATTACAAATATGAATTATTTGATTAGCAATAAACGAACATAATGACAATCTGTCATTAAGTGGGTTATTAAGCTGACAGTATTATTTTGACTTAATAAAGTATAAATGGCAAAATTTTATAATGACTCTTGCACTTGAATTCAATTGAAGTGGTTATTTAATATGATGAAAACTTAAATCATCGCAGTGTTTATATACGCATATTTACACGTAACTATCTAAACTTCTCTTTGTATGTAATACGTACATGTGCGTTTGTGTGTGGGTCTGCTTGTTGTACTTTTTTGTTTCGTATTAAAACAATCGCCAACAATCACACAATTGAAGGCGGATATTGTTTTTACCATTCGGTTGGTTGTTTAATTAAAATTATAATTTTTTTATGCAGATCAGACCTTTAAGATAATTAAAACACTAATCTGCAAAAATATTGACTCAAGGTCGCAATTATTTAAAATTAAATGGTATTAATTAAAGAGCTATTTTACTACTTGGGCATTATAGTAGAAATAGAAAATGTGAATTAATCTTAAATAAGACAAAATACATTGTTTTATTTTTTTGATATTTGTTTGGTTTAATTTATGAAAATTCTGACACAAAATCTTTACTCAGAATTCTAAGAAAATAAAATTATTTTAACTTTATTATTATTTTAAAAATTCTGACATTTTTGTCGTCTCCTTTTGATTTCCTTAAGTCGAATTTAAAGTATAAATTCATGAGTTTTTATTTTAAAAATTGCACAAAATAGATTTTATAAAAAAATTTAACTAATTAGAAAGTTAATATGAGATCTTTTTTATTTGCCCTTATTCTATTAACTTGTAAACATTAAAGTAATAAAATAAGAGTGCATTCTTTTTTAGCACTGAGTTACTGGATGGTGAAATGGCGTATTTACTTAAACTATAAGTTATGCTCGATTGATTTTGAAATACAATATCGATACTATTGACAAATTGTTTTGGGCTTTTTGACGTTTAGGCAATTTTCCATATAAGTTGGCATTCAATTAATTCCGTAACCACAATCAAAAGTGATGATCTTTTAATAACTGATTACATTTTCATTAATTAATGGATTTCTAATTTTAATCAACTAATGAAGAAATACATGTGACAAATAACTGTTTGCAAAACAAACAAATAATAATTGAACTAAATATTTACCGTAAAATATTTCTAAAATGAAAAATCACTATTGCTGCCTAATATTGGTCGCTATTGTAAATTAAAAATTCTATTATGAATCAAATAATTTTTTTTTCACACTTAAGGTTTTTTACCGCTAATAAAAATTTTATTTGCCACAAGAAAAAAATCAAATAAAATATTGCTGTAAAGTCATTTAGATAAATAAAAAAGAAGAACAAAAAAAAGAAACAAATAAATGATAAACAAATGCGGTTAATAAAAACACACAAAGATTCATGACTTGTAAATTATTTGCAAATAGAGAGCACCTTGTATAATTTGATAACAAATTTAATTTTTACTAGACAATAAATTTATAAATTTGTAATATTTCCAGGTGAAAAATTGTCAAAAATCATAAAACATAACTATTAAAAAAATAACTGTTTAAAATTTCAACAGTTAGGCCATGTACATCAACTATTTGGACACCCTCTTATTTCCAAATCCAAATTGTATACTTTTCATTAAAGCGCAGTTAGCAATACAGTTAGTTAGTATGTCTATAACAGCTCAAAAGTATGGCTAACTAGTGGGACACCCTTTGGAAATTACAAATTCACATTTTATACTTGTTGTTACAGCGGAGTTAGAAATATAGGTTCATTGTAAATTTCAAGCGTCTGTCTACATATACATCAAATTAAATAAGCTATTGGGCCACCCTTTAATTTAAAACTTTCAATATTAATATTTGTTACTATAACGGTCATAGCAATCGGCATTCTGACCAATTTGCATGCGTTTGTCTAAAACGGTTCAAAAGATAGGCCCAAATAGGTCAATTTGCATTAATTATGGGAACACCCTTCAATTTTTAAATTCAAATCATAAGCTTGTTGATATAATCGGTCCCTTGTAAGTTTCAACTATGTGTCTATAACGGTTTAAAAGTTTGGCTAACTATTGAGACACCCTCTAATTTCCAAATCCATATTTTATACTTGTTGTTACAGCGGAGTTAGCAATACAGGTATGCTGTAAATTTCAAACGTCTGCCTACAATTGTTGAAAAGTATGGCCATATATATAAAATTAAATTAACTATTGGCGCACCCTTTAAGTATAATTTTGAATATTAATACTTGTCCAATTTTCAAACGTTTGTTTATAACGGTTCAAGAGATAGGCCCTTATAGGTCAATTTACGTCACCTATGGGTACCCTTTAATTTTTGGTTTATTTTTGTATTACTTTTTGCCATTGGTAACTATAGTTTTTTTTTAATTTTAAAGTTCATAATACAAGTAAGAAACGTATATGTTGTACGGGGACACCCTTTAATTTTTTAGATTCTGAACTGTTTTTTTAGGGAAACAAATGACTGAGTTATGTAGGCATTGAATCCATAACCTTCTACTTTTTTTTTTTAAGTCGGTTAAAAAAACATTATCATCACAAAAAAAAATTCCCAAAGTGAATTTAAACACGCTGTGCTGAAGTTAAAACTACAGAAGGGGTGGCAGATATAAAAAATCTGAACTAAGAAGTCCTGACGTGTTTTTCCTGTCTTTATATTTACTCGTATGTATGCGTACAAGTGTTGAACTGTTTGTAATTAGACAAATAATGGTAAACAAACAAAACAGAAAAACAAACAAGCAAACAATTTTAAGAATCTGCTTATGTGGTACAATGATAAAAATAGAATCGAGTCAAAATAAAGACACATTCCACAATATTTATGGCCCACGCAAAAACGGAAATTAACGTTGTTGATATAAACAAATTGTTTGTTTGTTGCAGTGTTGTCAGAGTATGGGGATTGTGTTTAACAAAATGGGGATAAAAAATTCTGTTTGGGGATTGGAGATATTTCTGCAAAATTCTACTTGCTTTGGAAATTTTTCAGGGATTTGTTTATTACATTATTTTTAATAATATTGCAACTTTGTTATAATTTCAATGATTTAATTATTTTATCTACAAATCTTTCAGTAAGGCAACAAAAACATTGCTTAACATGAAAGGGTATAACTGAATTACTAAATGTTTGCGTTTAGAACAAAGTTATTATTCATTATTTATTATGAAGAAGGCTTAAAACGTTCATTCCAACAAATGTTAAAAAGATTCCCATTTAATTTAATTATTTTTTTCTTCAAAGCAGATAAACAATCTGCTAAAAATAAATCATTTGATCCAAATAAATAATGTTTGGGGATAAAAGAAACTATCTTCTGAGGATTTTTGGGGATAAAAACTTTTAATTGGGAAATTAGATTTGAAAAAGTGTTTATTTTGCATAGAATCTTTTATTTACAGAATTTCGGGAAAGTGCTAATTAGAGCAAAGCAAAACAAGCCAAACCAAAGAAAAATATTGAGAAATTTGTTAAAATTAAAATTTCGCATTTTTTGTTTATTATTTGGTAACTTCAAATTAAATCGAAAATTGTAACGAAAATAAACATTTCCTAAGGAACTTCAACGATTAACAAAATGACAACAGTCAGAAAAATGCTTCAAGTCACTTAAGCCATGAAATAGGAAATTAACAAAAAAAAAAAACGTTTGTATGAAACTCTTCTATTATTTTAAGCAACGATGTATGTAAGTTTAAGCTCTTAGTCTTAGACATCGATTCGAATATGTGAAATGTTTGGATAATATGAATTATTTCAGGTGAAAATATTTGTGATTCAAGAAGTGATATTCTTAAATAATTATGTACAATTATAGAACTCTAAAGTTAAATGTATGCAAAAATGATTAAATAAAAGGTTTACCTGTTTCAATGGCAAATTTTTCTAGAAGGTACTCACAAATCAGTATGTTCCTGCTTGTTGTCTCTGGTCTGATGGTAACAGTCTAATTATATTATCTTCAACGACTGCTTGCTTACAAGCTTAATGTTGTAGGTAAAACAGTTCAACCATTGGAAGACCTCAATCTAGCTTCAGGTGCGCAGAATGCCACAGATATTTTCACAGTTTACATAAGAAGTTTTTAATTTTGTAGTTGAATTCGGTTTTAAGTTTATTTGAGGCGTTCATTTTGCAAAAACTAAGATTCATTCTCTCTATTGATTTGACTTAAAACAAAGAATAATCTCGTGGAAAAGAAAGGTGGTAAAACTTCAAAAGTTAAATATTTCGTTAGTCAACCTGTTTTATAAATTAAATCGACTTATGTCCATATTTCGTATTCTTGCGGGGATTTACATATTTATTTTTTGATGTTCAATTCGCTCCGCCTAAATTATTAACTTTTCCATGGAATATTTATTTTATTTATTTTTTTTTCATTTTTCAACGGCGTCAAACAAATATCAACTATTCCGACTGTTTTCGAAAACGAGATAAAATAAACAAAACGCCTATTAATTCATATGGTTTAACAATTGTAAAATTTTATTAAACTTCATTATTATCATTACTCGTATAACTAAAATAATTTTTTTACCACTGTGCAGAATAAACTATTTAAAAGTCTGTAGTATAATTTATTTTTAAACACTACTTTTTTGATAAAAAAAAATTGCCAATTTTTTTTCTCTTATTTTTTATTGATATTTCTAAATAAAACCGAATGGAAAAAAAAAATTTGAAATATGAATAATTATTGTTTTGGCAATGGGTTAAACAATGGCAGTAAAATATTCTACGAACGGACTAAACGACAGTTATTTATACACAAATACATACAAATTTAATTTTATGCAAAAGTCCACTACTTAAAATTGCACGCACTGATACAGCGACTTTAAAATGATTATAAATAAAGAGAATTTTAAAACACAATAAATCCATATATTTTAACACGATTTTATCTACTCGCATGCTTTTTAATTTAATTTTTTTTAAATAATCATTTACCAAGAGAATAATCTTTTTGTCGGCGTACATTTAAAATGATTTAATAAGAATGCGAGAGTTTCCTTTTTGATCGCGGCTTGTGCCACTGAATATTTAATATTTTGGTTTCAATTTTTAATTTAATGTATAATTGTATGTCAGTCTTGATTTTGAAATATTTTAACTGAGATTATTCATAATTAACTTAAAAGTAATTTTTGAATAAAACTTATCTACTTCAGTTATTATTGATGATGTCTTCTTTGTTTTATTATTTAGGCGGGGGAAATCTTTGCTCACAAATTATTTATAATGAATGCTTAGAATAAAATTCTGAATTTTTTAATGTATAATTTAAGCAACCTGGGTGTAATACTAATTTGTCTTATGTTTAAAATTCATAATAAAATAAGATGTGAACTTTGGATAAATTATTGCAAATAAAAGGTAGGGTGGCCTTTTTTTGAGTTCTCTTTAACTCGAAATCTTGAAACAGCTTTGTAATCTGTATATCAAGTCGTTAATTAAATTACTATTGTTTTTTAAATACTTTGAGTAAGTATTTCGATATCAAAACAAAGATCAGGTCAACGTTCCTTACACTCATGTAAAAAGCGAAAATGGATGACACTGATTCAAAATGAATACAAATACACACTCCAATGTACGCGATTAAAGTTCATACAAATTGCTGCTTCATTCATACAAATCTATGTATGTTTGTCTATAAATTATTTTATTGACAGTTCCAGACTAGATATGGGATCGTTAGTAACAAATGCTGACATTGACGTTCATTGTGACCGGCAAAAACGAGTCCAATAAAGTGCCTCAAAGTACTAACTTTTGAACCATAATGTGCTGTAAATAAAAAAAAGTTAATTATAATGATATTCTGTCATTACAGTAAAGGCCAGGACTAACAATCATATTTTGTCGCACGATTTGTCAAAGACTACATGTATCTTTAAAAATTACAATAGTGTGGGTTAAAAGTGTATGTGTGTGAAAGACTTTTTGACAGATCTGTTTAATAATCTTTTGAAATAATTCATAAAAAGGTTTTTTCTATGCAATAAGATTTGTTTTTATGATGAGGGGAAAAGGCAATAAAATATTAAAAACATATGTTTTTTGCATCCTTTGAAATGATGTTAACAGTAGGACAGAATTCGTCCAATCGACTCGGGATTGTGTTATTTAATCATATTTTTGTGAGTAATTTCTAAAAACAAGTGAAATATTTTATGATTATTTAATTTTATTAAATAAATATTGCAAATAAATTTCCTATTGGTACCAGGCAGAAATAAATATTCTTTATTAAAACAACTGCTAGGTTTTTGCTAAACTGCTTCCAATCTTTAAATATATCTCAAAGATATTATATTTAACTTTTATTTTTTACTTTACTTACATTTGGGTTACTTTTTAGTCCGATTTTAAAATTTTAAAGGGTTACACGTTTAAAATTTTGGTTTCAAACAGACATTAAAAAAAAATTAGTATTTCCTTAAAATGATATCCAGACTGATATTTAAAAAAATTTGAAAATTTCAAAGGCCCCGTTACCCGGAAAATATGGGGTTGGAAACGGGCATTGTAAAAATTACAAACGGAATGACAAACTTAGTTATACCTTTTTTCCATTTTCTGTGGTGAATGGTGAATACCATCGGCTCTTAATGGGTTAAACATTTTTAGGAAATTTTTGTATTTTCTTTAAGGTCTCTTCAACAGCTTTAAAATGAAACCCATATTGATATTTAAACAAATTTGAAAATTTCAGAGCCTCGTAACTCGGAAAGGTATAGGCGAGGACACATTTATTCACGTGGTGAAATTTTTTATTTTTTAATTTTCTATCGCCCCATATATTTATTTTTTGATTGGTATTATTTTATTGTTCCAAATGATATTGTTGAAATTAAAAACGGAATGACAAACTTAGTTATACCTATTCTTTTTCCACTTTTTGTGGAAACATAAAAAACGATAATTGCATTTTCGTTAACGTGCAGTATTACTGATGTTATCACATTGAAAATGCTTTCACATTAACAGATAGCTATTAATTCTTTTGGGACTACAATCCTTGTAGGTATTATTACTGCATAAGTACAACATGAATTAATTTACAGATATGAAACTTCAAATTAATTCTTTTTTACAATGTAAGTGGTAAATCTAAAAGCAAAGTATCAAATTTAACTCCAAAAGTGCTAAAATGGCATATTGATTATGGGTAAATTTTATTTTATTTTTTTTTGCAACTTCAAAAAGAAAAAAAAAATCTATGTATATATATACATACGAAGGTGCCGTCTATAGCTTTATGACAAACAAACATACAAACATATTTTGAGCTTTTTGTACAGAAAATTAGTCAACCATTACCTGATTGTTTTTAAATAAAATTAAAAAGAATTTTCATAACCTTTCAGCCCATTTTACTGTTTTTGTTTTTGTTCTTGCAACATCAACTGCATTTATTACTGTTTCGTTTTCGTACAACCGGAAGTAACTGGCTCCGCCGGCGCCCTGGTCAAACTTCAATTCTTGTTTACCCAGTTGTAAATCATCTTAAGGGTTGTTCCATGAACTTCGTCTAACGTATATTTACTTTTTTTATGCAGTTTTATATTTTTCTTTGATTTGACTTTTATTTCCTCCTTATTTTATTTATTTATTTATTTTAAAGTCTTTTGTTTCCTTTAGTAATTTTTCACTGACTTTATATCACCAACAGATTTATTGTTTAAATATTTTTTAGTTGGTTATTATTGTTATAATCATAAAAAATCAAGCTCAAACCAAATAAAGCAATTATAAATAAAGAATACAAATAAATATAATTGCTTTATTTATAGAATTAAATATCTCTTAATGTAAAATTTATTAACTTTCTTTCGTTCATAGTCATACGAATTGCATATTTCATCGTATTCAATTCTTGTTATTGTTTTTGCTACAAAAAAAAAGCATCAGAACCGTAACAGCAGTAACAAAAACTACAAAAAATACAGATACAAGATTTAAAATAATATTGTTAATCTTTAAAGCAAATTGTTTGCGAGATATTTTATTTATTTATTTTGTATTTTTATTTTTTCAATGGTTTCAGAACGTGCGTTCAATGCATTTTTGCCTTGAGCTTGAACGTGTATATGAACTATTTGCTTTTTTCTTTTCAATTTAGTTTGATGTCGACGAAAGTTTTTGGAAGTTTTATTATTTGCAGTTTTTTTCTTGATTTTATAACACACAAAACATGGCAGAAATAAAAATCGATTAAAATTATTTTTCAATTTGTAAATTTTTTTAGTGTTTATTTTTGTTTGCACGAGTACGTTTTCATTGAGAATTTGCCATTTCTCAGTTGAAAAAAATTTTCCTTTTTTACTAAAAACTTGCAAATGACTAACAGTCACTTAGATCTACAAGCAGAAAAAGATTTGTAAGAAATTAAAATTTAAAACATTAAAAAAAAAATAAACTGAAATACGGAAACATTGAAATGTGATATAAAAATTCCTACTCCTGCAATTGCACTGTGAAAAATAAAGGCGGCTGTTTTACACTGGAGAAATATTATTTTATAATTATTTATTTTATTATATAAAATGCGGACTTTAATTTCTAAAAACTTTGCAATTTTGTAAAAAGTAAAAATATCCCATCGCAAATAGTTTTAGTAAAAAAAAAACAAAATAAATTTATTGATTTAAAGAAAATTAACAAATATACATTTTTACATAAATTTTACGAGAAGAAGCATATAGGCATTGCTTTAATATTTTTATCTATTTTAATATTTTAATCTTGAAATTAAATTTTTAATTTTGTGACTTTGTTAATTAACTTAAGAGAATTATGTGAAATTTCGCAAAATTTTATTTTAAATTAAAATAAAAGAAAATTTTCTACTGCTTCAAAAAAACAAAAAAGGATTTTTTTCTTCCATAAGATTTATTTTAAATCTGCAGCATTTTCTAAAATTTCACAAAATTTAAAGAAATATTTTAATTTAATTTTTTTGTAGTGCAAAAGAAATCATTTGACAAAGTGCTGAATTTCACAAAATGTTAATTGGTTCAAATAAAACAAATCATTTTAAATTAAATGTTTTTTGTTTAAGATAAGAAATTTAGCAAATTAGTTTAAAAGTAAGAAATTCGCATCGAGGTAATCTTTATCATTTACCCAAGATTCCCGGATTTCGAGCGCCGAGTACTGCAAAATTTAGGTTTGACTAAATCTCTTCTACACCCTCGTAAAATTTTATTGAGTTCATTATGGGATTAAATAAACTTAACAATTAAGTCTTTAAAACTGAAGTATTTTTGTGAATCATTTTCGATACTGGTAATTTTTTACTTCTTATTTTGATAAAAAAAAGGGAAAAACAAATTTTCTATATACATATATATATATATTTTTTTTTAATTATTTAAGAAAAATTAAAAAAAAATATTCTTCTATTTAAATTCAAGACAAATATGCATATGTGCGTAAAAATCTTTCGTAGTTGAATTTACAATCTTAAATTCATATAACAGTGTTTTGCAATTTTTACTTTTAGTTTCCTTTAAATTAGAAAGTCAAACTATATTCACCTTTTTTGCTTTTACATTCCAAAGTGTATTTAATAAATTCAAGTTTAATGAAAAATTATCACACAATACTTTTTTATTTTATATTGAACTAAAATCCAAGTCATGAGCATTCGATTACATTTAAAATTAAATTAAAAAAAGCCACAAGCGCAGAGAACTTTTAAATTTATATTCACTCGTGTATTAAAAAAATTAATTTTTAATGTTAAAACACAACGACGGACGTTGCAGGAGAATTCTGATTATCGGTTGATGGATTAAAAGGTTTTCTTAGTACGAGAATTAGATTTTTATATTATTAATACTAAAAACAATAGAATAACTCATGTCCAGATTTAAAAATCTGGGTATAAAAATGTAATTAATTAAGGATAAAACTTAGTTATTTTTCGGGAAATATTATATGGCTAGCAACTGAAAAATTTATATATGAATTGCTTGCCACTTAGTCCCGTTTTATTAATATTTTTCCTTATAAAATTTTTAAAATTGTATAGAGGAGAAATTTTAAGAAGTCTAAAGATTCTTGCGGCAAAAAGAGCTTTAAAAAATATTCAAGTAAAAGTACACTATTTTAAAAAATAACAAAATTGTTTCCCTCACATATACACTGTCACCATAAACTTAAAGAAAAATGTTTTCTAAATTGCAAAAATAAATTAAGATTCTTAACTTCAACACCATTTAAAATTTCTAAGGCAATAAACAAATTGTAAAGTTTTGATAATGTTCAAGAAGAAAAACACACAAGAAAGCAACTAAAGCGTCAAATTTAATATTTAAAATTGAATAAAATGATCAAAACTTAGTTTCAGGCAAAAAATAAATTAAAAAACGCAAATATGGAACATGTTTGCCATGAGCAATAAAAAACCACAATACAAAATTAATTCTTGGATAAGACAGAAAAAGCTAAAATTAATAAAAATTCCAAAAAAAAAATCACATTTAAAAGTTATAAAAGTATTACAGGCGAACAAAAAAAAAAAAAAAAATAAAATCTGTACAAAAGCGAAATAACTTATTGCTGTCACCCACTAAAGACTGCGCTTACAACAGCGACAATAATGACGCTATTTACAATAAACAATAACATCGACGTGCCTGACACAGCTTCTCGAGTCTTAACAACTGGATCATTTCTTAAAAACATCTAATATTTACAAAAGCTGACAAAAATGGAAACACCAACAGCGAGCGGGTAGTGAGACAAAAATAATAATGAAAATACTGGCTTTTGAAAGACAAATCGTCGTTTAATTGCTACAAGTCTGTACAAATAAAAAATTTTAAATCAAAAAACACACAATATAAGAAAAAAAAACTTAAAGTTAAAATAACAACGTTTGTGTACCTTTTTGCTTACACGGCACATTGCACAGTGGAACCGTTCGTAAAATAAAAAAACAATAATTAGATCCTGCTTAATTTCACCCCTCATGCTTACTTTTTGTCATACACGTAAGTGTATGCATGCTAGGTGACGCCCAGCGGACTTTATTATTTTGCTTCTAATCTTCTTATTCTGCTTGCAAGAGCAAAAAAACGCGATGGCACTTTTAACCAGTTTCGGTATGCGGTCTCTAACTTATTTACTGTTTAAAAAATGAAAGAAAATAAAAGATTCTATTTTTCGTTTGTTTCAGAAAAAAAAAAACAGAAAATTACAAAAAATTGGAATAAGAAAAAAATTAAATTAAATAAAATTTGTTGTTATAATTTTCGGTAAAAACCGTCGTCACTGGCTGTGTACTTCGTTAAAAGTTAAAAGTTTTAATAAACACGGGGCTTGAAAATGATGTTATCACATCGAAAGCGCTTGCCGAATGTACGAAGTACACAGCCAGTGACGACGGTTTTTACCGAAAATTATAACAACAGTTTAATATATACTGGCGGAATTAATCCAATTAATTTAATACTAAATAAAATTTAATTAAATGTTAAGAGTAAGAACAAAGACAGGTTAATATACTAGGTAGTGGCAGTAGATCAATTGACTTTCTTGTTTATGTTTTTAGATGTCAAATTTTGTTTACACTTATTATTTTTTTTTCTACAAAAATTTTTTCATACAGTGGTGTTGTGGGAACATATTTATAATTTTTATAAAACAAAAACGTTTCGCACACTTTTTGAAACTGGATTTTATTTAAACATTGTAGGCCTCGCCTCCTCATGATTTCTTTTTGCTCATTCTACATGTTATACACATTTAATTTAATTCCCGGAAAGAGGAAAAATGTCATAACAAAATTTTTTTTTATAAAAGACGCTTTAATTAATCACGGGGCTGTGAAATCCCTTTTAGAGTATGTAGCCAAAATTTGGAGACTTACCGTTAACCTTTTTTAATGGGTGCTTTGCACTCCGAGGAATTTTACAATAATTTTAAAATTTTGTTCCAAAATTGGCAACGTTCGAAAGGGCTGGAGGGGGAACCGTTATAATTGTTGAGCTAATTTTGCTTTTATTCGCATTTGCTATAGTTTGTCTTTTAAAATTGTTTAAACTAATTTGCTAGTACTGGAAAAAATTTAAATTACATAAGCAAAAAAAAAAAAAAAAGAATATGTACCATCTTTTTGGGGAAAATCCTTAAAAAACGGTATTTTTACATTTTCTCAATTCAGAGGCTTGTAAGTTATTTAACAAAACCTGCTTATTTTAAATTTTGGTAATAATATAGCAAATGTCTTAAAGTACTAATCCGATAATTAAAAAGCGTACTGCGCCAAAAATACTAAGTTAAGATTGGCAAAAATTAACAGAACAAAGAAAAAAATTGTAAGCCAATTTTTTCCCTGCACATTTAAACATACTTTTATTGATATTTTCAGGATCTGATTAAATTTAAAAAATCTTAACATTTGAGTTAAAAATAAACTTTTAATGACATTTTCAAAAACTTATATGTCCAAGGTACCTAAATTTGGGGCCCTACCCAGAAGCCCTCCTTCACCTAAGAGCCTGACCGTCTGTAGATTCACTCAGAAACACCTCTGCCTTGCCTCTGTAAAATTTCGTTGAGATATATTGAGTGGCTCATTAGATACTGAATTTTGTAAAAAAAATCGTTTTCAAACCACTGTGCGTCAGTTGATTTGATGTCTGAAAATATATTTTACAAAAACAAAATACATGTTGTTTACTTATTGTTGTAGTTGTTTTAGAATTATACCTGTAAAATGAATGTGCCTTGGTAAGAACTTTGTGCAATGTATTAGACGATTTCTTTTTTTTTTTCTTTTTAAACGGAATAAAAAATAAAAACTACGGCTAGCGAAATGCTATTTATGCCGAGGTGTTAAATTTTGGTTCACTGCAGCACCATCTGTACTTTATCTTTGCACTCAATACTCTACAAGTTAAAAACGAGTCCGACCAGTAGTAGATAAAGTAAAAACAGAAGTTTATTTAACAAATAAGAGTGCTGTGTTCGGCTATGCCGAATCTTATATACCCTTCACAATCTACGTAAATCTGGTTTAGTGAAATAACTGCAATCAAGAAAGCAAATAATGGGGTGACATGAACCGATCTCGCTGATGTCTGATCGATTGGCGTATTTAAATTTTCTCTACCTGATGTAGTGCCTTGGCAAGCATGATTTAACCACTATCACAGGCGGAAGGTTGGACATCGCTCAATCGAATTCGCTATGCATAAGAACTCAATATATATATATATACTTTAGAGGGTCGGAAATGAATATTGTGGGAATTACAAACGAAGATATACCCTTTTCCACTTTTTGTGGTGAAGGATATAAAAAACCTATTTTTAAGGGTTTTCCCATAAATAGTGGCAACAACATATTTTTTTTTTTTGTTTTTTACTCGCAAATCTAAATTTGCCAAAAGGCTTTTAAAACAAACAAACAATTTGCGAAATTTTTTGGGTGCTCTATTTTCCGGATGGTCGGCTTTCCATTTGCATTTTCAAATATACATTTATTTTATTAAAATTATGGCAACTTCAATATTTAAGATTAAAGGAACATCTGCCTATTAGTCTATCGGTCAGTTTTAGGTTAAAGCTCAGGAATGATAACGAATAACAAATTTAAATAATTTTTTAGGAAGCATTTTATAATAAAATATGTTTTGGCAACAAAGTTTTCTAGTTACTAAACTTTTATAAAAATGTTTGTGTTAATACTCATGGATGTGTTAATTATTTTAAATAAAATATAAAACTTTAATCATAAAATTGGTAAATAATTCGTGTTTGCACAATAGTACATCTCCGCTTGTAAAGGAAAGTCAATAAACATTTAATTTTTTTAAATCTTCTTCTTATTAACCGAACTGATACTTTTAACACTAAAAACCTGAACACTAAATTTACACCACACCATTTGGTCTCAATGCCCTTTACGTATTTTGGGCTTAAAGTACAGCCATGACACTTTTTTTCCCAAAGGGCTTCACCGTGCTGGCTAACAATCCCGCTGGCACCGGCTCTTAGCCACAGGTAAGAAGTAGAATGTCGGTTTCATCTAGTATCAGGCCCCTGCAAGACAAGGCAGCAGGTTTAGCTTCATACCCAGGGGTATCAACAAGTGATTAATTTTTCTCCAACTCTTTTCACCTCTGTCGGCAGTAGTTCAAAAATGTAATCTTAGTTTGAGATAAATTCAGATTTGTTTTCTAGATTTTTTATTTTCTAGATTGCATCTTTTCCTTTTATGCCTATGTAATCAACGGGCTAAGAGTCATCGATAAGTCAAGATTAAATCGGTGGGCTTTCGAAGTAACTTCCTCAATTAAACGTTCTGAACAAAGCTGAATTTATGTTCATGTACCCAATTGTAGATAGTCCTCAACGATGTCATACATTTCGTCTAACTAATATAAGATTTATTAATCGCCGGAATAAGTTTTTTATTACAGCACAAAATGTATTTCTCCATTTTTCACAAATAGCAAAAGTTTGCCAGCCCATCCATTTTTTTCTACTTGGCATTTTCATTGATCCTTATATTAATTTTTAAAGCAAAGTAGACATATACGTATTTTTTTGAACTAATGAACTTTAATGATGCAGCTTTCATGTAAAGTCTAAAAATTGTTTAACATACAAAATCGTCCAAATGGAAATAAGTTAAACGACACTTGTTGCCACAAGAAATTTGCACTTGAAAAAATCGTTTTCAACATGTCATTTATAAAAAATATGTTGGCACAATCAAAAATTTTGAAGTAATTGAAAAGCCATCAATCAAACTGACTTAGTCTTGCAGCAGTGAGCACTTTCCACAGAAGTTTAAATGCATTTGAATTTTAAAGGCTGCCAATGAATTTTACTTTTAATTTAAATATTTAAAAAAATAATATTTTGTAAAAAAAAAGCTGCAGTTATTTGAAGACAATGTCATTTCGTAGTCATGCAAATCAAGTTTAGTCATTTACATGTGTAACAAGTAGTATTTTACAAGTATTTAGTTTTGATTTTATGTAATTTGCTGAACACGTGGTTTGTAAAAAAAGCAAACCTTCTAATGTTAATTAGATAAATTATTGTTTTCTATAAATTAATAAAATGTTTAAAATATATTTTATATTACGAACGTTTATAATCAGTTTTCTTTTGTGTTTTTGCATCAAAGACCCTGTCTGTTTTTATTAGAAAAAAACAACAACAACAAAAAAACAACCGGCGTCAACGTTTTGTGCCAGTCACAACAATTTCATGTGATAAATTTTAATATTTTCCGTTTAACAAAATAAGTGTCTGTATGAAGACACCCAGTCTTCTTATAAATATTTAAAAATAATTGAAAATATTTTGAAAATTGCTGGACTTTAAATTTCTTTATTTACATATTTTTTGGTTTTGACGAAAGCGGTCAATTTTATTTGTTGAAAAATTTCACCATTAAACATCGTCAACATCAACATCCTCATCATCGTTATTTATTTCATTCTGTACGAAACGACAATAATCTGCTCATTAAGATAATAATTCGTTAACAACAAAAAACAAAAGCAGAACATTTATGTTTAGTGTGTGTGTGTGTGTGTGTGTGTGCGAAACATATAAAATTCCGGCTACACTAAAAATTATGATGAAATTTAATAAAATAAAACATAATAAATGAAGATAAATTGCAATCGGAACTGCTGGAAATATTTTGCGTTTTATATAAAATGTTTGCAAATTTATATTTTTTTATGTTTTCATTCCAATTGCAATGCACACATTGACATTAAAGTATTTTCAGTAGACAACTTCGCAAGTCCGCCATCGAAATCTTTGTCCTGCTATACAGTCGTTTAATTGTAACAAGGCGAATTTATACCAGGTGGCAGCGCCGCTACAACAATAAAAGATAAACAGGGAAACTTTAAAGCACGATTAATTATTTCACTTTTTTCTTTCCCTTTTCAATAACGTTTTCTTTATTTTTTTTTTTAATTGATTTAAAAATGTTGTTACAATTCTAATTTAAAGAACATTAAAAAAAGAACTTTTTTAATATAAAGTCACCGGATAAAATTATTTCGCCTTGGATTGTAATTCATCGCCTCTTCTTTAGTGTCGCTATGTCGCTTGTCGTCAGATGTAAAAATTTTACTTCTGCTGCCATTGTGAATTTTCCCTTATCACTCTTTTGGAAACTGTTACTGAATGTTTCTATTACTTAAACCAGAGACTTTTGTTAAAAGTATTTAAATTAGATGTTTTATAGTTTAAGTTTATTATTAAATTTTTTTTTTTCATTTCTTAAATAATTTTCTTAACTGTTGTGACATTGATTTAGGAAATTAAGGATGGATGAACAATAACTTTGTGGTCTTAATTGTGTTTCAACGTATAATAATTGTTTTTCGTCTTTATTTGAACAGATTGTTATTTTTACACTTAAAGATAATGTGTTGAGAAAATTTGTTTCAAAAGTTCAAAAAATTAGTATTATTCTAAAAATATAATTAAAATGTTTGGTAAAAGTTTAGAGCATGTACGAGCGCATCGATTATAAATATAATTTTCATCTCAATGTTTTTATGACCTTTTAATAAATTTTAAATTTTTAAATAAGAGCCGTGTTATCAGTGCACAAGTATTTTTAATGCATTTTTTAAGTACATCCGATTTGTGCATGACAACAGTTATTTTATTTTAAAGTCTAAAAAGTGTTATAAATAAAATCGTAACCAAAGATTTCTTATGTGTAATTACAGCACAGCCCTTCAGTTCGAAATCGCGATAAGTTACAGGATGTGATTAATATATTAATTAAATTATTTAATATATTTAAATTTAATCATAATATTTTGGAAATTATGCTTAAAAGAGGATTGTATTTTTATAAGTTCTAAGAAAATCATGAAGCAAAAATAATATTTTAATAATCTTGTATAATTACGATTGAATATTGCATTTTAGCCTTTTGCTACAAAAATAAATTATTCTTTTACTTAAGATTATTTTTAATTTGGTTTTTTAAATTGTACTTAATAACCTGTATCGGCAGTATGCATTAAAAAATACTTAACATAAAGTTATCATGAGTGACAAAACTAAGCAAGTTTCATTCAACTCTTTCACAACATTTGACAGTAAGAAGATTCATAGAATATATTTGAGCTGCTCCGAAGCCAATGTGATTAAGTCCACTTATTGATATTTAGTTATTAAAAACTAGGAAGATTATTATTTATTTCGTTGGTTACCTTTTTGTAGGTTAGACAGTCCTTTTCTCAATAGCTTCTGAATATGTTGTATAAAAGTTTCAGAAGCCATTGTGAAAAAGTCCACCTTTTATCACTATTTTTTGACATAAACTTTTAAATAGAAATTCAATTATTCTTCTTCTTTCGATAAATGTTGGTAACACTGAAAAACAAGAAATTCATAGTAACCATTACTTCTAATTAGAATTGGTTGTGTTTTATGGCAATGAATGTTATTTTAATATTTTTACATAAATTTCTTTTTCAGCTGTTAAACGGTATAAGTCCTAAAATTTTTAAATGCTGTCATTATTTCAATAAATACTTACGTTTTTATTAACACATCCTGTACATATCTTGTTTTTTTGCAGAGTTTACACCTCAAAAAAATACTTTATACACTTTTCTTACTAAATTAATACGCCAAGAATTTTAAAAATAATGTATCAAAAACATTAATTTTCTCAATTTTTTTTATTTGGATTTAACCGCATTGGCTTCTGAGCGGCTCATTTATGGGTCATGACTCCATGCGATTGCAAATTTTCGTCTAATGAACGATATATTTTTAATCCTCTTCAATGTAAAAATATATTTCTCCCTTTTTTGTACTTTGAAGTGATTCTCTGGCTGCTAAACAATAATTCCCTCATGGCTGAAATAATATTTATTTTAGGCAACGATATGTCCATTAGAAATTTTCTATAATACATAATATTAAAATCTGAATTTTTTTGTAGTTTTGGTTGTGTAATTCACATTATAATTCAAAACAATTAAATTTCATAAAATTAAAGTCTAAAGAGTTTTTAGCATTTAACAAATTTTTTAGTTTTTAAAAAATTTACAGGTATTGGTAAGGATTGCAGTAGAATGCTTGATTTAATATTTTTATAAGACTTCGTTCAATCAAGTCTAAAATACGTTGAACAAGTGACCTTGAATATTTTTACAAGTGTCCAAAATTTTTCACATCACTTTTGCTAAATATTTTTCTAATTGTTTTCCAAATTTAAGTTTAAATCAAAAATTAATCTTGTTTGATGGCTTTTCTATTATTTAAATTTTAATTAAAATTGTTCTTTTGGGCATGAAAGCTTTGGGGCACAAAAATGCTAAATCTTTAATCGCAGTTGAAGTTGCAAATGTTTTATATTTCACAAAGAAGCTGCAGTACAAAGGATTTTTGAAATTAAGTTGTGCTAATGAACCAACATCTGCAAAGTATTATTGCTTTTAATGAGTTTTGGGCGCTTTTTAAAACCAAAGTTTTAAAGTAATAAATAGTCCTTCAGTTTTTGTAGTGTAATTTTGTCGCCTCTCAAAAACTGCAAGTGTTCAACATTTAATTGCATTTTCAAGCCAAAAGGACAACGAAAAAAAACATTTAATCAAATTAAACTATTAGTTAATTCCATAAATATAAAAAAATGCCAGTGATCAGAAAACAAAAGCAACAGTCTTCAGTCTTGGTAACAAAGCGTTGTAACATGACTCATCAGTAACAGCAGAAGAAGCATAACAAAGCAACCAAACAATTGAAAATTCTATTAAGTAGAATTTTCCTGGAAGAAAGATGAAAAATAAAAGTAAAAATATTTTGCTTTCTCTTAATCAAGAGTGTAAAGACAAATATTTTTAATTACAAAACAAAAAGAATTAATATTATAAAAATTAAACTAAAATAAAATTAAATATTTGTAACAAATTACTTTTTGTTTAAACATATTATAAAATAAAATGTTTATATCTCGTCATAGAAATTAACTTTTATTCAAACTTCTGAGCATAAGTGAAAGTAATTGTTGCCCGTTTAAGAATGTTGATGAATCACTGGTGCTAAGTTTTCCGTAGTTTTTAGTTTTGTGTAAAAATAATTAATTAATTTTATTAATTAATGTTTTATATCATGTGTCTTAGTTGAATAACTAAAATACTTATTCACTATTAACGTCACCAACATTTTTTAAATATTTTAACTCCAGCAAAATCTAAGAATTAAAAAATTAAGTACTATATAATTTTACATAAAAATTTCATCGCCTCCTAATGGCTTAATCATTTTTAAAAAATTTTAGTATATCCTTAAAGATCCTTTCAAAAGCTTTTAAATGATACCCATATTAATATTTTTAAAAATTTTAAAATTTCAGAAGCCCGTAACTCGGAAAATATGGGCGAGCGCCAAATTTTTCACTTGATTTTTTTTGTTATTTTTTAATTCTCTATCGCCCCATATATCTATTTTTTTATTTGGAGTTACTTCATTAGAATTGTAGAAATTACAAACGGAATGACAAACTCAGTTCTACATTTTTTTCCACTTTTTATGACTCACAAATTTTAAGGAGTGATGTTAAAATTTTGCTTTGCTGTTTTTAAATAAAAGATTTAAATAGAAATGAAAAAATAAAGGAAATTCACGAATAAATATGCGTCATCGCTAAACTAACCATTTACATAAAGTGTCTCTTTTCGTTATCGGTTATGATTACCTTTACTTTTGACTGTACTTATTTAAACTGTCCTTTGTTAACTCTCCCAGAATCTCTTGTAATTGATAATATTTTTCTAGGACTAAAGTAGATTTTGTGGTTTTAATGCCATCGTTAAAGCTTCTTCTAGTTATAGTTTTATTTTGGCTAAAAAGTTTATAAGTATTTATAATGTACAATTAACGCGGTTAATAATATGTTATTTTTTTAATATATGTATGCATATTTTAAATATTAAATATATTAAAAAAAACGACAAAAAAAGATCTCACGAATTAATTGCTTTTTTTTAAGTTGAAATTTTATAATTTTTTAAACTTTTTTAAAGGAAAATATAATTTGACTTGAGGCAAAATTTAGAATTAATTATTATTACATATCTGCATATATTTAAACATACATACTTTCATACATATATACACATACATAAATACAAAGTAACTAGATATTTCTACGAGAATCTTATTTACATATATCACTTCAAAAATTAAAGCAAAAAAAAAAAACATTTTTTTAATATATTTAAAAATACTACTAGAAGAAAAAAATTAAATTCGCTTAAAAATATTGTTTTTGGAATTGGCTCATTGAAGGAATGTTATACACAATGGATAAAATATCAATGGATTTAACATATATTTAAGTTTTTTTTTTAATTTCTATCTGTAAATTGTGTAAATTAATAATTCTTGCGAAAAAACAGACTTCTAAACAGACAAACTTAAAATCATTTTTCCTTTATTTCTGACAAAGTAAAACAAAATTTGTTTAAATTCTTAGCCATAAATATCAACTTCCTTTGATTTCTAATTTTAAATATTTATTGTTGTTATTACACTAGATATAGTAACAGAAATTATGTCTAACTTTCAAGTGCTTGTATCTAACGGTTCAACAGTTTGGCAACATTCATTAAATTCCATCAACTATTAGGTCACCATTTAATTTCCAAATACAAATTTTATAATTATTGTTTGTTTTGCGAAATTAGCAAAACAGGTTCATTGTAAATTTCAACTGCTATCTACAACTGGTAAATAGTATAAATCGAATTAAAAAAATTATTGGGGCACCCTTTAATTTATAATTTTGAATGTTTATACTTGTTATTATAGCGATCATTGTAATCGACACTTTGCCCAATTTTCAAGCGCTTGTCTATAACGGTTCGGTGTCAACTATTTTTTAAATTATGAAATGTTTTTAAAAGGGGATTAATTTGTAAGCATAACCTTTTAAATATTGAAAAAACTTAAAATCGGTTCAGAAATAACTGAGTTCTGGGGACACAAACAAAAAAAGCAATATTCAGACGAATTGATAACCTCCGTTTTTTGAAGTCCGTTAAAGATATGTTTTATTTTTAATTAAAAAAAAACTTTAATGTTGTTTGCTAAAAAGGAGAAGCTTTTTCGTATACGAGGGCTGCTCTATATATTTCTGGCCTGATACTGAAAATGCGAATATTTATAATCAAAAATGGTTTTATTGTTTTTCAAAGTATTCTCCAGCATGATTTATACACTTTGTCGAAGCACTTTTTCCACTCCGATTGAGACACCTCTAAAACATGGTTTTTGAACACTTCAACAGCTTCTTCTGGCAACGAAAATCGTTGACCACGCATTTTCTTGATGTGCGGAAACAAGAAGAAGTCATTAGGTGCCAAGTCACGGCTGTACGGCGGATGACCCTTTAATTCGACGTTTTGGCCGGTCAAAAACGCTCTGGTTTGAGCCGATGTGTGAAAGCTCGCATTGTCATGGTGAACAATGATTCTTCTTCTCTTGTTAGTTTTTCGAATTTCTCCGATGACTTCAGGCGAACAAATTGTAGTGTACCACTACCGTCCTACGTTGCTCAAGCGGAACAGTCGCCACATGACCAGTTTTGCCGAAGAAACAGGCGACCATTTGCTTCGAAGTGCTTCTTCCACGAACAACTTTCGTTGGATTTTGCTCGTCTTTGAAGACCCACACGGTCGATTGTTTTTTCGTTTCGGGCTCATACGCATAGATCCATGATTCGTCACCTGTGACGATCTTAAAAACGTCTTTTAAAGCAACGCAATCGTATACTTGCAAACATTTCTTTGCACCAATCGACACGAGCCTTTTTTGAGCGACTTTCAAATTGTGTGGGATCCATCGAGAACAAACCTTTTTTACGGCCAGGTGTTCATGCAGTATCGAATGTATGCTGGTGGAAGAAATGTCCAAGGATGTCTCTATCTCTTGGTATGTCGCATGTCGATCTTGCATTATGAGTTCACGCACGGCCAGAGGCACAACAGCCGTTTTTGGACGACCTTCACGGAATTCGTCTTTGAGCGAGCTTCGGCCACGATTAAATTCATTACACCAATTTTTCATAGTGCTATAGGATGGTGCTTCATCGCCATACAAAGATTTAAGTTCAACAACGCACTCTTATCGGGATAATCAACGTCGAAAGTTGTGAAAAATGATGGCACGAAAATGTTCACGAGTTAATTCCATTTTTTTCTATATTAATTTTTTCAAGTCACTGTTAACAACACAAATAATGGTCGTACGTCAAAACGTTTTGAGTACGATTATGCTTAAAAATGACAAACTTTCCAATGGAAATGTCAGATTGCACTTGGCAGCACTCAGTGTTGCCCTCGTATTTGCTACTTCAGCACTTCGTCGTGTCTAAACCAATTTTGAAATTAGATGTAACTGTGTCTGCTTATGGATTTGTTGTTCTATTCGAATTTCATTTCATATTCGGCAGTGGGTGAAGTCGGGCCTTCTTGCAAGAATTTTTTAAAAATATTTACACTAAAATTCTTTTTCAATGACTTGTTTTGAGTGACAGTAAAGGAATTATACTTTTTATTACTTACATTTGGAGATTAAAAAGAATACAATTCTTAAAGTAAACAAGAGTCAGGCGTTAATCTCGTTATTAAACCAAAAGAAATAATATTGTTGTCACACAATTTTTTAGAAAGAGGATGCAGAAGAAAATTAGCTCTTGATATGCCGATTAACACATGACATTGACTATATTATATAATATTACATTGGAATAATCAGCTGATCAGCCAACTTCAAATCTTTAGAAAATTTATAAGGCACTGACCTTACAGGAATCAAGTTCGTCATAAGATAAATCTTAAGTCTTTTGAAAACTCTATAATCTTAGTTTTAAAACATTCTACCGATATTACTGTCAAATTAATTGATCACATTAAATAATAAATGAAAAAACTTATGACAAACTAGAACTAAATCTAATTCTAATACATAATTGTTAACTGGATAACTTTTAAATATTTTTTCATTTTAGTTTTATGTTGCGAAAGACATCTACGGTTGTAGCAGTTTTAATGATTTATTATTTATTTTCTCATGTATTGTCTGTCCAATTATGGCTTGAGTAGATATTAATTGCCTTTCATTTTTATTCTAGTTTAATTTACTTGTTTGAGGTTTAAAACAATTAAATTAATTTAAAAAAGTTAAACCCATAACAATTTAAAAAACATCTGTTAAACGGCAGGCAACATACTGCAATCTCTATTATTTAATTTATTTATTACTAATGACATCTCGTTTTAATTGTTTTTTGTTTCAATATATTTTTTTTGAGACACATCGAGCCATACTTTTGATTGGCGGCATCGCAAAACGAGCTATTGTTGTTAATTAAGCGAACTTATATAACTTTTATTAAGAAAAACAAAACTAAAATGTTAGCGAAAGAAAGCACGTCTCCTCAAAGAAATAAATTCAAATTTGTTGTTGTGTTTAAGGATGCCATTTCTGTATATTCCTCCCTCCCGCCTGGGACTAACATTAGAACAATAAACTGAAATTTGATCCAAAATAACATTGTGTATGTTAATTTTCATTTTGCTTAGCGACACTTTTAATGAAATTTTCCTACACTTATATTCATTAATAATTTGATGGATGATATGTGTAGCACGTGGAAAATGTTTTATTTATTCATTTTTTCTTTTATTAATTTGTCACTCTGTATTGTGTAATAATTGAAACACTTTTGGTTCGAAGTAACCCAGCAAACATATTAAGAACTTTAAAACTGTTGATTTTTAACTTCGGCTTATTTAAAAAAAAAAAAAATTGTGGTTACAATTTTAGCAAAAGTTATTAAATTCAAAACCAAGCATTTTTCACTTTCTGTGCGTTGAACGGTCAAACTGAATTCGATTAATATTATTTATTATATTATGGTAATATCTCATAACATTTTTAAATAAAAATGCAATTTATTTGTTGGTTTGGAATAGCATATATCTATACCTATTTTGCCGGTTGCTAAAGCCAGCTCCTAAAAAACATTTCCTTTAAGTATAAAAACTTCAAAAACAACATGAGAGTTATTCTAGAAGCCAATACAGAAATGTTCGATTAAATTTTTAGGGTTTGTCCGTATGGTACTGTATCTAAGGTTTTCACGAATTAGGTTAACCCGTTCATGAGTTATTATTAAAAGGGACATTTATAAGTTCCAAGACGATATGCTTATTTAAAAAATAAGAAAAAGAAGGAGTAAGTGGGGGAGAAGAAAAACAAACAATGGCAATTAATTACCATTCAATTCTAATGCTAATGATTTTATTTTAATTATAATTGTTTTTAATAATGGTAATGAAATTTCAATGAAACCTTCTCATTACTAATTACAATCTTAACACTCTTGTAGATAGATCTTATTTTAAAAATTTTAATAATTTATCATTTTTAAGTGAGATAGGTGTAAAACTTGACGTCTGAGAATCTATAGTCACCTAAAACCACAACTAAGAGCTCTCATTTGTCCTGAGTAAGTTAAAACATAAAAATTACACCAAATTTTACTAATCTAAATGCTATTTTAAAATATTGCTCTACTATACTTTAAGATGTGAATTTTGTGTACAAAGACAAGGAACATATTCATTAATTATAATGACTTTAAATCATTTAATCAGTAGTTAATGGTGATGATTTTGTTTTTTAACTAATTATCAATGAAACCTTTTCATTAAAAAGTATTACTATTAGTAAAAGTAATGATAACGCTAACAAATTCATTAGCATTATATATCATTCAATGCTAATGAAATCGTCAATTAATTAGTCCATCTAATTAATTACTCCCATGTATGCCAATGAAAATATTCTACAACAAGATTTTATTTTTTCAATACTTAAAAAGAAATTGGCGTTACTGAATGCAATTTCTTACAGTAGTCGTTTTGTTATTGTTTTAAAAATTATTTAGTTTTTTAGTAGTAGCGAAAAATGAGCACTATTGATCATGTACCAGCTTAAGAACGAAGAAATGCGAGCATTTAATTTTAGAAATTATTGCTTTATATCTCAATAAAACTCTGACGAAACAAATGCTTATAGAGTTCCATTAAATTTAACTTGGCAGTATTTTAATTTACTTACGATTTTAGGTACAAAACAGAACATTATCCATTTAATAACCAGTTGAAAATATTTATGATTTCATTACATTAAATATATTTTTTTTTTTTTTTTTGATAGTTCCTAACAACGAACTAATGAAATTAATATTTTTGCATTTAAACTAAGTGAAGAAAAACAAAAAGAAAATAAAAAATGTTTTTTATAGCAGGTTACCCATTTATCAGTTGTTAAAAAATAAAAAATGTTCACAAAGCTTTTGTCTTTTGTGCATTAATATTAATTTTCTACAGAAAAGAAGACAAAACTAAATGAAAAATGGCTTCACACCATTTGTAAATTTAAGTTGTCGTAGCAGAAATTTCATAATAAGAAAAGCTAAACTTTATGCAAGATTTGTTTGACATGAAATAAGAAAAGACCGCGACATTTTTAAAATAATTTATTTATATTTTACATAGTAAATAAAACTGCAACAACATTGTTAGTGCAAAAAATATTTTTGGAAAATTTTGGTTGTGGTGCAGTAAAGTTACTGATTTAAAATACAGAACGAAAATTTTTGGAATTCTGGCAGTTTACATATCTATCACGCAAAAACTACAAAATGAATTAATTTTTTTTTTTTTGTGGATGAATAATATTCACTGAATATATAGGATGGTATTTATCTAAGAAAATCTCTTATTTTTTGAAAAAGATGGGAAAGAAAGTGAATGTACGAGACTTAAATTAAAATTATACAAGAAACTTGCCAGCACGTTTTTTTTTTGTGAAAAATTTTTGCAATATTTTTACAGCGTAATGTTCAATTAGGACAAAGTAGCGAGCCGTTATCGATCCAAGTTGTGGAACGTAACAAAAATCTTGTCATTCCGTTAATAATTTTAAAATAAATTTTGTAATAAAAGTAAATTTTATAACAGCAAAAAATTTATACTGAAGGCTTTAGAAAAATTACAGCAATTATTTAAGGTTTATAAAAAAAAAATATTCACGAACAAGCCATTATTTATTATGATGAGAAAAATTACAAACAGCTCATTTTAGGCGTCTTTAAGGATAACAATTTTTTTACAATAACAAAATCGTATTGCATCAGTCAAAGTTTTTTAAGAGGGTAACAAAATGACAAGAGCTGTGTTAGAACCACGATTTTCTTGTTGGAATTCTTAATTTATTTATAAGAATAAACATCGTAGTCAATAATAAATAACCGCCGTGCGTCTCTAAAAAAATTAATTAAAATATAAAATGACCAAAAAATGGCCATCGTAATATAAGTCTTCTAAAAGCATTTTATTTTTTTATTTTTTCGTTTTGTGCAATACATAAGACGGCCATTTATTTGCGAGATTTAATTTTTTTAATCCATAGAAAATTTAAAAAGGAAATGAATAAAGGAATAAAGAAGAAAACAATTAAATTCAAATAAAACAGGTTGCAGTCGTTTGGCTTCTAATAAAATTAACTTTCTGGTCACCTTCATTTCCAATGATTAATTAATTCATTTTAAGGTCTTTTAAGCAAATTTGTTTTCACTTTCCACAAAAGCAAAGAGCAGAGACTGTGAACGGTTGATCCCGTTTGACTTAAAGAAACAAGAAAATCCTATTTACATTAAAAATTAAATTTAATATCATTTTAACTACGAACACAGAATTTAATGATTTAAAATGCAAAACATTAAAACTCTGGGAAAACATCATAACAGCAGTGTAACAGAAATCCCTGAAAGGGAAAAGTTAATGTTTTATTTAAATTGAACACAGTCAGTTTTTCAATATGAAAACACAAGGAGTAAAACACCTCTATAAATATTATCACACAAGCAATCACACGGAGTGAAATGACGATTACGTTATTCAAATGAAAATAAATTCCCTGTAAAACAGCTGCCCTAATGCTGAACAAGGTTAACGATATTACGTTAGAATAATACAGCAAGAGTGAAAAGGAATGTTAACTAATGTTACTAAGAATTAAAGGATGTCAACTCAACCAACCAACCAACCAACCAACCAACCAACTGAGCAAGAAGTTACACAATCAACTATCAACCAACACCTACACAAAGCATTTTTTTTGTTGCAATTTTAAGAATATCATTTACAACCAAAGATGACAAGAGCAACAGACACAAACACAAAATCTCTTTAAGTTATTTAATTGACATTGTATATATTTATATGAGTGTAAATGTGTATGTGCAGGTGTTTGTTTGTGTGCCAACACCAGCACCCATGTTTCTTTGTAAATATTTAACATTTAATGTCAATTTATATCGATTCCTATTAAAGCCCTCGTTTTCTATGGATTTCATTCTTGTAAATTGTTTCTACAAATGCTTGAATTCAATAGATACGAACACAAATAATTCTAGCAAATGCAACTATAAACTGGGAATAAAAACTTCAATTTCATGTTTCATTTTCTCACAATGCACTTCAAAGAAAGCAAATCAACTTGGCTTCTAACAGTAACGACGTCATTATAAATCTCAACAAAAAGCATCTATTGTAGCAGTTTTCAATTTCTTATCTTAAATATTCCAAAAAACACTACCTCAGCACTGTATCTCTCTCACACACACACACACAACCTGGTGTATTATCCTTTATATAAAATTGAAGGAGTTATTTGTTCTATGAACGCATTGAAATAGTTGCATGGCATGATATTGAAAGTAGATTTTTTTATATAATAATAAATCACGTTACTGTTTAGAAACTAAGCACTCACACTTACACACAAACAGCGTCTGCATCCAGGACGGTACTAATAACAAACCAGTGTCCGTCTCTTTGAATAGACTCGCAAAATTAAATTTGTAAGACCAATGTAAAATCGAGTTGAGTGAACATATTCAGATTTAATTCCTCATTTAAGCAAATCTTAAATATTTCAAGGAAATAATATAAAAAAGTCTTTCCTTTGTTACAGCCATTGGCGTATATGAATCTTTCTGTAAAGGGCTAAGCCACTCTTAGAAAAAATTTAGCTCCTCCAGCTCGCAAAGTAGTCATCTTCTCGAATTTCCAATGCGTGACGCAAAACTTCCTCTTCATTCAAGAGCTAGGGGGCTACCCTCCAGAAAAATTCTCTAGTTACGCGAAGGCTGCAGACCGAAGATATTACTGTCTTTTTTATAGACACTTTTAAAAAACATTCTTATATGTTAAGCGGTGACATGAAAGTGTTATCTAAGCCATAGATAAAATAGAAAAAAATCATTTGTAATTAAATCTTATAAATGACCAGACAATTAAGAATAAGTAAACAAAAGCAAAATCAGTTCTATTAAAAAATCAACAAAGGCCAGTGTTTAGCCTTGTGTTTTGAAATTAATATTTTTCTTTTACCGCAATCTTACTTTTTAAAGATTCTTAAAACTTTTATTTCTTTAATATATTTTCTAAATAAATTTTAAGTCAAAAATTTAATAACTTTTTTATATTTAATACATGTATAAATAATTTTTTTTAAATATATTTTTAATGATTAACAAAAAATTGCTTTGTTGTGCTCGTATCCATTAAAGATTAAAAAATATATAAAAATTTAATATTTTAAAATTTAACCTCATGTGCCCATTTATCTCTCAAGTCAAGTGGTGAGTGCACATTATGAAAAATTAATTTTAAATGCGGCTACTGCCACTTGACACATGTGGGTAAGTGAATGACACATTCATTCTCCCTCACACTCTACAAATTTGTGAGTATAGCCGTGTTTGAGAACATTTAAAGGTGAGTAATAAGGACCTTCTATTTGCATTAACATGCAACACACACAAACTCTGCTTTAGCATCCGTTCAGATGTCTCTGATTGCGTTTAAGAATATTAGGGTCATAACTTTTTTAATACTTTCCTTACAAAATGAAAATGTACACAAATATTGTCTTTTGGGCAATATAAAAATTCTGGTCAATAAAGATAAAAAATTCGAAACAAAAAGTATTCTTTTACATTTTAATTGAAAAAGAAAAAATTTAATTAAAATGTATAAAAAAATTGAAAAGGCTACAAACATTGTAAAAAAAAACAACCAACGCTGTGGATTCCCTTGTGGCAATAAAACAAACACAACTAACAGAAAAAAAAATAGAAAGTAGAAATGGCAAGACACACACACCATCAAAAACAGTCAAACTAATGTGTCAAATGTTCTGAGTGTGTAATTGTATGCAATCATGACATGAAATGACAAAAATATGAGCAACATAAAATTTTAATAAATAAATAAAAAAAAAGAGAAACGAGCCAAGCAATGCAAAAGATTTTAACCCTTTACTTGTCTTTAATGTTAAATAATTAATAATAAATAAATAATTCAATAAGAAAATTAATTATTTGGAATCTTTTTTATATTATCAATATTTCATGACATTGTCATAAACTATTTGTTATTTAAAACAAAAAAAAAAAAAAGAAATGTATTTCTGCGGGGACAGCATATCCATATCGCCATTTCGCTACTGCTCATATAGCTCGTTTTTTGCTTTACTGATTCAATGCAGTTCTCATTCAATTAATTTTGCTTTTAATATAAAGCTTTTAGGTTTTCTATACAAAATTTGGGTAAATCCACTGATAAAAACTGGATGTGAAATTTATGAAAGGCCCACAATCCTGAAAGAACTCCTTGGTGAGAATATGCTTCTCTGCGTCAAAAACTTAGGAGACTGTTGGGATGTCAAGATCAGTGTTGCTAGGGAAAGACAGAAAAATGATACACTTTTTCTCAAAAAGTTTACATTTTTTTCATTAGAAGTTACGATTTAAAATTTTTCCTTATCAAATAGTAATTTAATGTAATTTATATAAAATATAGTAAAAAGTTTTATTCCATATTTTAGAAAAAAAAATGCATTTACTGAACAAAACAAAACGCAAATATATAAAATAAAAAAAAAAAAATAAATAAATAAAAAGTAGGAAATAGTGCAGCCCGCTGATTTTTATGAGTATTGAAATTATGACTCAATCCTTATATTCCGTGATTAAAAACTTTATGCTCTCGCCATTTAATAAAATTAGTTAAAGTAGGATTTTTCTAGTTTAATAATGATTATTCGACCCTTTTTTTATTAAATTATTTTCTATTTTTTTAAGCTTTGGGTCCTTATATTTGTTAATAATATTTTATTTCAATATTTCGGTACTTTCTGCGTACCTTCTTCAGGAAACAAAATTAATATAAAAGAATTAATTTTAAAGCAGATACAGATAATGTCGCTCATATATACAGACACTTAATTCACAAAATAACATAAATGATTTTGTTCTTAATATATGTATGTAACACAAAACACTTTTTTATATTTTTGTTTTTTGAAAATTTTTTGAAACATTGTTTTTTAACTTCATTATGACAAAAAATTTTTTTCAATTGTTAATTAATTTTGTTATTTTGCTTTTATATTAATTTTGTTTCCTGAAGAAGGTACGCAGAAAGTACCGAAATATTGAAATAAAATATTATTAACAAATATAAGGACCCAAAGCTTAAAAAAATAGAAAATAATTTAGTAGGATTTTTCTTATAAACCCGTTTAATTTAATAACAACTCACAAATGTTTTTTTGTCTTTTTGTCTTATTGATTCAATGGAGTTCTCATTTAATCAATTTGGCTTTTGATATAAGACTTTCAAGTTTTTTATACAAAATTTAGGTAGAATCCACTGATGAGATTTATGAGCAGTAGTGAAATGGCCATATGGATATGCTTTCCCCGCAGTAATACATTTCAATTTGTAGTTTTAAATAAAAAATATTTCATAAGAATATCATAAAATCTTTATATTTAAGGGAATCAAGCTTAATTAAACTAAATTAAAATCAAAAAGATTTCGAATAATAAATTTTCATACTGATATAAAAATTTTAATTTGATTTATTTTCAAATGTCAATTAATTTTTGTGAAAAGACTCGAGAAATGTACGATACTGAAATATCCCACAGTCAAATTAAACAATTATGTGAGTAAACGAGGACAGGAAACTAACATTAAGAAAAAAAACTACTTTTAATTATTTAATTTTAAATTAATCAATCAATCAATGAATTTAAATTATCTGTAATACGGGATAGAGGCTAAAGTCTGGTACCCTTAATTCATATGAAAAATACAATTGTTTAACTAGAAGATCTAGGTTCTAGAAACTTTCTTATGCATATTATTCTGATAATAAATCTTCAAATTGCGAATCACATTTGCTTTTAAGTGATAATTGTTAAATTGTGTGCTAAATATTTTCTAATCAATAAACTGTCAAATTAAATACGCCCTCAATATCACTCATAAAAATAATGAATTATTTTCATTCATTTAGCAATCTGTAAAAACTAAAATAATTAGAAATTGTGTTAATTGTTAACAAGGAAATTCAAATATTAATAAAATAAAATATTGGGCCTTGAATCTTTAAACAAGAAAGAGATTCTGTAAGTTATAATCTAATGAAATATGATAATACAATATAATATAAATTCCATCAATTTATAATTGCGTTAAAAAAATCGTGCCCTTACTCTTGAAACATTTTGCCCGTTATCAACTTATGTATGTGTTAGATAGATTAAAAGAAAAAAAAATTAATTGTTGACTTGGATTTTTAATCTAATTTTATTATTTACTTTTAACTTAACGATATTCTGATGAAATTGTGCTGTTGGATAATGCTTTTGAATATCTCGAAAATCTCAATTCGATAATATGAATTTAATATTCGCTACCAAAAAATTCTACTTGGAGTCAAAAAAGGAACAGTTGTGTCTGTTTTAGTATTGTTAATATACATTTAAATTCTTTCTTAATGTTACTTTTCATTTTACAAATAAAAAAATAAATCAAATGTAATTTGTGCATTCGAGTTAAAAACAAGAGTAACAATAATTTAAAATTTTTAAATACTTAAAAAATTAATAAAAAGGTGACGATGGATGTAGCGATCTATAATATGATGCTTTCTGGCAGCGTCTTGTTTTTTCAGTTTTCTTTGAAAATCAAAACAAAATTTCAAAATTTTTCATTCGGTTCGATCGTACCTTTTTTGATACTATTTTATGTGAAAAATACCGTGTTACTCCTTTGTAACATTTGATACTCTCAGTGATACGTCTACAATTTAGAACCATTGATTTTCTTAAATTCATCTGTTTTAGTATTTCCCCTTTATCACTTATAATTTACGAAAAAGGCAACTCGATTCGAACGCTATCGAAGGCCGCAATCCGGTTATTCGACACGTCACGAAATTTTACTCGATACGAAATCTCTCTCGATCACGAATGCGACAATTTGGCCCCAGCTGTTACGTTTTTTGTGTTTCTTTTGATAGAATTGTACATCTTAATACAAACAAGAAAGAGTGCTACATTCGGCTGTGCCAAATCTTATATACCCTTCACCATCACTCCAATCATAAAAGCAAATATTAGGGTGACAGATAATTAAAAAATAATAAAATTTGGCACTGCATTTTAGTGATGGGAAATAATATTTTCATTTGGTATAGATTTGGGCTTATTGGAAGGACAATACCCAATGACTTTGACTTTAATGTAATGAAGAAGGTGTTTTTGAAAATGGTCTCAAAATGTAAGAGAAAATTATTTGTGAAATAAGCCCAAATCCATTCTATTGGCGCTATTTATCTAGGGGCTATTTCAGTTTAAAGTGATATACGATTACCTTAAAAAGTATAAAGTAACTTTAAAAACTTTTTGGTTTATAGGCAAAATGAACTTTTAATATATTGATTTATGGTTTTTGTTAACTTTTTCATTAAGATAATTTTGCTTTTTAATAAATATTAAAAAAAAAAGTACTCTCAGAAAAAATTTTTTGATACCGAAATGAAAATATCATTTCCCTTCACTGATAAGAATAACAATAACAAAAAGAACACCATCAACTTGCCCAAAAGGGTTAATGTAAAATAGAATATATTATTCGCTGCACATATTTCTGAAAAAATTTAATGCTCAATTTAAAATTAAGACGAATGCAATTGTTTGATTGCGTTAAAATCTTTCAAAATCTACATGATGTTTTAGTTGGTTGTAAGGACGAAACTAAATACGACAAGCATTGTCATTTCAATTTCTTAAATTGATTAATAATGTTGAAAATCCCACAAACAATATTTCAAATAAAAAATATTTTTTTCTAAGAACTAAGCAATTTTAAATTAAATTAAAAACACGGGAATCTTTTAAAAAAATAAATTAATTTCATAAATTAATGAAATTTGACTTTATTTTCGGCTTTTTGGTTCTTTTTACGTGATTTCTAAACATTTTTAGAAAGAAAAATTATTTACAAATGTATGCGGACGTTTTCCAAAGAAAACAAGAAAAATTAGACGCTAACAGAATAAAACGCAGCATTTTCTGGACCGCCACATCCTTCATCAGCATTCTTTGCATCTATCTACCTTATGTTATGTACGTCGTAAACATCATCTATTTAGCCAAATAATCTTAATGTTAATTTGGTGTTTAAAAATTAATTAAGAAGAACCAAAAAGCCGAAAGTAAAGTCAGATTTCATTAGTTTATAAAATCGATGGTTCAAATCCTGGTTAGGAGAAAATTAAAAATTAATTAATTTACAAAAAAAAAAACATTGTGCTATTTGTTTAAATTATCCCAATTAAATTAATAAATCACGGATATTAATAATGTTTTTTTTTTGAAAATTAAGCAATTTTGGTTTTCTTCATAAAAAAAATTACCATCAAATTATGCTGCGTTTTGAAACTTAAATAAATCACAAAAACTAGTTAAAATGTCAAAACTTTCCTTTTAAATTTTTCCTCATAAAAATAATTTGCTTCAACATAGTTTTTGGGTCATAAACTATATTAACATTTTATCACCTTTGGAAAATAGGCTTCCTTTCGAATTAGGTTATGCCATTTGTACATTCTTCTAATACATATAAACAACACAACAACATATGCATGTATGTATGTTGTTGTTTTATAAAAGTGAAAAATATACAAAACGCAGTTGAAATAGGTATTTTAAAGACCGAAGACAAAAACCAACACGAAAATATGTGCAAAAGCTGCTGTATAGAATCTGAAATTAATACAGAGTAACTTTGAAGATTGGCAACAAACAAAAAACAAAACAAAAATAATAAATAACATAAAACGAATATATATTCAAGAAATCTGATTTAGTCCTTGATATAATTTATGTTTCTAATATTCAATAGAGATTATCAAATAAACAAGTTTTATTTATTTATATATATGTTTTTGAAATCTTCAATACGTTTTTTTAATAAAGTACAGTCAAAAAAAAATGCTTTGAAACAGTGAACATATTTGTTTTAAATTTAAGTATTTTAAATTGTTAAAAAAAAAGTTAAGAAAATCAAGAGGACAAATTTGACATTAATAAAAGAACAAAAAAAATTAATAATAAAAAAAATATTAGCTCTAAAAACTTTAAGGACATTTTTCTTGATCATTGACTGAGTATTTTATAAAGTCATAAAATTCTATATTCAAAAATATACATTTATTTTGTACCAGGCATACTTTATTCCAGTGTTTAGAATTATTTACATATGTGCCATTGTAGGTAACGTAACAATAGTTAACCAAACTTGCCAAACAATATACCAGTACATGTAAATGTAAAACAAAGCATTTTTGTCGGAACTTGAGCAGAAATATTAAACAACAATTTTTGGTAAAAATCTGTTTAAACAGTGTTTATTGTGTGTGAAAGAAAGTTTTTACGGGCTGAGTACAAATAATCGATATCCGGTTTCACACACATGCATTCGAAAAAAAAACATTTCAACACACACCCACTCATGCACACAACAAATACTCGTATCTAGGGAAAACATTCGAATGCCACAAGAAAAATAAAACAAAAATTAAAAAAATATTAAAGTCAAACAAAAACAAGAAACATCAATAAATGAAAGTGTTTCTTTAGTGTAAGTGTGCATGTGTGTTTGTTTGTTTATATGTTTATGCATGAAAAACTTTAAGTTCCAAAGGGACGGTATGTTGAGACTGTAAAGTTTATAACACGCCTGCTGCAAAATAAAATTACAAAAATCTAGATGGAGAGTTCTAAAATTTTAATTCTCGTTAAAAAGATGCAACTGAAGAAAAAAGAAATGAAACACAAGAAAAATAAAAATATTTTTCCAACAATTCACTTTCTTTACACGAGCAGTTTATTTCATGTATTTTTTTTAACAGGATGTGTATTTCAATTTATACAAGATCAAAACAAACACCATTACACTTGATTCTTATACATATATATTTTCTTTCATTCGTAGCAAGTGAAATCAAAACACAAAAAAGAAGACACACTTAACATTTTTATTGCACAATTCTCAGATGTCAAGGCCACAGCGGCTGCCAAACCCACCGCAACTAATGTACTGAGGGGTTCAGTAGATTGGTTGGGTTGATAACTTACAACACCAAACAATACCATATTGAAAAGAATAAAAAAATAAATAAAAAATAACGGTAAAGTTATACTTTCACATTCTTACAAATTGTATTCGTTTAAGTAAATTTAGCACTTTCAAATATAAAATGGTCATTTTTTCTTCTGTCATCCATTTTTTATATTCTCTCATTTAAAATTAATGTGTTTTTCAGTTGTTATTTTACTTTTTGTTGTTATTGTTAAATATGAAACGGCTTGGTTGCAGCAAGTAGTTAGTTCAGTGGCACGGCACATGCTTTCAATACTGTGTAACTAAGTAAACATGTATGTGTTGTAAGTGTTTCGTTTTAACGCCTTTAAAGGGCCACAGCATAAAACTAAAAAATATATTTCTTTAAGCCGCATTAAATTTAACATTTGGAAAATATTACATTCTTAATAATAATTTTCTCGAGAATTATTTCAAACTAACGACTTGCGAGCCATCTGAAAAAGCGTGTTAATGTTGTTTTAATATTCAAACACAAATGCACACAGACTTTCTCAAGGGGTTTTAGAGTATGTGTAGTAGTGCGCACTTGTTTTATATGACGTTTGTTTGTTTTACGCCGCCACGTGGGAACGCTGATACTCGCTTCTTTTACTGCAGTATTTGTTTTTGTTTTGACTTTTTATCCCACTTTTGTTATATTGTTCGTTGCCATTTGATATATTGGACCAAAAGCAATAAAAGTAGAACGTGTCAACTGCGCCATACAGTGGCGAAAGTAACAAAAATGTTTTAAGATCTGTGGTATGTGAGTGTGACTGCATTAGCTTTAATTTAAAAATTGTAAAAATATAAAAGAATAAAGTTAGAAATTTATAAAAAATTATAATCTGTGTATTTAATAGCTGTACATACACTTGGAAAATTACAAAAAAAAAATCATGATAGAAATCATACGTATAAAAATGTTATCTAGTCGAAACAATTAAGAAATATTTTTAATGAACGCTTTTAATCAAATTTAAAATATTAATATTCTATCATTTTTCAAACCTCAGACCAAGAGGACAGCTAAGGGAAAATTATATACGGCTCAACCGATTTGAACGAAATTTGAAATATAATAATAACTAGCTTCATTCCGAGACTCTGATCTTTAGGGGAGAAAATTTATAATATATCAGCTTCCAAAAAAATTTATTGCAAAAGGTCTGGCAACTATAAAATAAGTTTTTCTCTCATTCACGAATACCCCCTGACTCACAAAGAACTTTTTAAAAATTATTTTATAATCTGTTTCTGTCACTAACACAATTGCTGGGTTTCACTCTGCTACTCGCTAATTTTAGAATCAGACTTTCCAGTCGACTATATAAAAAAAAATTAAATTGGTTTTATAATAAAAATACTAAACTAAAACATATACTTTTAGGCTAACTCTTACTTCTCTGATAAATAGTCACGTTAAGTTTTAATAATTCAAAGTATACCTTTAAGAACTTTAATTTTTTTTAACATTATTACGGAAAATTACCCACTGTGCTGTGCCACAAAGTGTGTAAATTGATATGAATTCCCATTAAGAGTTAGTGTTGATATATTTTAATGCAAGTTTTGTTTATTTTTTCATTTCCTTGCTGCTGTGCATTTTGTTGTTGTTGTTGTTGCTCTGTTAACAAATTATCAAATATTGTTGAATTGGAAATTAAAACAATATTTGTTTTTATTGCTTAAAATTATAAATCCAATTTTGATGTTCTTATTGATGATCAATGTAAAAATCAAAAATTATATTTGATACTGTCGTTATGCAAAACTAAAGGCTGAGGAAAATAAAAATTCAAAATATGTAGATTAAAAATAAATTTTTTAATGAATTTATAATTTTCATTTAGGTTTTAAGAAAATAAATAAGCAATATAATTTATTTATTCTTTTTAAAAACGACGCCATTTAGCAAAAAATAAAAATGGAGTTCGTTCGTGTGCCTACTTTGATGAAGTACATGATTTAAGTTTTTTATACCCTTCACCAGAAAAAGTGGAAAAACGGTATAACTAAGTTTAACATTCCGTTTGTAATTTCTACAATATTCATTTTCAACCCCATAAAGTTTATATTTTCTGACTTCTATTTTCTATACATAGCGAAGTCGATTGAGCGATGTCGTCTATCGGTCTGTGTTACTATTGAAATCAAGAGTGAAATAGCACTATACCAGCTAGGGAAAATTTAAATACGCCAATCAATCAGGCATAGTGTCGAAAGAGGTGTTATTAAAATCAGCAATATCATTCCATGTCCTTCAGCGCAGAGATTTAAAAATAAGAAAACAAACATCAATTAAAAAAATTGGCGTTCGCCCATATTTTCCGAGTTACATACCTCTGAACTTTTTAAATTTCTTAAAATATCAATATAAGTATTATTTAAAAGCTTTTGAATGAATCTTAAAGGAAATACTAAAATTAAAAAAAAATGCTTAAACCATTAAGAGCCGAAAACATTTCTTTCTCATTTTGAAATTATCTTTTACCCCAATATTTGCTTTTGTGATTGCAATTACTTCACTAAACTAGATTTACATAGATGGTGAAGTAAAGGGTCCGCCAAGCAATTTTTTTTTTTTGAAAACGCTATAAAAAAACAGTGCAGCTTCGTTTAACATGGCCTGACAACAATCGCCATTGATTGTAATGACCACTCCTTATTTTCGAAGAGAAATGGCCTAATTATGCCTCTGAACCGAAATCTGCACCAAACAGTGACTCGTTGCGGGTGCGTCGGCTTTTCAATGTATGCGTGGTTTTCTGTGCCCCAAATGCGACGTTTTTGCTTGTTACATACCCGCCAAGATCAAAATAAGCTTCATCTCAAAAAATTAATGTCGCAATATTTCCCAGCGTTGTTCAAGCGTATGCACAACCATTTTCGTTCAGCGGACGGATAAAACTTATTATCTGTCAAATCAGACATAAAATAAGTGTTTCCATTTACAAAATAAGTACTAGTTGAAAAAAAAAACGTTAGATGGTGAACATGTTATATATTAGATTCGGCATAGCCGAATATAGCACTCTTACTTGTTTATACTTATATTTAGAGAGTGTATACATTTTTTTATTATGTTTTTTTTACAACAGTAAAAAAAATAATGGTGTTGTAATTTTTTAAATTCTGCAGTCTGATGTGAAAACATCTTTTTCTTTTTAAGATTTGGCATTAGCGTGTTTAGGAAAATAGTTATTTAGAATGACAGCTACTTAAATTAGAAAATAGTCATGTAAACTGTAGACATTCACTTTTATTAAAAACAAGGTCGTAATTTAAAGTAATAGTTGTAGTTGTAAAACACCTCTTATTAGAGAAAAAAGGCTCAATCATCATTGTTATTATTTTGTTAGAGCATCAGACTGCTTCACGTGTTATGATTTTATTGTTCTAATAAAAAAAAAACTATTTTAAATCTGTGCTGTGTTATTAATTTTGCAATGTTAGTTACCATCACCTTGCTGGCTGTAGATAAATATTTTAAACATTGTTTAACTTCTTTAATACCTCAAGATTGATTTTATCTATGTTTCGTGACAGTTTTGGTATTATGCTTAAAAATATTCCTAAATCAGTTTAGCAGAAAGACATTAAAAATTTAACTTACTTTCATCAACGAAGACAGTGTGTTAAAAAGGTTGACTGGAGACAACGCATAACTTTCCACTTTAAAAATATAAACAATATTTTGGGTTAAAACACAATTATCTAGAGGATTTGTTTGTCTAATAAAAGTAAATATTTGTTGAAAATGTAAACAAATTATAATGTCAGGAACGAAAGTAATAAAATAAAATTGTTTAATTAATATTTAAATATTAAAGTAATATAATTTAAAAGTTAAGATTATAGAACATTTTGTAGTAAGAGTAGAAAGTGAAACTCAATATTTTTTTTTACGTCATAAAAAATCACGTAAGATTTCAGTTATTTATGCTTTAAATATAAACTGTTCTTTAAATGGTTGTAGTGTGTAAATGTATATACGTATAACCTTGATTTTACGAATAGATAATGTTCTTTATATTTAACTTGAAGGTTTATAGTTCGATTTAATTTGAAAGGAAGGGCTAAGTCAATCCTAGAAAAAAATTAGCAACCCCCAAGTTTTTACTTCTTAAGGATTTTTTAAATAAGATATAACTTTCCTCTTCGTTAAATGTCTGTCGCATTGTCCAGAAAAATATATCGGCCTCTGTGAATACATCTTCTTTACGTATGTCACAAGTTCGATGCTATGTACCAGACCTTTCGTATCTGCTTGGGGGACAATCTCAACATCATTTTAGTGATCATATTATGTTTTTATATATTTCATGTGTTTATTTGCAAATTGGAACATTTACGTAGTAACCAATTAGAGGGGGAAAAAAGTTATTTTATTTTTGAGAAAATATAATTAGAAGTGCTTGCATACTGACTTCCATATTCATAAAAAATAAAATTACTTTGAAATGTGTTTTATGAAAAGTTTTCCATAAAAATTTTTCCTAAAATACATTTCAAATCTATTTTAATATTTTATGAATACGGCAGTTATTCATTTAGAAAATTAAAATAGAAAAATTATTCTCAATTGTACCATATGATTCATTGTATTCATTTTTAAATGATAAACAAAAAAATATATTTGTGACCATTTTGTTGTCTTTGTGGTGGGGCATTTACATTTAAACATCACAAAATTCACAAAAAAAAAACTGTGCGAAAGATTGTCAGCATCAATTAAGAAGGTACATAGCGTATTTTGCTTTATTTACGCAATGTACGCAGTTTACTTTTAAAGTACACTGAGAGTTTTCACTTTCGTAGACTGTATTTTAAATATCATTTTGCAATATGCCGGTGTACACGCATTTATTTAGAGATTTTTTTTTAAGTTAAGGTTTTAAAGTCAGTGTTGAATATTTAGACTGAAACGAATATCAAAATAAATAATTTTAATACTTTTAGAGCAAAGGTTATATTTTAAGTAGAATAATTGACATATTTTGAAACTGATTTTTTAATATTTCGAAAAAGTTAGTAAAAAGTACAAGTTAGTAAAAATGCAAATTTGATAAAATTTTATACTTTGATTTCTTTATTAAGAAGAATCGTAAAAATTAATCTGATTACCAAAAAACAATGCATAAAAAAACTGGAATGGCCTTTACTCAACTTGACCATAAATCATGAAATCAGATGTGTTAATAAATATTCAAATAAAGAATAATTCTTTATGTTTTGAAAATTAATGTGAACAATAAAGTGTAGATATTAGCAAAATGATATACACTTTCTAGTTCGCTACAATTTTTGCCAACACTCTTAATATCTATATACAATTGCAATTTTCTCTAGTTTTAAATTTATTTAGAAGAAATACGATACGAAAAATTTTAATATTTTCATATTGTTTTTTTTTTTAAGATTTATTTCTCTAAACAATTTTTTACTTATAATAACTTTGGTTTCAAAACCCATAAAGAATAAAAACTAGTTTTTTTTAAGCCGATTTAAAAAAAAGAGTTTTTATGTGTAAACAGCAATTTGCAGGTAGACAGATGCGAAGAATGCTGATAACGGTTGTAGCGCTATAGAAAGTGCTTGTTATATTCTGGTGGTTTCTAATTTTTCCTGCTTCTTTGGAAAACGCAAACATTTGTAAATCATTTTTCTTTCTTAATTTTTTTGTTTGGAAATTCAAATAAAAAAATAAACTTAAGCCGAAATGTGTTATTTAATTTCGTCATAATATGCATCTTCTTTCCCAGAGTTACAGGGTTACAAGTTTCGATATGCACCATGCATTCTTTTTTATTAATTTGTTAGATGTTCCAATTTTTGATTTAATTTAATTTAGGTACTTTTTCATGTTCTAAAGAAAAGCTAGCCGAACCATTATCTGCAATAAACATATAAATGCATATAATTACAAAACATTGACCGAAATACAATAAATAATATATAAAGGGTGTGTTTTTAATCATGATAAAACTTTAAATTATAACGAATAACACTAAAAATAAAATTTTTATGTTAAATATTTTCTTAATTTTTTCAGTAAACTCTGGCAAATCATTATGAATAGACTCACGTTTAAGCAACGCTATTAAATCATCCAAGTTTACTTTGAAAATCATTCATCAATTCGAGCAACTTATAGACGACTTTGTGATTTTTATGGTGCAAATAATCGTCCGTCTGAGCAAGCCGTCCGTCGAACTGTCGACAGACTTCTTACAGAATACTCTCTGGAAGATGCAATAACACCAACACGTCGAAGGAATATGCGTACTGAAAAGAATATCGCTGCTATAAACGTAAGTGTGGAAGAACATTCAAGTTTATTGATTCGTCATCGGTGGCAGAATTGGAGCACTGTCCGTCCAGATCTTGGGCTAAATCCGTAAAAGATCCAGCTAGTGCACGAATTAAAGCCATGAAACCATTTTATGCGTCGTTCTTTCGTCGATTGGGATCTAGAGCAGTTAGTAACTGGCCCGTTGTTTTATAGACAAAATGTGTTCAGCGAAGAGGCTCATTTCTTGCTTAACGGGTTTGTTAATAAGCAAAATTGCCGCATATGAAGTGAGACCAATCCACAACATACTCTACAGACTCCATCGAATCCAGCAAAATGCACCGTTTGGTGTGGTTTACATGCAGTTGGTGGCATCATCGGATCTTATTTCTTAAAAAATGAGGTCGGATCTTACGTTACGGTCAATGGAGATCGTTACCACATCATGATTATTGATTTTTTGTTTAAAAATATGGATGAAATTGATCCGGACGAAATGGCGCTAAGTGCCATACCGCGACCGTATGACCATCGAATCATTGAATTCAAAATTTGGCGATAAGTTGTTTTTGAGAAACGGACTTAGTTATTGGCCTAAAAGGTCGTGCGATTTGACACCTCTCAATTCCTTCCTGTGGGGTCACGTGAAGTCACTGGTTTATGCCGATAACCCAGCAAAAGTTGACGCTTTAGAAGCCAACATTGTTCATGTTATTCGTGACATACGGCCAGCAGTACTTTGTAAAAGTGACCCAAAACTGGACGTACAGAATGCGCTTCGTCATGGCTGAGAATCATAAAATCATTTTTAAATATTAATGCCATGTTCTGATCTTTCGTATAAAAAGAATGTTCATTACAATTTAATTTTTTACAAGTTAAAGTTCTATCGGCCTTAAGAAACATCCGACTACAATTATAACATTTGAATATATCGAAGAGTGATAGATTAGGTAAGGTTTAGAAGACTAGTGCCCACAAAAAGCGATACCTCAACGCGGAAAGCCAGAGAATTCATTATGATTCCCTTTAGATTTCTGAACCAAGAGCCACTATTTATCTGCTATTCAACTTTAAGCCATCTGACTGCTGAGCCTTCAAAATCTTTGTTATTATACTGAGCGATATCGTCTAGCTTTTCGTGAAATCTATCTGCGGCCCTGCAAAATCGGTCTCCGTAGTTTTTAACTCCTTTTTCGCCCCCACAAATTTATTTAGTTTAATATGATTGATGTTTGGAAATCAGACAACATAAAATGAAAACAAGAATCGAAATCTTGAATATGATTAAGCAAACAATTTATTTGTTAGCAGATTTTTTGCTGTGCATGATTTTTAATCTTGAAATGTATTTTTTTATTTAATTGTATTTTCATAACGAATGTATTTTTCATGAAATCGCTTGCGTTTGTTGTTGCTTTCTACTTTTAAATTGCGCGTAAATAAAAAGTAATTTATGAATGAAATCGCTTCCCAAAGGCTTTTTTTATTTTTTATAATAAAATACTACGAGAAATACTAACTAAAATATAATAAAATAGAAAATAAAAATAAAATGTTTATTTACTCTTACTTTGTGTTTAATTTAAAAATTAATACCTTTTATACGAAAATTTAAAACAGAATAATCGTGTAGAAAAATAAAAATAGAAAAAATATATTAACAACCTTTAAAATGATTTTTATTAAATGAATTTAAGTAGGGCGGAAGTGTTTATTTGATTCTCAAGTAGTCTGTCCGTCTATCTTAACGTTCATTATGAATGGACAGACTTTTAGATGGAATTTTAAGATTATGAAAATTAGAAAAAATAATTTTAAAAAAACTTAAAAATCTTTTGTATCAAATATATTTTCTAAAGATTTTGCTAATAAAACAAAATTCTCTTTGCACTCTTTTGTATAATAAATCAATGAAATTATTTAATTAAATAAAAAAAAAATAAATAGTTGTAATGAATAAGTTAAAAGGAAATGTGGTATTATTTTAGTGAATGGATTTTAAACTTTTAGATTTTTGATTGAAATGTACAAATTATACGAGCAAATAAATGTCAAAATTTTTTAATGGCAGATGCTTAAATAAAAACTAAATATAAAATAATGACGACAGTAATGACAATGACAATGGCAAAAATAAGAATGGCTGTCTTAATGTGTTTGATGTATTTCTTGTTGTCGAAATGTCAGTTCTGAAATTTATTTCGAAAAACGTTTTAGACTTTAATACTATTTTTGTTTTGCTCGTTTACTTATTTCTAGCAGCACAAGGCCAAAGCTTATTTTAATTATAATTTGTTAAGATTTTGTCAAAAAAGTTTTTTTTTCTTTATTTAAAACAAATAATGACTTTTAATAATATACACGTGTAAGTATGTATGTACATATGTAAGTATGCATGCATTTCCATTTTTCATTATTTAAAGAAAATTTTCTAGAAACTGTTATATTGAAAGGTAAAAAATGTAATTTTTTTATTTCAATTTTAGAAAAATAACATAATTAGAATAAAGTACGGAGAATCAACACATGAAAGCTGCCTTTGATTTTTCATAAAAAAAGCTATATGAGCAGTAGTGAAATGGCCACATGGATATGGTTTCCCCACAGTAAAACATTTCATTTTGTATTTTTTTATTAATAAATATTTCATGAGAATATCATGAAATATTTATGTTTGAAGGAATCAAGCACGAATTAATTTAAATTTATTAATTATAAAGTTTATAATTTTATCTGTTTAACAGCATTTATATTTAATATCATAAATTATAAAAAACGAATTTTTTCAATTTTAAATATTTTTTATTATTATTTTTTTTTCGATTTGAGTTTTTTTGTGTCTTTCAAACGATTTGATTCCCTCCTACAATCTAAATCAGTCATAACTTTTATCAAACTTTGGTGTTTTGGTCATTTGACATCAGATAATCTTCCTGAAATCATAAATCACATTTTGTTTGCTATCATGTCTTTAGTTTTATTTTTAATTGTTAATATTATTATTATTAGATTTTTTTGCAATAGTTAACACAACAAAAAAATTGCTCAAAGTTTTTAAATTCTAAAAAACTGAAAAAAACAAGTTCATTAAACGCCGAAGGACAGACTAATTTTTTTGCAATAATAATTGCGTTAAACATGTGTTTATCGATAGTAATTCTCTAAAATGAATAATTCTTTATAAATTTTCATGCATTAAAACTGATGATTTACAAAAAAATTAGAACAAGCACTCTATTATAAAGCGATTTAGTTAAAAAGAATAACCAAGCGAACAGTTTTAATGTATATGAAAATTAAAACATCTATAAGAGATAAAAATTAAGGAAAAAAATTAATTTTATTTTGATTTTAATTTTATATATTTATTTTATTGTTATTAATGTTGTTGATTTTAGTTCTATACCGCTGCTTAAATTGATGTTTATTTATTTTATTCACTTTGAAAACCTAATTTCCCAATAACTAGGCCATGTGAATATTTAAAAATCAGCATTAATTTGTATGTAAATAATCTAGTTTTGAATATTCAGTCAAAGTATAGCAAAAGTGGAAATTAGAATAATGTAAAAATAAATAAATAAATTAAAAAGTTTATAATTAAAAAAATATATTTGTTTATTACACAAATTCATCGAAAAAATAATAATAATAAAATCAAAATTTAATTACAAACAAGAACCAGTTTAAGTTCTTTAAGATAAGAACGAGAAGTACGTCAGAATGTAAGTAAATTCTACCAGATCTCACAACAAAAAAAAAAAAAAAAGACCTTGAATAAAGAAGAAAAACAATTTATATGACTTAAAGGGATTTTTATTAAAATTAATAGTTTAAAAAAAGTATTTAATTTTGACATAAAAAAAACTACAACAAAAACTTAAGGGAAACAAACAATATCAGATATTATTTTTATATTTTCTGATATGTAAGAAAAAAATCGAATAAGCACCAATTTTGTCTAATAGTCTTAAAACTGAAGATATTCTAACATTATTTATTTATCGTTTGTTCCCACTTAAAAAAACAAACATTTTCAAATTGTAGTTTAATTACTTCCTAATTTTACTACGCAAATTAATCACAACTGTTCTAATGGTAATAAGCTAGAGTTTGTTTTTTTTTTCAATCACCTAAATATAGAGAATGTTTACCAGTAAAATAGTAAATAGTAAATACATATGTACATAATTCAAGTAAACAGGTAACAGGTAAATATTAGGTTCGATCAAAATATTAATTGTTTTTCAAATTGGGCTTTTGTGTTTAGAAGTGTTGTCCGTAAAACATAATAAAAAAAAATTACTGCGACTTAAAAAATATAAAATAATAATACGTACAATTAAATTGGCAAAATTTTGCTATTGAGGGAAGTCTTAGCAACGCCACTTACATCCTTAGGCATTTGTATGCAACAACTAATGAGTTTCTCAATTACAGACAAACCATTCAATTTTATCCTGTCTACAAATGTTGATATTCTTAAACCAACTGTTTTCTCAAACGCAACTCTTTCTTAAAATTTTGTAAAAAACTGTCCTTAAATTGTAAGCTCTGCATAGTGTTACAATAATGAAGTCCACAGATGACAAACCGGACTATCTTGGCGGTTAATTTAAATAACTTTGAAAGAAAGAAAGAAAAGTACATGTGCGTCATTTGAAAAGGTCTAAACGGGGACCCTGGTGTCAACGTTCTAATTAAATTAGTTATTTGTAGCTTCTAATCAAACTTAAAGGAAGGCAAAATTCGGCCTTGTCGATATGTTCTTGCTTTTTCCAACTTCACCTGGGCACCACTTCTCATGCAAAAAAATTACCGAATATAAATAAAATTAAATAAAAAACACAAAAAATCAGATTTTTTAAATTAGAACTGTTCTTGAGTTATCCATTTTTTGAGGAATGAAAATTTTTTTTTTTTTGTAAACAGATTTTTCGCTTATATTTTATTCTTTATAATTTTTTTTTGCTTTATTTTTTTTTTAATTTTTAATTTTTCGATTTAAGTTTCAGCTGTTGAGCTGTAAACTTTGAAGTTAAAATTTTAGTTTATTGTTAATACTGCAATTTGAGAATTTTTTTTGGAAGCAATCTTTATTTTTTTAGCAAGTTTTAAAATAAGATTTCGCTCTAAATTCTTTCGTGAAAATCTTTTTTCTCGCTCATAAACTATTGGCAGAAATATTGATTTGGTTTAAATATCAGTAATTTTAAAGGTGGAACAGTTAAAAAACTTAAGACCGCTAACATATTAAATCTTGACTTTGGACGTATACTGTTGTAAAATAAATTACAATTTATAAATTTAAAGTTATAGAAATCCAAAGTTTTCTTGGCTTGATGGATGCGAGTAAAAATTTTAACTAGAACTTTTCACAACTCAATTAAAGGATCCTTCAAATAACTAAATATTTACCAGCCACTTTTTTTAAATACTCGTATATGTACTTTGTTTATTTTTTATTGTTATTTAATTGGCTTTTAAATTATTTTCTTTGTGACTTAAACATTCATTCATATTCCGGGTTTAACAAACTTCTCCCAAGAAATCATCAAAAAAAAAAAAAACACAGAAGTAAAAAAAAAAAGACTGAAAATATAATAACGCTTTATAACATGTATTATATTTATTAATTTTGTTTTTGTTGTAGCATTTAGGTATCATCAGTAATTTAATTTAATATAAATAAATCGTAAATTATATAATTTTTTTTTTTCACGGCCAATTATATTTCGTAGACGAGTCGGCAAAATCAACATTAAGTGAATTTACTCATTTTTTTTTCTTTGTTGCCTGGCGACGAGTTCTATAGACAGACCAACAGACAGCGATAAATGTGAGCCATTACTATTATAACTAACAAAAGTAATAGCTGTTAACCCAGCAACTAGTTTTTTTGGTTCAATAATAAAATTTAAGTATTTGAAAAATATAAATAAATTATTAAAAAAATCTAAAAGATCAAAATACATTTCGATGTATTTAATCAGATAATTCAAAAACTAGTAAACTAAACAGGAATTAATTAAAAATTAAAAACACGGGAATATTAAATATTATAAATTAAACTTAAATTTTAATTTACTGTGCTATTTTCCCGGTGTTGATTATTGAAGGTGAAAGCACGTCTCGATGGCCATTTCGCTATTGCTTACTTAGCTCGTCAGGAAACTTCTCACAAATATTTTAAATGAACTAAAGATTTCTGTCCAAACCATAAAGAAAAGACAAAAATCAAAGTTCAAGCAAAAACAACAATAATCAACATTGATTTTATTTTTCTTTACACACTGCATACGGCAGACTTTTTTTCTACTCTTTTATACAGTTTAAAGATGTTGAAAAATAAAAACAACAAAAACACTACGTTATTTTATTTTTTTATTTTAATGCACGGCCACTTGCAATTTGAATAATTAAAAATTAAAAACACGGGAATATTAAATATTATAAATAAACTTTAAATTTACTTAATTATTTCCTAGAAGAAGAAAAATCAATTGAAACTATTGCTGGGTATTTAAATTTTATTATTACTTATTTATTTTGTAATTAAAAGTCTGCATTTTTTATTGATCCTTAATTAACTCAATAAAAACTGAGTTTTTTTTCTAATAATTTTCGTTTTGCATGCTGTTGCTATAATATTATGATTTACTTTATAAACTTTTAGCATTTTTCTTAATGAGCTGTTAACGATTGTTAAATAAATTTGTAGTCCACGCATTTGTTATTCGTGTAGACTGAAGAAATTAATACACAATTGAAGCACTGAATGAAGTATTTCAGTCATTTAACAAAAGACGAAACATTTAAGGAGAGACATAAAAATAACTTTTTTGTGAAAAGTGCCAACAAATGAAAATACTTTCACACATATAACAAAGAAAGGTTTCAAAAATTATTCAAGACTAGACAACATTCTTATATTTTTTTTTGTATGCATAAAGAAGCAACACTTAGGAAATACTGTCTATTAATTGCTTTTGTAGGATTCTTTAAAAATTAATAGTGTGAGGGAGAAAAGACATAAGGGAGATAGCGACATTTTTCGAAAAAGGACCGCGGCTGGCGTCCAATAGAATAAAATAATTTTACACGTACCTAGGCGACGAACTGAGGCTACCAAATCTCTTATGTTACAAGTAATTAACTGGAGAACCATCTCAGCTGCAGCACTCTGATAAATTATCATTTTTTTTTTTTTTTTTTTGAAAATTATAAATATACCTTTTCTTTATGTATTTATAATGTTGCCAGTTTAAATGAAAATTTTTGTAATGTTGAAAAAAAAGCGGCAATGGTAAGTCGAAAGACCAATGTTCTATAAATAGTATTTTTATTTTAACACGATCATTCCTCTTAAAAGTTCTTCCATTGTTTTTTATTTGAGTCTCGTTGGTAATTTCTAGCAACTCTCCTTTAGGAAAAATAATTTTTATCGCATTATTATTTTTTTTATAAAATTACTAAAAAATAATTATTATTATTTGCGTAAAGTTTTAAATGATATCATTATTGCATTTCGAAAGCTTTTAAGCCGGTGATTTTTCTCAATTTTTATATTTATGGTTATTTTTCGCATTATCTTCCCTTTACCATTTAATTCGTTATTATATGATAAAAATTGTACAGGAATTTTAAAAGTTTAATTTTATCTAATGATTTCGATTTAATTCTTTGATAAATAAAAGTTCTAATAATAAAAATAAATAAAAATTAGATAAAATTATACAACAATAAAATACCGAAAACTCACATTTAAATACAGCTTTTAAAAGATTAAACATTTTATCATTATTATTAATTTGTTTGTTTGTTTTTTTTTACTCCGCCCATTAACATCATCATTGTCGTTCTTAGCAGGTTGTTTACACTGTTCTGCAGCGAAATCCTCTTTCAAAACAAAGATTTTTTCAAGGGTCACATTAGTATGTTTAATTATAATTTTATGCGATTTGAATAAATCAAACATCAGAAAATGTGGCATAAAATTAAGTTCAAGTTATTAAAATTATTCTAAATAATTCAGAAATAAGTCTCTACAAAATATTCTTGGCACGCAAAATTAAAACAGTTTTGTTTATTAAAATTTTTTAAAATATTTATAATTTTTCTTATAAATAATAATAAATAAGAATAATTGTATTTAAATAATTATTTAATTTGTTATGGTGAATTATAGTATAATAAAGTAAATTCGACGGCTTTATTATTTATCATATGATACGCAATATAAAAAACCTGAGAACATTTTTTATTAAAGCACAATATTGTATATTTAATTCAATTTTTTTAAGGAGGAAAAAAAGTTTCTTTGTAGTACGGTGTTATCAATGATCACGTTTTATACGGTGTGGTTTTTGTTCTTAACAAAAACAGCAGGTTTAATAAAATGTAAACTAGTATTTAAATTTGAAGAATAATCTTTAATTTAATTTCGTTTATAAGTCTATTTAGTGGCGGATATCGTTTTTTATTTATGGTAAAAAAATACAAACGAGTCTTCCGAAACCCTTTGATTTAAATGTAATAAAGTAATTATGTTTATCAATAATAAAATATAAAGTATGAAAAAAAAAATTCTGACAGAGTTGGGATTATTTGTAAAATTGAAATTTTAATAGAAATTAAAACACACAAAGTATTAATTAAGTGATATTGTTAGAAAACTATTCTTCGTCTGCTACAAATTATTTGAAAAAAATTTTAAAATTTTTGGTGTAAAAATAATCGGTTAAAAAAATCCCACTCACATTTAATTACGAAAATAAAAATGAACATTAAAAATTATTTTAAAGATTTACTAGAACATTTGTCTTCAATCCCCAGGTTGTGTAATTAATTAGAAAAATGCAAGGCGAAAGGAAAATTTTTCATAAATTATTAATTTATATGCAAATTAAGTTTATTGTTAAACTAGTTTCGTTTCAATTATAATACAACTTTTTATTTGCAATTGTTGACTCTTTATATTTTTATACCATTCACCACAAAGAATGGAAAAAGGGTATAACTAAGTTTGTCATTCCGTTTGTAATTTCTACAATACCCGATTCCGGCCCCTAAAGTATATATGTTCTGACTTGTTATTCATAGCGAAGTCGATTGAGTATTGTCCGTATGTTTGTCTGTCCGTGATTCATTTCACAAAAAAAATATGTCAATCGATCAGGGTCATGTGATATAGTGATCATGTCATTTGGAACAATAAAGTAACTCCAATAAAAAAAAAGAAATATATGGGGCGATAGAGAATTAAAAAATATGAGAAAAACATCAAGTAATAAAATTCGCTCACATTTTTCGAGTTATAGGCCTCTGAAAGTTTCAAATTTTTTTAAATATCAATATGGGTATCATTCAAAAACTTTTGAAGAGATCTTAAAATGCATTAAGAGCCGATGGCATTTTTATGTAAAATTTTGTATATATAGTACCTTATTTTTTTCTTTATTTTCAATTCTCTGTCACCCCAATATTTGCTTTTTTGATTGGAGTTACTTCGCTAAACAAGATTTACATAGATGGTGGAGGGTATATAAAATTCGGCATAACTGAATATAGCACTCTTACTTGTTTATTGTTATTTTTCTTTAAGATAACAGTATATGATTTAATGCTTTTAATATTTGACAGCCACAGTTGGGACTGACTACAACTAAACTCATGCTGACAAATCATGAAACAATTGACTGTATGTTTAAGATAAATTAATTTCTCTTTGTAGTCTCGCTGGTGTAAATTTCGATTAAAGTACTTGATATGTTTGGCTTAAATATTCGAATTTTATTTGAATAAAAGAAGATTTAATTTTAAAATTATAATTTCAATTTACTATATTAAACTGTGCGTTATGTACTGGCTCTACTGTATCCTCTGCACCTTTTATTGAAATGATTTATTGTTCACAATATAAATGCAAACAAATTTTTATTTTTACTTCTCGTTTTTGTTTGGCTTTTATTTGTACCCTGCAAAATTAGAACTGAGTAGAAATTTAACCATGACACACTACATGGCTGAAGAGTGTTCTAAAGATTATATTAATAGACTAAACTTACTATCATCACATCCGCAATATATTAAAATTGTATGAATAATTGTTAATGTTTACAAGTGCCTTATCGGGTGTTTTATAAAAAATATCACACACGAGATAAAAAGAGGGATGGTGAACACAAATTTATTATAATAACTTTCTTTAACAGTCAAATTTAGTTTTTTAAATAATTAATAAAGAAAACTAATCTTTGTTGCGATCTGTGTTGCTTAACACACTTTAACATGAAACAACACGCAAAGAAACTTAATTTTATTAAAATAATTTGAAAAGTTTTTTAAAAAAATATCGCCTGATGAAGGCTTGAAAAAAATTTAATTTACACTAAAAGTTCAAGTCATCATTGAAACGTTACTTGTATGCTGTAAAAAAAATATTTTAAAATAACTCAATTATTTTAAAAATAACTCCATAATTTTTTTATAAGTGTCATTTGACCAAATAGCTTATTAAAGGCCATAAGACACAATGAACTGGTAAAACAGAACAGAACAGAATAGAATTTGTGGCAGGAATTAAACACACAAACACCAATTTTGACTTTATTATTTATTTTCAAAATTAATCTATTGAACAAAAAAATACCTATAACATTAATTTTGCTGCATGAGAAATCTTCATTTTTATATAAAGCATCACAAGCTACTATTTTAAAGCTGGGTTCCTTAAAAGTACGAAACAACTCTTGTTTTCTCTACAAAGTCTATCCGTCTCTAAAGGCCCTCTATCCCAAAAAATGTTATAGGTTGTCTTGAAATTTTCAAAGAAGGTGTAGTGTTATTGCCGCTATAAAATAAGTTATTTAAAATGAAAGCGGGTTCCGAAAGTGACGTAATAATAAAATATTGCTATTTGTTAAGCAGTTATAGTGCATAATTAACAATGTCTGCTATAGAAACAAGTACAAGTAAGATACGTAATCTTGTATTGTAAAAACAATTGCACAAAATTAAAAATAATACTAAAATATAAAGGGTGTTCCTATAATAATGCGATTTTATTTTTATGGTTTTAGTTTCTCAATCGTAGTAGGCAGAAGTTTAGCATTTTAAAATTTACATTATAGGTAGACTCTCAATATTTACACAAATCATAAAACAGTTTATCCGATATAACGTAAAATAACAACATAAAATTGGAAATAAAAGAATTGTTTTCGTAGAGTCTTAAATTTGACGTTTGAGTTTTAATTGTCTTTTTGCTTAATTGACTCAATGAAATTCTCATTTAATCAATTTAGTTTTTAAATAAAACTATTGAGTTTTCTGTTCAAAATGGAGTAGAATTCAATGATGAGGGGTATGAGCAATAGCGAAATGGCCATATGGATATAATTTCCCCACAGTAATACATTTAATTTTGTAGTTTTAAATAATAAATATTTAATGAAAATATAGTGAAATATTTATATTTGAAGGAATCAAGCACAATTTAAGTTAATTAACATAAAAAAACATTCCAAGTAATCAATTTAAAATAAATTCTTTTAAAATCAAAGTATTAACTATGGAATTGAAAATTGGCGAATGTTGATTGTAAATTATATTTTAAAAGCATTCCAGTTCTCTTATTAGCTTAATATCTCAAATATATATCAGTACACAATACCTGTTTTAAAAATTTTTTTTAATACAATTATTTTAGAAATTATCGTAGAAATAAATTGTTTTAAATCGTTTATTATAAAATAGTGTCACATAAATTTAATTTAATTAAATACTAATTCAAACATTAATGAACGTGTGTGTTGTTGTAAATTTTTATTTTAATAAAAGCAAGAATAAAATCTCTGTGGTGGCAAATATTATAAAATTATATTTATTTTTTGGCCAATTTCCAATATTTGAGGATCATTTCAAAACACATGCACATTTATATTGTATTGCGATTTTGTTATTTATGTGTTATAAATGTGTGTGTGTGTATGACTGCAATACCTGTCTATATACTACTAAATATATATTTACCACATAAATTTTAAATTCTGATTAACAGGCAAAAAAAGAAAAAACAAACATCGTGTGCCACCAACAGTCAAAAAACACATGACATTTGAATATTAAATATTTGTGTGCGATTTTCCAGTAGGAACAGGTAAATTTTAAGAATTTCCATTATAATATCAGCTGTGTGGCAGGTTACGCCATTTATATAATCAGTGTTTATTGTTTGCGGAAAATAGAGATATTGTGCGCGAGGCAAAATAAATTCCACTAGTTTCTTCTTTTTTTAAAACTTGTAAAAAACTTGTGGGTGTTGTTTAGTTCAACGCACAGTTCGATTTAAATGAACCCTCTAAATCTTAAACATTTTTGAAAATTAAGTTTTTTATTGCCACGTGTAAATACTGCAGTAATAGACACAAAAGTTTGGAAATTGTTCACAAACACAAACATCTTAAACTGTAAAAAATCTTCTCATTTCTATTGGAAGATCCTTTAAAAGATGATTTAGCTGCACAGAAAATTTATTTGATTTTAGACATAGAAGAGAACTCATTAATTAAGATCAAAGTAATAATGCCATTGACTTTGAGTTTTGTTCCATTTCTTAATTTTAGAAATTTAATTTAAAAATTTGTGTTAAAATTTCATTTTATTATGATTGAGTACTTGAAATATTTTTTAAAAATTATTTATCGCCCAATTACAGTTTAAGATCTGAGCACAAAGATTACATGCAAACATACCTTTTATGAATGCACCAACTTATTATGACATCTCAATCTAAGGTTCTTTGTACCACAATCAATATAAACTGATTAAGAAAATATTTTTGTATTTAAAAGTTATTTATTTTCTGCAATGTTTTATTTTTATTTTTATCTTATAAAAAAAAACTGAGCACAAAAGACAATATTTTTTTATATCCAAGAAATAAAGAACGTTTATTTTATGAAAATAAAAATATGCTGTTTTTAAATTAATGGGAAAAAGCATAACTCAATGTGACATAACGTCAGAAAATATCGTGTTCAATTTTAATTTTTAATTAAATTAAATTTTTTAATTCATTGTCACTGGTTGTCGGTTCCACTTCACTCTGCTTTGGTCTAATTTGTAGTGTGCTTATTAAATCATTTTTACTTTATGTAAAAAGAAGAAACATTTTAAAAAGATGAAAGAATTCTAAGTTGTTGCCGCGAAAATCTCCAAAAAATCAACGGCTGCAAAAAAAATCATAATTTTACGAGTCACTTTATTTTTTCTTATTAAGAGATGCCTCAAATGGATTAATTTTTACTGATTTTATCCTTAACATTATCGACCTTAGCCGAAGCAGCATTAACTAAATGTTAATTAAACAACTAAATTGTTAAATTAAAGACACGGGAATATTGTTAAATTATTTAATTTAAAAAAAAAATAAATTCTTGTTCTAGTAAAGTTTTAAATTTTAATTTTATAGTCACCAGGTGTTCAAGGGTCATCAGGGCTATGCCGAATCTTATATACCCTTCACCATATATGTAAATATAATAAAGTAAAGTAACTCCAATCAAAAGAACAAATGTTGGGGTTAAAAATAAAAATAAGAAAAAAAAAATTAAGTTCTGCATAAAATTTTACATAAAAATGTTACCGCCTCTTAATGGGTTAATTATTTAAAAAAAAATGTTATTATTTGCTGAAATCTTTGAAATGATATCCATATTGATATCTTAAAAAATATGGTGCTTTTTTTATAAAAATTCAGAAAATATGGGCGAGCACAAATTTTTTCACTTGATGTTTTTTCTTATTTTTAAATTCTCTATCGCCATATACAAAATATTTGTTCTCTTTTGATTGAAATTACTTTACTAAACTAGATTTGTTCCCAATGATATGGAAAAATTAGAGGCAGGCGTGGATTTTTGCCCGCTACCTCTAAAGACATGGATCGATCTTGCTGATTTTTAATAGCAAAATTTTCCAAATTATGTCTGATCACATTTAGTCTTTAGCTCATCTAGTCCCTTGTCAAACTTGATTTCAACACTAGCACTAACGGACAGACGGTCATCGCTATGCATAGGGATTCAGAACAAAATACTTTATGGGGTCAAAAATATATATTGTAGAAATTACAAATGAACTGAAAAATTTAGTTTTGTCCTTTTTTAGTTTTTGTGGTGAAAGGGATAAAAATAGATATTCTTGAAATGTATCATGAGTCATTTTCTTTATCTGCCTTTTTAATTTTTTTTTGTCTTACAAACACAGGTATTTTTATAATAAAATGTCAATATGGTGTGTTTAAGTTTAAAAAGTTTCTATTAATTTGAGAATCGTTGCTTCAGCATATATATATATATATATATATATATATATATATATATATATATATATATATATATATATATATGCCAAAAGAAAAAAATATAATTTGAAAAAAAAAAAACAGAAAAATCTTTTGTACGAAACTATTTTATAAAGAACTGAAATCAACAAATAAATTATAAATTTTTGCAACTAGGAACCATTTGCATCACACAAATGATTATGATGACAATATTAATTAAACATAAACAGTAAATTATTCTTCTTGAAATAATGACAGAAAATTGAATTGAACATAAAATATACTTTTGGGAATTTTTTACAGAAACTGAAAACTATTGTAACTTAATCGTTTATAATTAAATTAAAAACTAAGAAGTTTTAGGAACTTCTTTGACTAGGACTAGGACTTAAAACTAAATATTATTGTTAATATATGTTTAAAAAAAAAACTTAAAAGTAAAAAAAGAAAAACGGCCAAAAAATATTCGTCTTGCGGTTACGTAAAAAATAGAAATTTTCCGAGCCCAGTTCGGTACGCATGACGACTTTTTTCTTTTGTTTGAAGCACAAATTGTGTGCGCCTTAATATAAAAAAATATATTTTATTTCTAAAGTCCAATAATTGCAACGAAAAATTCGTCGTACTGTACGAATTTTTTTAAAGTGTAATTAATAGAGTAAAATTATTTTTTTTAATTGATTGTAAATTTTAAAAGAAAACCGAAAAAAATTAGACAATGAATAAAGCAGCTTGAGGAGCGTTTCAACTGCATTCTTCGCTACTACGAATTTCATGTTGTGTACATTGTAAACATCATCTAATTAACCAATTAATTTAAGAAATTAAATTACGAAAAATAACTAAAAATCAATCTATATTACTTTGGTTGTTTTTAAATCAATCGATTTCATTCACACACCTGTACGATTCAGACATTTTGACGTTACGCGAGTCCATACCTATAAATCTACAAAAATTGTATAGAAAATGCACCAGAAAATGGCTAATGCAGCTTAAAAAATCTTTAAAAAAAATTTGTCATTTCTTCAAACTTGTTTTTCATTTAACAATTTACGATAAAACTTATTTGATAAAATACAAAATCTTCTAGAATCAAAACAATTTTATCAAAATAAACTGTTTGCTAAAAAAACGCAAGATAATTTTATTTCAAATTGTTTTGATACTTTATTAGTTAAAACATCAGTTAAATTTTGTTTGCGTTCCAAACAAGAATTTAATTTACAAAAACTGAAAATCACAAACAGACTAATTAGTCACAATAAAACATGGACCAAAATCTTTTACGATTAATATTTTGTAGAAAATATATAAAAATAAATCCATTTTTCTCAAACAAACAAAAACTAGAGCATGCAGCATGACAAGGTAGTTTTTATTGGAAAATTTTTATTATTGAGTTATTTTTATTTATAGTGTTTACAAGACTTCGAGTGATCTTTGCACCTTTTTTTCTGACCTTGTTTTGCAGGGAAATTAGAGCAATAAAGAAAAAGAAAAAAGAAAAACTTTTTATGATCATTAACTTTGATAATTTTTGCATTTTTGCAGCCTGCAATTTAACGACGTATGAGCATTAATCATCCCTTTCATTTGCACACGCACACGCACCCAGTGATCATACGCTTGTAGCACTAAATTAACAAACAAAATGCATTAATAGTGTTTAACAGAAAAAACAATCAAAAGGAAAACAGAATACTAAACAAGTACGATACGAATACTTTGCACGCCAAGTGTGTCATGGAATATTCCAAAATGACTCTGAAAATTATTAAAAAAAAATGTATAATAAAATAAATATTATTTAAATTATATGCGTATTGCTACCAGCAACAAAAAAAAAAAAAAAAGAAAAAAAACTGACAAACCACCACACATTGTGATGTACAAAATGGAGCAAAAGAGCCAAAGTCATTTGGTAAAACATTTCCACCAAAATGCAGAAATTTAAAAAAAAAATTAAAGAAATGAGCAGCTTAATTTTTTTTCTTTATAATAATTTTGATGAGTATTCTTTTACATGCATAAAGTAATTCTTTCTCTTACTAGACAGAGTTTTCAAAGAACAATTAATGAATTTTCACAAAATAGGATTGACAAAATGTACATATTTACATCAAACATCTTTTAAATTCGTTAAATAATATCAGAGGCAGTGTATGTTTTAAATTCCATAAAATAAGACAAAGAGACATAGAGGAAAAGTATATAGACTGTCAATGAAATGATTAGGAAAAACATAAAACTTATTAATAAATTTAAAAAAATGTTAAGAACTGTTTTATATTTTTTGTATTTATTTTGCGAAATGCACACAAATTTCTTTTTTTTTAATTTTTTACATCAAGAATGAGATAGAGTTTGCAAAAAAGAAACGATTTAAAAATAGACAGGAGAACGATCACTAAATAAAAATAAAAAAAAAATAGCAGCGATAGAATCATACATACAGCCTTTGTTTAAACTTCAAAAGAGTACTTTTTATGCTTCAAAATAGGAGGAATTTTAATATTTAAGCTGGCTATTCCCGGGGCGCTTCTCTATCCCAATTAGAACAATCGTGGCACGGTCACTCTTCCAAGCAAGTTTTTTTTTAATTTGGTTAATAAGGAAGTTATAACAGATTTCCTTTTGCCTATTGGACCTCATGAATCAGGACTTATTTATCTTTCAAATATTCTTAAAATTGATTATCGTTCCTTATTTTTTAAATAATCATACCCTCTTGCAACTTTTTAATTTTTTTTTTAATTGGTGCAGCTGTAACTCACGAACGCGTCGACTAAACTTAAGATAAACTATCTACACAACCGTACATATAAACTCTAAAAATTTAATTGAATTTGATTTAACCGTTCGTGAGTTATAAAGTCACAAAACACTTGCAACATTTTTATATATATATATATATATATATATATAGAAGAAGAAAATTATTATTTTTATTCAAGTCGTAGGTGTTATATTTGGTAAACTCTATTTAAGTTTCATTTGTCTGTCTAGATTCATACTATGTACGTCAAAATCACATCTCTATGGGAGCACCCTTTGAAATTTCTACCAATTACGCTTTTTATGGGGACATTCTTTAGTTTTTAAATGAAATAATTATAATATTAAATAATAATAATTTGAAGTTGGTACAAAAGTGATGGAGTTCTGTGTCAACAAACAAAAAATTCACACGAATTTAATAACATTTTTTCCTTTCAATCCATTAACTGATACTAAAAACGAGTATAATCTATTTTCTCAATTTGTTGATTAGAAGTGTGGCAAAACATAATTGAAATTTATGCTACGACTACTCGAAGTCAAAATTATGTTACAAACAGAAAATAAATAAAATTCGTTCAAATCTTGCATAAATGATGGAGAATAGTGTGTAGATAGATATTCATATGAAATACAAGAATCATAAAAAAGGCACCAATAAACCACAGTTGCCGGCAAGAACCATAGTTTACACAAAAACAATTAGTTCGACTTTCGCATTTATAAATATGAAAGCTATTAACAGTATACTATTCAATGCCACGATATTATATAACTTATTTTTAATTAAATTCTAATATTTTTGCAACGAAGTTTTTTTTAAGGAAACGAAAGTTTATAAGTCTTTTCTAAAAACAAATATCCAGCGTTTCTTCAACTTTTATTTAACTCCCTCGTAAACTTTGGTGCGTCTGCACATAATACTTTTGTAACGATCATAAATCTAAATGTACATTTGATATGGGCAAGATGTAGAGTTATTTTTTCTGATTTTAGGGGTTGTCATTATCTTTTGTAATCTTTTTATATAACTTTATGCACATCTTAAAAAGTTCTGGAGAAAAACCCTACCAAAATAATTTCTTTATCTTTTCCTTCTGCAGGGCAGTATGACACTGGTGTATAATGGAAAATATTTCGCTGGGAAATCTCTGTACTACGTATGGAATCAATCACTCGCATAAGAGTAATCCCAATATTTTGCTAATATTTTTAATTATTTTGTCAAAATCGACATGTACCTGGTCTCGACTAGTTAACGAAATTTGTTTTGTCATTAACAAACACCTTAATAAACTGCTTTTTACTTGCAAAAAAATTTTCTTAAGTTTAGTTTAAAAGCGTTAGTTTTCTAAATTTGTTTCAAAAAATAAATTAACTTCTATACAACGAATTTACTTTTTAAAGGTCTGTTTAAAAGTGAACGTAAATAGATAGAACCTGAACGACAACACAAACAGACAAACAGACAGACAGATAGACAAACATGCATACAAGACCTAATGAGTACGATTATGTTCTCAAATATAAGTACGTTCAAAAAATAAAAAAAAAACAAGTGTTTATTAAATTTTGTTATTTATTTTTACTTGACTCTGATACCAAAACAATTTTGAAGTGAACGTCCAATGAATACAAATAAATAGACGACAAGCTTAACCCTTTCGCAACTACTGGGATAATACGTCCCAGCAATTCTCAAACTGTCTTTTTTCTTTATTTTCAACGCAATCGCCAGGGAGGTAGAACTGCCAAACGTCCAAAAACGGATAGCATCAATATTGGAGACCACTTGCCAGTAGAGCAAGAGAAGCGTTGTCGCTGTGTCCGCTGTTCTTCACTTGGCATAGAAAAGCGAACAAAGATGATATGCTCAGATTGTAACAATGCCTTATGTTAAAAGTGTTTTGGGCTATTCCACAAATAAATACCTAATTACATTCCTAAAATGTTAAAAATAAATTTAAACTTTTATCTCAATCTAATAATATATATATTTTAGTTGTCTTTTTAATTTCGAATCGCTCTTCGAGAACACTGATTGTGATTTTATGCCCGATGAAAACACTTGTTGGGATTATATGTCCCAGGATAAAAGGACGAATTTAAAATTTTTAAATATGGAGAACATAATACTTTTATCATACCTTTTAGAATATGAAAAAAATTTTACCATACATAATTTGGTTTGCAAAATAAAACTCCGTCCCGAAAGGGTTAAATATAAAAAAATAAAATAAAACACATTAAATGATGCTGATAAAAATGCCAGTTAAACAGCATGAGAATATGATTATCACAAAATTTTACTACATTCAGAATAATAATAAAAAAAATAATAAACAAATAAATAAAAGTAGAGAGAAACTAGCAGCCCCTTTATACATCTTTGCTATTAAATAATTAAGTTGATATCATTTTTAGAAACAACTCTTAAACATACAGACCAGACCCAATGTTCTATTTTTAAACCAGAAACATTTCATTAATGATTTCATTATTTCGCCCCCACCCCTCTTAACGTAACAAAAGATTTTGCACACAAAATTTATGAAAAAGAAAAAATAAATAAATTTTGTTTCGAAGTATTTCAACCTCCACATAATGAAACAGCATTTTTTAAGTGTCTCTGCTCTTAATCTATAAATTATTCTCTTGTTGTTTTTGTTGCTGTTTCTATTTTAATTGTTGTTTCTTTAAAAAAAAACAAGAAAAAACAGGAGAAACAAGAATAAATAAAAGCAAAAAATAAGAGATTTTGCAGATTTTGCAGCAAAACTAAGCAATTTTGGTAAAAAAAAAAATAATTAAATAAATAAATGTATTTCAAAAAATTAATAAGATTTAAAGAAAAAAACTGTTTAGAAATCATTGAAGCTACCTAACAACGGAAATATTCAACTTTATTTGGGATGTGGTTTTAGCCTAAAATGGCAAATGTGTGCGCTGCATTTAAAAAACAAAAAAAAAAAAAAAAGAAACAAAAAAGAGATATTTTTAAAAAAAAAATGTATTTTTAAATCTACACATCACTTCAAAACAGAGTTGGCAGTAAAAGTTTCAGGTTAGATGAATTCTATGTACTCTTTCTGTACTTTTTGAAAATTGTATTTCTTAAAATTGGAGCTCTGAAACTAACCCTGATTAAAATTATTTAAAGAGTATAATTTGTAAGTTATCGCTATAAATATAAATAATTGAATTAAAGTAAATAAATTGAATCAAATAAAATAATGTGTTGGTTGTTTTATTTCGGTTTTAAGGGTTTCCTGTCCAAATATCGTTAAAATGTTTGTCCGTCTATCCCTTCTCTGGATTTGTAAAAGCTAGACACTAAAAAAAATTTTACACGAGGTGTATTGTAATGACCACTACAACAACAAATATAAAAATAATTTGAAATTAAGAAGGCGGATTTAATTTGTCTGAATCATACCTATCGAGAATAGGAAGTGAAATTATTTTCCCAACAAATTTTTATTCCCCTCGCAGTGTAAATTCGTATAATGGAATTTTCCGTGAAATATTTGTTCCCTTAATTCAGATCACATTGAATGTAAGTAAAAAGAATAAGCACAGTAAAAATTGTATAATTAAAGTTTAAGAATAAATAAATAAAGTTTTAGAAACATAATAACTGTTGTATTACAAGAACGTTTTGATTATAATTTTTTGGAAATTTCTGCATGTGAAATTTTCCACCATCAGACTCAGACTCAAACTAATTATGAATTATAGATTTTCATTAGATTAAAAATAAATTAAAATTTAAGCTAACAAGAATAGAAAAACAAAATATTTTGTAATAATACTGTATTTCTTTAGTGTTTTTTTAGATGAATTTTTTTCACTTAAATAATATTTTTTCGTACACGTAGCATTTTTTATTGTTTGGGAACCACTGGCTTAACAATAAATCTAAGCAAGTGCCTGCTTTTAAAATTTCTGATAAAATGAAGCCACTTGCTTAACATACTTTTATTAATAAGGAGTTATATTAAACGTTGTATTTAAAAATAAATACAAAGCAGACATTTATTTCATTACGTCACACATTTCATACAGACGACAATCGCACTTATTTCATAATGGGGTTTTGAGTTTTCTTCTATCTTATTAAATACTTTTAATACTCGTAGTAAACTAAATAACACTCATTAACTTTTACATATAATTAATCACAAATTAAGGCTGCCCTTTGGATCAGATTTAATTAAAAATCACTTTAAAAGCTGCCTTGTGAACTTTGTCAAGCAACAACTTTTTGCCTGTTTACACATGACGAAAATAAGATTTAGGTCTAATAAATCAGCAGGGGGCTTAGAGAAGCTCAAATGCCGATAGAAGGCATGAGTTGAAGCAAATTAGTCGAAAGACTGCATCGGACACTCATTGCAGAAGGGGCGATATACACAATGGGTGTATGGAGAACGTTTTTAACTTTTTGAGTAATGGTTCTCTTATGGACGATAGAACAGGAGCAGGTCGAACTGAACCTGTTCTGTAGTCTGCATTTGGGGTCGGTTGTAAAACGCATGGGGCAATTGAAATTGTACTCTAGTCTGTGCCTCGGTTAATGAGGTCACATTGAAGTGAGTTAGAGGACTCAGAGCAACAGCAGGGAATGAGGCAGCAATGTGAGTTTTAAAAAAGAGGATCTACCGTGAACTTCTGTGGACAAGAATCGAGGGTTGCACTGGGAAATGGCCTAGTGCAAGAAAAGGTCCTACAGTGGCTAGACTCACGTAACATATAAAGGTGGATGGAGGCTATTACAAGTTAACAGTCACAACTGGCGCTCAAAGAGGCCATTAACAGGAAAACTAGTGAGGTTCTTGAATATAATAGAAGTACCTTATATACCTCATATCAAGGAAATTTCAAGTATTCTCGGCAAAGATGGGGGTCGTAGAAAATGATACTTGCTGACTGTTCCTGAAAGAGGCGGAGATGGTAGCGCACATTGTGTGCAAATGTTCGGCATTGATTAGCATAAAACTTAAAAACACAGGCATAAGCTTGCTGAGTGTGAATGCCAAGGGGGATCTGGAGCCTTGGACAAATGTTTGCAATTACCAGAGACTTCGTTATGAGAAAGAAGGCCAACAGTTACCAGTTGACAGTTTGAAATCGCTAATATCAAAAGTAAGGGCTGGTAGTGACACGTGACTCAATGGGGATAGGATTTCTGCAAATTACAAATCGGTAGACTAAATTTGTTGAAGATGAAAGGGGGTCCAAAAAGGACCCACTAATGAATAGGTCTGCTTCAATAATAACATTAATAGCAAATAAGCTAAAGTTTAATCGATGGTTTTGCAAAACTGATTTTCATTTAAAACGTGCTTAAAATTTAGTGTCAGTAAGTTACTTTTCGATTAAATTATTCAAAGTTTAACAAAATTGATCTGGCAGCACTACAATAAAAGTTAAAATAATATATTTAAATTACACTTCTTTATCATTGAGATTTTAAGGTGTGCAGAAGCCAATTACTTGTATGCAGACCAAAATTTACGCCTCAGGTACGGGATACTGATATTAAAATATTAACAGAGTGCGATAAACGACCGAGCAGGATAAGAGTCTTAAAAGCGACGCAACCCTTCCCCATAAAGCATATTGACAAAAAATTATATCCATTACATGTTCTTCCCAGAGCAGCGATAAAAAAACAAAAATACAAATTAAGAAGTACCAAAATTTCACTTCGACTGTGTAGGCTGAAGTGTATCGACAATTGAACCTTGAAGTGAAATTTTAGATAATATTTCAAAATAACTCTTAAACTATATGTAAAAGAAGATTCTTGATATCGAACGATTTAGTAGTGACAACTTAAACTGAACAAGATATAAACAAGGGACAGAGAGATCAACTCCTCAGGTAATAATAGACAGATGAAAACATTGAAACAGGAAATGGGTACAGATGTTAACGGTAGAAGTTGTATGTATTTCAACCAAGTTTAACCCTGAAGTTGGAAAAATTCTTTCGTTTAAAATTCGATCCAGCGGAAACGTAAACTTATGTGGTCTTTTGTAGACCAAAAATCTGTGGTGTGTTGTAGTATGAGATAAGGTTTTGCAACAGAGTGTCTTCGCTTCTTGGAAATCTTTTAGGATGTTTAGTTTCTTTATAATTTGTTTTAAAAGACTTTTCTCTTAGTCGGGTTAATTGGTTAAGGTGGTAGATCATTTCACTCCAAAAATCAAGCAATAGCGGCTCTGTTTTTAATCCTTGAAGCTATTCTCTCTCTTACTCTCTGCTCATGCTTTCTCATTTTTATTTTTTACGACTAAGTTTACAAAAAATAAGTCTTCGCTACATAATTTTTCATACTTACAAAACATTCGGTTCCTTTTATTTTAATAAAACAAAAATATTTAATTATTTGTTTATTTTCTAGTTTATTACATTTTCTTTAAGCCACATTTAATTGTTGTTTGGTGTAGTTTGATTTAGATTTTCTTCGGACTAAATTTACTAATTGAATTGCTATAAATTTTGCGGAAAATAAAATAATTATTTAGTTTAAAGTTTTATCTAATAAAACAATTAATTTTCTTGGAGTAATAAAACAAAAAAGTTTAATTTTTTTTATACGAATATAATGAATTTTTATTTGTTTTCAGCAACATCACATTTTTGGTAGGTTCAGAGTGTATTTTTTTTATTTTAGTTTTTGTTACAAATATAACATTTATTAAATAATAAACTAATTAATTAGTTTAATTAATTATTTCGTTTTTTTTTTTGTTAAACATATTTCACATAGAATGTTTTCGAAGGTATTTCTAAATTTAATAATTATTTTTGTTATTTTATAACATTTTTAAAATATAATAAATTCGAGTTTTTGAAAAAGATTTTAATTTAAATTTTAGAATTTTCTTGTTTCTCTCATTTATTTGCCAATTAAAGCAGCAACAACAATTAACTAGATTTTTTCTATAGAGAACTAGAATAAAAAATGGATTTAATTTTATAAAGATTTTGAATTTATATTTATTATGATTTGAATTACTTTCATTTTTTTTGTGTTGGAATCTATTATTAGTTTAACAAAATAAACTTCAAGTTTTATATATTTTGTGTTTTTTTATTTAGGTAAAAAAAGAACTTAAACAATTATAAAGCTTTTTTGAGTTGAAACAATTCGTTTTCTTTTATTTGGTTTTTTGTTTAAAAATTTAGTTTTCTTTTCTACAAGATGGTTTGGTTTTTATTTTAAAACTTAAATTTATAAAATAATTAATGTGTTTAAAAAAATACTGATTTTTTCTCTATTTTTTTGTAAATAAATAAAAATTGTTACATGTTTTTTTTCAATGTTATTGTTTAGTTTTTAAATTAAAACTAATGAGGTATATTTCTGAATTTGTTATAATTTTGCTATTTAAAACAATTAAATAAATTTGATTTTTGTTTTATGGTATAAAAATAAGTAAATTTTTTTATTGTTGTTTTCTTTTAATTTTTTTAATTGTTTTAGCACGCAAATAATGAATTTAGTAAATTGACTGTAATTACAAATAATTTTAATTAAATTGTTTTAGTTTTTGTCAATTTTAATTTTTAACATATTTCTATCTCTTTCTTAAAATTCTATGTTAAAGTTTTCAATATGAAAACAGGGTTTTGTTAATAATAAATTATAGTCATTTGGCTTTTAGTTTAATACAAAATAAAAAATAGTTTGAAAATGTTACAAAATCAAAAATTAGTAAGAAAACAAAAAACTGATTCTGTTTAGCACACGTTTCTGGTTACAAAATTATTTCGACGTTGTTTTATTTTCTGTTGTTTTTAAACATTTAGGCGAATCTCGGATTTGTTCTAAGTAATATACACAAATTAAAATATACTTTGTTGATAAACAAACTAACAAATTAACGAAAAAAATATTTTCTTTAAGACACCCTTAATAAACAGACAATGAAATAATTATTGTTCAATGAATTAAAAAAATAATCTAACAATTATTAATTTTTTAAAATAAAACGACAGCAAAAGAAATGAAATTTTTTAAAATTAAGCCTTAAATTAAATCGAATATCTGGTATATGTAATACAATTTGTAAGAAACCATTTAAACAAATTATTTATTGTTATTGCATAACAATTAATTACATTTAATGCTTTATGTAATTATTTTAAAGTATTTCATTTACAAGGTTAAAGATCACAAATTATTTGTATATTTAGAGTAATTTGAACAAACACAACGATACGAGAAAAAATGCAACAATATTGTTTCGCTTAACTATTGCATAAATTAAAACAAAATGAAATAAAAAAATTTAATTATTATTTTTTCAATAATTTAAGAAATAGTTTACAAAAAATGTTTCATAAATACTGTCAATGAGATTTCAGTACTTTTTTCAAAACACATGAAATTGTTTTAAAAGAGTTTTACAATTTAAATCTTAAGGTGACAGTTTGAAATCATGGGCGCAATTTTTTTTTTAAGAACTAATAGTAATTTTTATTATAAATTAATGATAAATTGATCCAAAGTTTTAGCTGACACTGTTTAAAAGTTGTACATGTTGATTTAAAAATAAAAATAAAATATTATTTTTAGCGTTGCTTTTAAAATTACACAACAATGTATTTGAATGTTGATACATGTACTCTACACGTGTAGATTTGTGTAACAAAAGCTTTTAAAGCAACATTTGCTTGTGGTCTAGATGCAGACATTTTATTATCGAAAAATGCTTGAAAGGCCAAAAAGTTTTACAACTAATTTTCTACTCTAACTAAAATTTTTAAAAGAAAAAAAAAATTTGAAACTAATTACATTAACTAATTAATAATTTGTAATAAAAACTCTTTTTACGGTTCGCATGAAATAAATAGTTGAAGTGTATCTCTATGTATGTACGTAAGTTGTAACTGCATATTTTTATGTACTTTGTGTGTGTGTTTCTGTTTGTGTTTTGTGTGTAACAACAAGTGCTTAACATATGTTTGTTCATGTTTATGGAATTTATTTATTATTTTTCTTAAATATTCAGTTGTATTGTTCAAAATTTATTTTAAAGTTAGGAATTCCTTGAAGATTTTTTTTCTAATAAATAGGTACTTCGGTTGCAAATTTAAATTAAATATTATTAAATTCCATTCTTTTAGTGGCAAAATATACAAAATCAGTGTCATCCTTGTAACTGGATTATAAGACATTTTAATAATAAAAAACTCAGTTGAAAACAATATTTTTATAAAAAAAATTAAAACTTTTTCTCAACTTTACATTAAATTCATTCGTCTGCTTTGAACTACTTTTTTAAAAGTATTTAAAAAGAGTTAAAAAAAAATTTTGTGTCGTAAAAACTGAATTATCAGTTTCATTACTGGAAAATTCTATCGGCATTAAAAAGGATTTTTAAATTGTTTACGTCTTCAGAAAATATTTCCTTCTCTTTTTTGTTTGTTTTGAGATTCGTATCACTGTAAATTTAATAATTTTTATTTTTTAATTCATTTATAAAAAAAAAATGAAAACCTTGACTTTCCTGCGCTTATCAACTGTATTCAGTTTTAAAAACTGTCTTGTACTTAAAGATTTCTTTCTTTCTTTGTTTTTTGTTGTGTTTAATTTAGTTTGATTCTTAATTTTAGTTTCTTAATTAATGTTAATATACTTAATATTAAATATAAATATTTGAGAGAACTTACTTTACAATAAATATTATAACGATGAAGAACAGATTTTAAATTTAAACTTCCGTTGGTTCAGCATCTAAAGTGCCCTGAGCACATGACTGTGCTGCTGCACAACTACGATTCTTTTGAGAACTTTTGAATAATAATTTATACAATTTATGTTTGACTGGTAACTTTGGAGTGCTCATGGTGGTGGTAGTGTGAACGCTAATGCTGCCATTGTTGACATTCAGCGGCAGTTGTTCAACTATTGTTATGCCTCTTTGCAAGACTGGACGTGTTTTTTTATTTGTAAATTGATTTTTTAGTTCGTCGGCCTCTATTAAAGTCTTTTCGAAGTTTTGTTGATTTTTGTTGAGGGTGAAGTTGATGATGGTGCTGCAACTACTGTTTGACCTCAGTGGCATTGCTTGGCTTGCCATATTATTATTATTGTTGTTGTGGTTTATAAAGCTGGCAGGTACTGAACTTGTGCCATTGCTGACCAATGAAGTTTGCGGTGTCAGATACTTGGCTGATTGTGTGGAATATGTTGATACTCGACTGCTATTCCTTTTTAAATTAGAATTGCCAAATTTTGAACTGCTCATGCGGCAACTGGAACTACCTTGTCTTTGTAGTTGGGAGTCTCGGCACAATGCATTTATACACACTAGTCTTTTTACACCTCTCCTAACCCTCTTGTTGCGGTAGGCAAAAATAAAGGGAGAACTTAGATTTGCCAGCAAAATCATAAAGATGGCCAACTGACTTGATTCTTCGAAATTGGCGGCAGGAACACGACTTTGCAATAAGACCAAGAAGCCAAATGGCAAATAGGAAACTAGGAACATTATTACCACCAAAATACTTATACGAGCTGCCCTAGACTCATCTCGGTATTTGAAAAGAGACGATGCATTCGACAGTCGATGACGCAGTGAAGACATATAACTCAAGGCCTTGGGAGAAGGTTGTATTGTGGGTATTTGAAGTGACTGGTGGTGATGCAGATGTTGATGGTTTTGGTGTGTTGTTCTATTGTTGTTCGGGTTTTGTTGAAATGAATGTCTATTCATATGAACACTTGGTAGATTTTGTGGCAGCTTCCCTCCTAGAAGATGAGGCGAACAAGCGTTCTCGCTGAGAGCTTGAGGCAGAGTAACACTTCGTTGCAAATTTGGTGAGGAGTGAACCTGGCGTATGCTCTGAAGCTTTGTATTGTCACACAAATCTTGAGAGGATGTGGCCAATAGTTCTAGTTGGCGGGTGGAATAGTTGCGTTTTATCTCTCCGCTAGCTGTCTGCAGAGTGAGTATTATATTTTGTTGCTGTTGTTGTTGTTCAGGAGCAGGTATCACAATTAGCTGATCATTTGTACTGCTATTGTCAACTTCATCGGACATGCCATCATCCGATATGGGTGGCAAGAGCACTTTGGCTGCTGAATCACGTCTCATACATGCGGGTGAGCCTCGTTTTTGATTACAATCGATTTGCATTTGCAGACCTCCACACTGCGAGGAGGTCGAAGAAACCGAATTTCTATGTGCGCATAAACTATTGGAATATTGCTGATTGTTCCCCTGTGAGCCGTGCATTAAATTTAAAGCACTTTGTAACAAAGGAGATGAACCATTTTGACGCATCCTGAGACCATTTTCGCGAGCCTCGCTGAAAATGCGCCAATACATGCCGCACACAAAGCCAAACGGCAGCAGAATGATGAGCAGAAAATAGAGACAGGAGAACGCCACGCTAAAGACGTTATTTATTGAGTTAAAACTAAAAAAGGTGGTGGTGGAGTCCGAAAAGCGTTTTTGTTTACTGATTATCGTCTCAGACTCAAAATCAATTTCTCTAAAGGCTGACAAAGCTCCAAACAAAATGCCCATAGCCCATGTTATGGCTATAAGAACCCAGGACTTGACTCCTGATATACGGCTGTGATAACGCAGAGGGTCTGTAACTGCACACCAGGTATCCCCCACAACCAAAAGCACTGCCATTGCTCCTAAGGCAGCTGCCATGTCTATGGCCCAGGATCTCATTGTCAGCAAGGGCAGAGCTAAAAGTTTTACGTCATCCATTTGCTGATCTTTAATATTTTCGGGCACTCTACCCTCCTCTTCAATTTCTGTTATGACTAGAGTTTCACTATTCTCATCAATTGTCAACTCCCGACAATAAGTTGAATTGCATTTGTAGATGGTTTCAATTGTACGAGGACCATTCTCGTTTTTATCATTCTCATCGTTTCGTGAGATGTTGCGTCTAAGAATGATACCCTCCTGCTCTACCAATTTACCATTGTGTCTTACAGTCATTTGGTGATTGCCAGCCTTTGAATAAAACTCAATGCTGTCATCGTTTGTGTTGGAGGTTAAAAGATTTAGAGCAGACTGACTGGAACCGGTTGTAACACTGCTGTCGTTAGTACCGCTTTCACTGTCATCATCGCCAACAACGCCATTACTTAGAAACAGAGTGGGGGCTAAAATAAGACAACCCACCAAATTAATGATCAGTAGATTGATCGTAAAACGATTTGCTGTAGTTCTCAAGCCGGGTGTCACCCAAAAAGCAGCCAAAGCCAAGAAATTTATTATAAACGAAAGCAAGAGCACGGCAAATATCAACAAGTCTATTGCCATTATTAAGCACAATACTTGTTGTGAGTCAAAATACAGCGCGTGTTCACGTTTCGATTCATTTAAATAAATATTTAATAATTAGTTTTTGTCATTTAAACAAAACTTCACTTTGAGTCTTTATTATTCTACTTTTCTTCGCGTTTTATTTCTTTTGTATTTTATCTTGATGTAATTTTCTTCTATTTCTGTTTGGGTTGTAAAGTTTGTTTTACAGATTTATGGTTTTTTTCTTTCTGTTTATATTTTTAAGATTGTTTTTTTTTTATTATTCTTTGTTTTGTCGCGAATTTGACACAGTACGTTTAAGTTACTGTTTTCACTTCTGGTTTTTAATTTTTGTTTAGAATACTTTTTGTATAGTTTTCAATTATTTATTTATTAACTTTTAGCTGTTAAAACAATATTTATTTTTTTCAATCACATTTGTTTTATTTCATCGTCTTGGGATTTCCATTTAAACTCTTTTTTTTTTGTTGGCTTTAAACACGGAACGCGTATACTGGTTTTTCAACTTGTATATTTTTTTAAATTAATTTTCAGATAAATTTTAATATTTTATTATATTTATTCTTTCAATACACAATTTTATCCTTTCAGTAAGATTTTTCTTTAATTGAACATAAATTTTTAAATTTCAAAATAACTAGAGTTCTTTTCTGTTTTTTTTTTTCTGATTTGTTGGGCTGCACTTTGCTTTTAATTTAATTTTTTGTTTAAAATAAATTCAGTTTAAAAACATTTACAGCGCGCCAATTTGTGTGTCTGAAAATACGTTCTGAACTCTTAAGCGTTTCAAGCACAACTGATCTTTGAGCATTTGCAAATGGCTTTTTCATTATATGACTGGTATATAAAGCCAAATTACAAAGCACGCGAATACTAAAAACTGTTTGTTCGAGTAGCTGTATGTGTGTGTGTTTGTTATTGAGTGCGTTAGTGGAAAAAAGCTCTCCCATTTAATGGCCTTTATTTGTTATATTGTGGAATGAGACGTTTTGATTGTTTTTTTTTTTCTTGTGTTTTAATTTAATTTTGCGGTTTTATTTTAATTATAATTCTGATCATGAGCTTAAAGAGAGCATTGACGCGTTAAGCAACCGCAGTTTATTAACAGCCAGTCTCTTTTATCACAAATTCCCACGATCGTTCTTGGAGAAGACAACTACAAAAATAACAGCGGCAGCAGCAAAACCAGAAGAAACAAAAAAGCAGTTTTATGATGCCATTATTATTCGATTGTGATGATGATATAATACGATGTAAATTATTCTTACAAACTGCAAACAGTTGCTCTTATTTTTCTTCTCTCTCGCTCTCTCTCACTCTGTGGACGGCATTTCCTTTGCCGTCTTTGCTTTTTCGGCTCTTCGCTGTTGTAATTTTTGATGTCCCGACAAATTGTGTGTGTTTTTGTTAATTTTATTATTTTAAATTTAAATACTCTTTTTTTAATTTAACATTGATTTTAAATAGATTTTATTTTTTGCCGTGTGTTTCGTTGCTGCTGATTTTAATGTGTAATTTTTGGTTCCGCTTTTTTTCTTTGGCAACTTAAATACAATTTGTTTTAGAGAATTCGAAGTATGATGCGTATGATGTACAAGTAGTTTTCATCGTCATCAACACTTTGATCATAATAATCGTCATCAATTAGTTAATTAATTTTATTTTTATTTGAATTTGTATTTATTTCAACTTGTACTGTTGTTAGCATGAATAAGTTTATCATGTCTAGACACACGCATGCATATTCTTGTGCATTCATTTCTTTCGGCTTTTCTTTAATAATAAAAATATCATAATTTTATCTGTAAATATACAAAAAAAGAAAAAAAATTATTTTTTATAAACTTAAAAAAATTGAAATATAAAACCAATCGGTTAACTGTTTATATAATAAAAATATTTTCAAAATCATCAGACTCATAAGTTACACACATACGTATTTGATTTAGATCTCATACTAAAAAACATTTCTTTCCGCAATTTACCACTTATTAATAGTGATAACGTTAACTGACACCTACAACTCAACTCCAGCCAATTTACAATTGATTAACGATCTACGTTAAATAAAAAAAAATTCAAATCATTTCTTAAATATTTTTTTTTTTTTCGTTATTCTCATTTGCACACACTGTTAAACTTCTATTGTAGTTGCTAAGCACCTTCAAAATACAATAAATATAAGTATTTAGACGTCTTTTTTATTTGCATTACAACAGTTATAATTAATTGCCCATAATTATGATTTTACATTTAATTTGTTTCTTTTTCCGCGATCTAAAAATTTTACATTTCTACGAGATGGGTTTTTTCTTTACTTTCTACTCTCACAAAGGCAATATTTACAGTTCACAAGTCATTCATCATAATTTTTTATGAGCACATACTAAGATACAATATGAGTAAGAATACGAGCTAAAGCACTGAGGTGTACATGAATCGTTTAAAATCTTAAAAGATAATGGAAAAATAACGGGCAACAAAAAAAAAACATCATACTGACCCGCAGTTATCTATCGTTACATGTCTGTCGACACTTGTTACGATGCGCTTATCTCCTCTTAAGTTTATCAATTGCTTCCAAGAAATTGTTGGTGAGAAAAATTACTTACATTTTTGTAGAACTTTATATTGTACATTTCTTGTACATGAAGGTATACAAATAAATATGTACAACAGACACTTGATTTGACTTATGACAGCTAAAAATTTTCCGTTTAAGTTGTATGAAGACAAAACAGAGTTTTAAAATTTACAAAGTTTCGACATCAGATTATTATTTATTCATTTTAGTTATTTATTTAAATGAAAATAGTTTTTAAATAAGAATATTTTCTTCGTAAAAATGTTTCCTGCATTCATTATGTAAAAAAAAGCTTGAATATTTATATTTCGTTTTTAAAATATTTAGTGGCTAATTAGACAAAATTATATATTAAATTAAATTAATTTCCTTTGGATCACATATTAACAAACAGTTCTTGATTGTCATTACTCAAAGTATTCAATACAGAATATTATTCAAGACATGGCTTAATTACGATATTTTTACATAAAAAGCGCTCGCCAACATAAAGCCAGTGACCACGCACGGTCTTTTAAGGAAAGTATGACCACAGTAAAAAGAACAGATATTCAATCACTTGGCCAGTAATATATCTAGTTCCTTTGCATTAAGCCCAGAAGTGACATCTAATGGACTGAATAAATATATCAAGTTATCAAGTCATAAAAAACACTTCAGTGGTTCTGTGTTTGTTAATGGTAAAAAAAGTTCAGCTCGTCAGCATATTACTTAAACTACCTACGTGAAACCAAACCAAGCATTATTCTACACATTATGGCCATGATAAAAAATCTATTTTGTTGCTGCTCAAGCCGTAGAACAAAAGAGCAAATATACTCACTAGCAATTGTCAGTATTCAAGTCTATAAGATCAGACAAAGTCATCACCAATTGTAAAACAGTATTTTATTTATTTACAAAATTGAAATAAAGATCTGATAAAATATCAGATTATGATGTACGACAGTAAATTCAGATAAAAGAATTGAAAAGTTTTCTATTAAAAATATAGTTTAAAATTAATAAAATATAAGTTAATTTTCTGCTAAACTGTGAATATCCTAAATAATCAGATTGTTAATATTTTTGCAAGAAACATTAAAACTTGTATTAAATTTTGAAAATCTCTTAATGTGACACATTTAACGTTTAAATGTCAGTTTTATTTTCTTTAAAGAAACATCAACTTTTTAAAAAATATTTTTTGAATAATTTAATGAAATTACCTCTCAAGAAAGTATTGATTTAATGTAAAATTATGATAATGTCACATTTAATAAGTCATTATCAAAACAAAAAAGTTAAAAAAAGAATGAAAACAAATACAAAAGCAGAATTGAAAAAATCTTGAGTTTATTTTGCATTTAGCTTCCAGAAAATAAAATATTAATCCAAACCCAAACCCAATCCCATTAATATTTATTTAAAAATAGAAAATTAAGAATAATCGTTCAGTGATTCTTTATATAAACAGTTATTTCTTGAAGTAACCACTTCATTAAATCTTGTAGTATTTACAAATTTAATTATACTTTTGGTTATTGATCACAAGAAGTGAATAATTTTAATTTTTCATAATGACCAACTTAAAAAAAAATTAAAAATAATGTTTAAAATTAAATATTTTCTTTTCAGCTTTAAACACTTGAACTTTTTACATAACATTGATCTTATTTTGTAACAACACTGTTTGTAATAAAAAAATTCTTCAAAAAACTACTTTTGCTTTAATAAGTTTAATTTGATTTTCAAAAAACATGTGGTCATTTGACATTATATAATCGTGTTTTAACTTAAAAAAATACTTTTTTGCAACCTTGAATTTAATTTAATATTTAAGTTTAAATAATTACTTACTACATTTATACTAAAAACACACTTTGTATTTCATTAACATTTCAAATAGAATGCAAATAAAAAATTAAATGCTTTTTTGTATAAAAGATCAATTTAGCAGAATATTAGAATTTATTATCACAACATAAGTCAAATAAAAGCATAAAAACATTTTAAACCCTAATAAGCAAATCAAATAATATTTTTATTATTGGTTCCAATTTAATGTCTACAACAGAGCAAAAACACTCGACCAGATTTTCACACAGAATATTTACAAATCAAATAAATTTTGTTTCACACTTCCATTCGAATTGCTTACATTTAACAGTTGTTCCCATTTTGCTTAAATCAACAAACGCACATGAAGTGAACACATGAGGCAGGATTTCGAATTCGTTTTTATTCGTGCAGACAACGAATGTAGTTTCTGTTACCGCTTTATGAGGTGTTTGACTCTGCTTTTGCGGTTTAAGGCGAGTTCACCGGCAAAAATTTTGTTCCGAAACATTTTTTTTTTTATATGTAGTTTCTCTCTCTCTCAAAAAATAAAATGTCAAACTACATATAAAAAAAAAAATGTTTCGGAACAAAATTTTTGCCGGTGAACTCGCCTTTACTCCTTTAAAAAATTTTTTTTGTCTATAACGGTTCAATAGATAGGCCCATATACGTCAATTTACATCATCTATGGGAATTTAGATTTATTTTTGTATTACTTTTGATTATTGGTAGCTAAAGTACCACGCAGTTATTTTAAACTTTAAAGAAATGCCCTTTACAGTTCATAATACACGTAAAAAATGTGTATGTTGTATGGGGCCACCGTTTAATTTTTAAGATTACAAATGGAACTTATCTGTAAGCATAATCTATCAAACCACAAAAAATTTGCAAAATCGCTTCAGAAACAACTGAGTTCTGAAGGCACAAACAGTAAAAAAAGCAACATTCGGACGAATTGATAACCCCCTTCTTTTTTTGAAGTCGTTCAATAAGTGACATAGAAGTAAATAAAAAAAAAATAAAATTAAAATAAGGAGTATCAAAAAACATATTCGCAAATATAATGGAATAATTAATATAAAAAAAATCCAAGACCAGTTTATTTTGAATTTAAATAAAATAATTTAAAAAAACTAATTTTTTAATATTTAAATAATATGTATGGAGAAGTTTAAAAGTCATTGAACCTCAAAATAGAGAATTAAATTAAAAACAATTTAAATAAATTTCTAACCTGTTACAAACAACAGATACAAACCCATAATGCCTGTTATCACAAGGTAGGTGTCAATATTAATAACAATGATAAGAAATAAATATTGTTTACATAAATAATGTTTATTAATATGACTCTGTCTGCTACAGATATTTGCCAATATCATCCTAAAAATCATTATTGACATATTTTCTAGGAGATGGTGTTAAAACAAGGGTCTGTTGATGAAACAACTAAAGATTACAAGTGAAGATTTGCAAACAAAAATGACGCTGTTGACAATAACATTTTTCAAACCATCAATCATACTTAAATAAAACGGGCGACGAACGATATTTTTATCGCTTCAATATCCCATTCTTAAATATTTGGAAAAAGAAAAATAAACAACAAAAATAAACGAAACAAAGATAATTGATTTATTTGAGGCACGCGCTTTTCTAAAAGTGCAAACTCAAAGTGATAGAAAGAAATGATTGGCTTTTTGCCTCTAAAACACACATAAATAATATTGGGAGGTTATCATACAAAATTAAATTAAAATTTTTTAAAGGAAAGATTTTTTCCATTTTTTACTTGATATAATATTTTTGCTGGCTTTTGTTTATTTTTAGCCAGTCACTCGAATGTTGGGTCTTTAAGCTAGTTTTGTTTGATTTTTTTATATATTTGTAATAAAGGGCATTTTATTTTTAAACTTAAACAAGTTTTTATTTTTAATTTTTTGTGATTTTATTCACGAGCTCGACACGCTTTTTCACACGAGTAAAATTTGAAAATTTTTTATAATATTTGTTAATCACACTAAAAAATAATAAACAAATTTAAAGTTTAAACATGGAAAACAAAGTTAACTTGAACTAAAAGCAACACAAAAAAAAGCAAGACTGCTTGTAGTCAGTCAGTTATCAGTCATAGTTGTTGTGATTTAAATGCCCGATTAAAATGTAATTAATCATTTGAGTGGAAAATTATTGTTGTTTTACGGTTTAGTTAAAACAGAACGCAATGAACTGCACCAACCACGTTTTTTTTTGTTTTTTTTTTTTTTTTTTTTTTTTTTTTTGTTTTAGACATGTTCATAAATGCACATGTAAATAAATGCACCAACACACGAGTATAATATCTAGAGAATTTAAACAAACTAGACAAGCGCTACACTATTTTAAAAATATGCATAAGAAAAGTAGTCGAACACATTTCACTTAATTGTCATTATTTTTCTTGTTCTTATAAAAGAATGGCGATTTCTTTACATTGTTTAAAAAAATAAAATATTACCCATTTTATTAATTATCGGACTTGGTTCAATTACGTTGTTTTCGTAATTTACTTAAAAAAATGGAATTGTAATATTGTAATATTTAAACAAAAACTAGATTAAAATGAAGGGTGGCAAATAATAAAGTGGCCACATTATTAAACTTAAAAACTAAAAGAAGTTTCCCATACTCGTTTCTTTCATTTACTTCTAGAACGTAATAACTCAAAAAAATTCATTGCGAGATAATCGCAGTTTAAGTTTTGACTCGTTATTACGATCAATAAAATTATCAGACGGCTTAAGTTCGCACTACAATTAGTAAAATGATTCATAAATAAAAAGTCCATTTAAGAAATCCTTCACCAATTATATATTAAAGGGGAGGTCTTGGACGAACTATGTGGGATGTTTGAATTATGTCATTATTATTGTAAAAATTTGTATATCCGATACTGTGTCGTAATTATTTGTGAAAAGAAAAACAGAGTTTTACTTAATCATATTTTTCATCAACACAACCATAATTTAAAATAATATATTGTGTGCCTAAATTCGATATATTTTGAAAAGATCACTTTTTCATACATACAGCCACAAAACGAAATGTAACAATATTTTAGAAAGCGACATGATCTTTAGATTACGAAGTTTAATCCCCAAATCAAAATGTGTCGTTCTTATTGACAAACAAAGTTTCCAAACATGAAGTGAAATAACGACTTATTCTCTTAAAACGTGGAAAGTACAAAAGATATAAAGATAAAAATTATACACAATATAAAACATGAAATTGCGAACAATTCTGTATGTTAAACTCCAAAAATTTTAAATTTTAAGTTATGACGTTTTATAAGTAAATGAGCGAATTATTTTGTGTGGGAAGTCTGTTTACAAAATAAAAAAATAGTTTGATTTTTTTTAATAGTGATTTGTTTCGTTTTTTAAAATAGAATTCTTTGGAACACATAAGTGTGCAGCAGAGCATTGTTATGACAAAATGGTACATTACACAATGGCCATACCCTTACCAGCAAATGTAAAACCTTTTTTGTTGTGTTGTTTTTTTTTTTTTTTTTTTTTTTTTTTTTTGTAAAAAAAAATGTTCTTTATTTCATCTCAATTATCGGCTAAAAATTCTTCAATTAAAAAAGCTCAAAGTAATCAAACAACATAAAAGGAAACAATGCGTACAAGTGCACCGAAAACATTTTAAACAATACTTATAAATTTTGCTTCATAAGTCTTCTAAAATGCGCGCTACCTCAATTAGTTCGAAGCTTTCATCATCAGGCTTACTAAAACAGAAACTAATAATTTGTTTTATGAAAAAAAATTATTTATTTTAAAAAATTCCCAAAAATAAATCAATAGTACTTTTAATGCGTCTTAATTCTTCGTTGTAGTAACAAATTATACCTAATTTATGCAAGGTAAATGTAGGGAATCGCCCTTAAAATATAACTTGTCAGTTTCAGTCGGCATATATTATTAATGTTGTTTGCCTTTTTAAAAGTCTAATGAAAATTAATTGTAGTTCACTGGGGCAGTACATACGACAGACTACGCAGCGCGAAAATGATATTCTTGATTATAATCTTAATGTAGTGTGTAAATGTATGCACGAGTATCTTGTATGGGAATTCCCCCAAAATAACAAGTTTTATTTAAAAAAAATAAAAATCTCCTACTTTAGATAAACAACCACAAACTGCACAGTGTTTACAAAATGTTGAGGTTTGTTTATTTAAACAAAGTCTTTATTAATCATAAATAGTTACAATAGAAACACAAATGGACATAGAAGCCGTATTTCATTTGATTTATACCAAACAAAAAGATTGTTATAACAACACATGGACGGATGCATACGTATCTACATATCACATTTGACTTAACTGCCGTCAACAACAGCTTGCGAATTGAAAAAGACAAACTTAAATAAATAACTTTAAAATATATCTAAGTTTAATTAATATGAATATATATTTAAATAATAGAAAAGTTAATAGAGTCAATGAATGCAGTCGTGACCTTTGAGTTTATAATTAGATGCCAAAGTTCATTTTTTTTCAAACTAAACTTCTTTATAACTACTGGTTTACTTTTTATTCAACACCAACCACAACCATGAAAAACGTCATTTTAATAACATGATTTGTATTTTTGTTTAATTTTGCCTCTTTTTAACAGTTAGTTAACGCCTCGTTTTATTGTACGCTGTTTGTTGTTTAACAAAAACAAAAAAAACATTTAAATAAACATTTTACCAGTTGTACTTTTAATTCTTTTTTTAAACATTTTTCATTTTCTTATGTTTAAATATAAATTGTTAAATTTTTTACGTCATTTTATTTTATTGTGTGTTTTCATTTATATTTTGTGTAAAATATCAGGTACCACCACAGGAGATTCGTTTTAATAATAAAACAAAACTTTAAAAAAAAATTAACAGAAGCAAAGGTTTAAAAATTATATGATCGAAAGCAAGATGTGATTATCGCGTGTATTAAACACGTCAAAAGTTTTCGATTACAACAGCATCGATTGGCTTAAAATATTAATAAATCAAATAAATGTTTTGACGTATGAATTGAATTCATATAGCGGCTTCAAAAGTAATGATGTATGATTTACATGTAAGTCTTATGCTTTCATGTAAAGTTACATAAAATTATGAATTGTGGCCATGTAAATCAGTTGGACCTAAGATCATTTTTAAGTGCGGTAAACTGTAAGAAAAACAAAAAAAGTCTTATAAAGACATTTTCTAAGCCGCTACATTCGTTTCAGTATTATTCTTATTCACGAAATTTTCACTGACTGCTTTGGAGGAGTGGTATACGAGAATAATCTTCTTCTTCTTTTAACCGTCTTCAAACAAGGAGAACTTTTTTTTCAAAGAGATCTTTATCAGTTTGTGTGTATTTTTTATGTTTTATTTCTGAACTGAATTTAAAAAAGTTTTTAACTAAATGGCAAATGCTTACAGATTGGTCCCATCCAAAAAATTAAAGCAATTCCATATAACATACATAACTTTTACATGTTTATTTAATCATAACAGACACCAATGTAATTTTTTAACAGAAATGGTATCGCTACAGCTCTCTTTAAGAGAAAGTATTAAATAAATGAATGTTAAAATTTTGAGTCAACCTTTAGAATTGTTATAGTTAAACACCTAAAAAAATTACACTGAATAATAAATATTTTAAATAAGAAATAAAAGAGTGACCCCATAGGTAATGTAACTTCAGTTATGTGAACTTATCTTTTGAACCACTAAATTATTGAATTAAAATCTAAACAAAGCTTGTATGAAAATTTTTATTTCATATTCGATAACCCCTTGTCTGTCTGTTCTTAAGCAGTTATTTTGGTATTTAGCTAAATACAACAAAGCTAAAATTATTGGTGAAAATAAAAAATTAAAGAAAGAAAATTACGAACAGCGATGTAACAATAAATTATTAATTTTTCACTTTCGTCAGCAGTGTTTAACTACTGTATATTTTTTGAACAACCAAAACTGCTATTAAGTTGCTTTTTATTTTTCAAGATTATTGCATCTGTTTTTATTAAAAGAAATACAAAATTTTTATTAAAGAAATAAAAAATATCCAAAAAATATTTTTTTTAAATTTAAGAATTAAATTCTATCAAAAACTGAGACAACACTTTCCTTTCATAAACAAAATAAAACTACAACAATAAAATAAATAAAAGTTAATTGAAAAGGAAAATTCTGTTCAAACAATTTCCTTTTATTTGTTTTTCATTTTGTATTTGCTGGCGTTGCATTTTAAAGTCCAATAACCCTCTTGTGAAAACGTATCTAATGCGGACGACGGGTACATATTCTAAAGTTCAATAAACCAAAAATACTAAAATGAAAAACGTTTTATGTTACAAGCAAGTTAGTCATATTTTTAACTATTGTTTACTAGATATACAATGACAACAAACTAAATAAACAGACATTTTTTTGTTTGCAGGCCATTTGTAGGTTCCAGTGATTTCTTTAGCAACAAATAAAGAGTTTCTAAGTGAAAATAGCTAAAACAAAGATTGTTTTTATTCAACCACATGTTAATTACTGAAGTAATTAACACACGCTTCATAAAACACAACGCCCACATTCGCCAACTAAACGTGTGTCGATATTAATCCTCTTTGATAGAAAGAACTGACTTATTCCCCAGTGTCTGTCTGCAGACTGAAATAAAAAAATAATAATAAGGTCAAAAGTACAATGAAATAGAAAAAAATTATATATTTAAAATGCTAATAAAAAAAACTTATCAAATAATTCCTTTTGTTAACGTCCACCTTAATTTATAATGATTGGAAATATTCTTATAATCTTAAAAAAAAAATCAATTAATTTCAATTAATTTTTCAAGTTTATAGAAAGAAATTTGCAAAGTCATTATTATAAATTAAATTTACAGCAAAAGAAAGTTTTTTTTTATAACTTAATGCCAAGAAATGTATAGAGCTTTTTGTCTACAGAGTATTAACGTCGCCACATCAATTGTAGTCGATCAGGTGCTTTAAAAAGTATTGCGTATTTTTTATATGTGAACAATTTACATAAATTAATCATTTCAATACAAAGTTTAATAAAATAAAGAAAATGTAATTCACAGGCGATACCCAAAAATCAGAGTTTTTTTAATGTTTGTTTAAAAATTGTTGAATTCATTTAAAGAAGGGAAGTGTACAACCAATTTAATCTTTACAATGCGTGTCACAAAATTTGTAACATTAATGCAGTTAAGTGTTGTCAACAAAACAAAAAACAAATCTGATAGATTATGAAACATAAAACAAAAGTACGATGCATTTTTATATTATTAACCGTCAACGAGTAGAAGCTGTCGCGTCGAGAGTCGCTGCAAGAACATTTTACGCGATAAAAAAATTACGTTTTAAAGAACCCCAAAGGAAAATTTCCCTAGAAGATGCCACTACTTGTGCAGACTTTGAGTTGATGGTTAATTTTTTAAGCTGGACGCACCAATCACGTTTATCTCTCATGAGTCCTGCTGTCTAAATTGAATGACGGTATTGTGGATTGATTTAGTTTTAATTGATAACATGGTGTTCCGCAGTCCGTTAAAAATTCAAATAACAAAGGAATTTCCAGAACGTATTCCAATCATCTCTGTTAACGAAGTTTCTTTTTTTTTTTTTTTTTTTTTTTTTTTTTTTTTTTTGTTTTTGCATAGCGAAGCCGATTTAATAATGTCCGTCCGTGTTAGTGTAGAAATCAAGTTTGCAAAGGCAAACAAAAATTTGAATACACCAATCGATCCGACACAGTGTCGAAAGAGGAGCCTACCTCTAATTTTTCTATATTATATGGAACAATTAGGTAACTCCGCTCAAAAAACTAAATATATGGAGCGCTAGAGAATTAAAAAATTAGAAAAAAGAAACTTAAAGTGACAAAATTGGCGTTCGCCTATATTTTCCGAGTTACGGGGCTCTGAAAATTTCCAATTTTTTTTTTTTTAAATATTAATATGAGTATCATTTTAAAGCTTTTGAAGAGATCTTTAAAGATATACTAAATTTTTCTTTAAGTGATTAACCCATTAAGAGCCGATGACATTTTTATGTAAAATAATACTATAGTACTTGATTTATTTTTTTTTTCTTTTTAATTTTCGGACTTACCCCATAATTGCTTGTTTGATTGAAGTTACTTCACTAAACTAGATTTACATAGATGGTAAAGGATATATAAGATTCGGCATAGCCGAAAATAGCACTCTTCTTATTTTTACTGTTGGAATATATTTTATTCTTTATTTTGATTATGAAATTGAAAGTTCTATTACTAAAGTCCTTGGATCGGCAACAAAATTCTTACATGTGCTTGCAAAACCGGCCATCTTCGAACACAAACGCAAAAAATACATATGAACTAATAACCTTCACTTGTTTTAGAAGTCGATTAAAAAGTACCATTAAAATTTTTTTAACGTAATTAACCAAAAAACTGCTTTAAAAAATTTTTTTTTAAATTTAATAATTATATATGATTTAATTTAAACACCATTAAAAACTCATTTTTAAAAAGTACCTTGCATTGCGTTGTATTTGTCCTTTGGGTATAACTCAAGTCTTTGAAAAGCTTAACTTAAAAGTTGATCCAAACTACTAGATTTATATAAATTGGAGGAGGATTTTTTCCTTTAGTTTTGCTTAAATCTAAAAATGTAAATTTTACCTCACGATATTAAACGAGCTTTCGTTTGGTAACACTGTGCATCATTGTAAAATTTATTAATACCGATTACAATTGGAAAAGAATATACTTTGTGAAATCGATACGGCGTATCAAATATCATAAAGTTATTTAATAGTTGGCTGTAAACATTTTGAAGTTTATTGACATTTGAATGCAACGCTAAAACATATTTGTTATTTGAATAGATTATAAAGTTAATTTAGTAATAAAAAACTTTTAAAAATGAAATTGAAAAGCATTTTCTAATTATTTCTTGAGTACATAAAAGAAAGAAAGAAAATTATTTCAATCAACACTTTTCTAGTTTATTGTAACCAAATAACTGACGTCAGTTAAAGAAAGTTTGTTCAAAACATTGGATGCAAAGTTTTTTTTTAAAGAACTGCCCTGATACTTCTACTACCACGCTATCGACCGGTGTTATTTCTTTTTTTTTTTACACACGTACAAAGTGCATTAAATTGCATTTTTTTTACATTTTTGTTCTTGTTGTTGTCGTATCTATATCATATTATTTCACATTTATTTTTATAAACCTAACAAGTGGCATGGTTTGTTAGATATTCAATCATACTTAAATACGAGTTTACGAGTGTACGATTGTAAGTCTTTATGTCATTTCATTTATTGTGTTTTTTCTTTTAGTAGTCTTTTATATATTTTCATCGTTGTATTGTTATAGTAAGTAGTAGATTGTATATTGATGTACATATATCCGCCATGAAACCAGCAATTAAATGTAAAATAATAAAATAATATTTGAAACCCTGACATTGTTGTTGTTTTTTTTCTAACACACTGAATTGAAACATTGCACTTGCAAGTCATTGTAAATGATTCCAAGATTTGATTCCCCTCCCTTTTGGCGTGTTTAGCCAAATGTATGTGTGTACGTAAATATTATTGTTTATTTGAAAGCTTAAAGTATCAGATATCTAATTCTTTCTTGTGCATATCAAATTATACAATTGCATTTGCATTTTAAATCACATTTTTATGGTGTTGTATCGCTTTATATTGTCGGATATTTTTTGTTGCTGTTAAGTAAATTCTACCTTCTGCAAGAGATTTAGTTGTGAATAATTCCTTTGTTTAGTTTTATGTATTTTAAATCTGCCTCCCCGTTGCTTATTGCAGTTTCAAATTGTAATAAAAATTTACCTCTTATTTGAGCAAAGTCTTTTGTAACAAAAATTGTTCGATTTACAAAGAAAACTGTTTTAATTAAGCCACTAAACGGCCTTAGATCTATTTAAACATATTAAAAATTATCTTAAATTTAAAATCTTTAGTAAAGGAAACAAGCAAGACTTTCTGCCACTTCAGAATAAAAAATTAAGATTTTAAGCCGACTTTAAAAATGGCAAGATTATCAGCACATTTTATTTTATAGTGTTTTCTTAACCGATTTGGAGCGTGAGAGGTGCAATTTTAATAGAAATTTCAAATAAAAATGAAACTACAAATTTTTCTTTCTTTTTATCAAGGCGAATTAAATACTAGGTGGCCGCACTGCTACAAAAACAAAAACCTAATGACATTTCGTTGTTGCAGAGCACCACATTGATGTCAAAAATAGCTGACTAAACAAGAGGAAGCCGAAATTAATTAATCCTTTAATCATGATTTGGTGCTTTAAATGAAGTTGTAACAGTTGGTTTCTCTCTCGTACATCTGCAGCAATGATGTTTCATTTTTTGCTTTTGAAATTAAATTTTATAAAATTTTAAATTTTTTTACTTTTTCAAATTATTTGCAATTTTTGACAACAACGTCGAACAAAAGTCAGATTTGCTATTAAGACCACCTGTTAATTAATGCGCCTTGCTTTTTTATGAGAACGCCTTACTGCGCAAATGAATCTAACTAAGAACCTTTTGTGAATTTTGCGCAACTTTTTTTTTAATATTTTATACAAATTTATTTTTTTATTTTTATGCGTGTTAATTTTTATTTATTTTCATTTTTGTAAATAATGTTAAAAAAATATAACCACAAAACAAAATTTAAATATTTTTAAAATTTAAAATTACCCGGAAATGCCTCTTCTAATATCAAGTGGCATCAATTTAAAAACGTAAACAGAACAATTAAAATCAGATATAAATTAGAAACCCTTTTAGATTTTTCAACTTACACAACAACGCCTTTGAGATTAATTTATGGCACTTAAATTTTACATTGATCACGTTTTATTCATATGAATTGTCAGCATCTTATTAATTATTTCTCTCGAATTGAATTCTACTAGTCATAATTAATTAACTTCTAAATAATTACAACTTCCTAAATCATTTTAATATTATTCAATAAATGAGTTGAAAGGAAAAAAATAATAATTACCGATGATAAGAAACAACTAATAATTGTAAAAAAAGAATAATTTTAATAAATTGTTTTATAAAAAAAACACAATTAAAAAAGAAGTGTAATACTAAAGTGAAATGTATTGTAGAATAATAACGACTTAATCAGGTTTAAATTGTTAGTGGCAGAAATATTTTTATTATTTAATAAAACGTCATAACTGTCACATGGATATGAATGTGATTTTTTTTTTGTTGCTTTCGCACAGTTAAATACGATTTCTTTTAAGTCACACATCTAAACACACGACACGCGTATTGAGTATTTTTTTTTTTTCTTTTTTTTTTGCTCAAGTAACTGACCCAATAATACAAAAGTTAACTGATTTAAAGTAAATATTTATTATTTAAGTATATTTATAGCGAAATTATGGTTAAAAATAGCTTAATTTTTTAATACACTAAAGACTTTCCTTTTTTTTTCAAACAGTGGACTTAATTCAAAAAGTTTGCAGGACTTTTGAAATTATTATCTAATCGATGCATGTGTTAAATGATCAATGACATAAGTCAGAAGTTTTTGTTGTATTAAAAAATAAAGAAAGGAAATTTATTTTAAATCATATTATTTATTACATATTCGATTAGTGTAAAAATTGTTAATAAAAAAAAAACTAGTGGCTGACTAGACAGTGGCAAGTCACGAAATGCATTTCATTCTGTAAATAAAATTAAAATGTTTGTTTTCTTTTAAATAATCGGATTTTAATAGAATTCTTTTTTAATGAATCATTAAATAAAAAATAAAAAATCTCTTATTATTAAATACGAGGGCTGCTATATATATTTCTGGCACTCAGTGCTGCCAAGTGCAATCTGACATTTTCATTGGAAAGTTTGTCATTTTTAAGCATCGTACTCAAAACGTTTTGTCGTACGACCATTATTTGTGTTGTTTACAGTGACTTGAAAAAATTAATATAGAAAAAAATGGAATTAACTCGTGAACATTTTCGTGCCACATTTTTCACAAGTTTCGACGTGGATTATCGCGACAAGAATGCATTGATGAACTTAAATCTTTGTATGGCGATAAAGCACCATCCTGTAGCACTGTGAAAAATTGGTATAATGAATTTAATCGTGGCCGAAGCTCGCTCAAAGACGAATTCCGTGAAGGTCGTCCAAAAACGGCTGTTGTGCCAGAGAACATTGATGCCGTGCGTGAACTCATAATGCAAGATCGACATGCGACATACCGAGAGATAGAGACATCCTTGGACATTTCTTCCACCAGCATACATTCGATACTGCATGAAAGTCGCTCAAAAAAAGGCTCGTGTCGATTGGTGCAAAGAAATGTTGCAAAAATACGATTGCGGTGCTTCAAAAGACGTTTATAAGATCGTCACAGGTGACGAATTATGGATCTATGCGTACAAGCCCGAACCGAAAAAACAATCGACCGTGTGGGTCTTCAAAGACGAGCAAAATCCAACGAAAGTTATTCGTGGAAGAAGCACTTCGAAGCAAATGGTCGCCTGTTTCTTCGGCAAAACTGGTCATGTGGCGACTGTTTCGCTTGAGCAATGTAGGACGGTAGTGGTACACTACAATTTGTTTGCCTGAAGTCATCGGAGAAATTCGAAAAACCAACAAGAGAAGACGAATCATTGTTCACCATGACAATGCGAGCTTTCACACATCGGCTCAAACCAGAGCGTTTTTGACCGGCCAAAACGTCGAATTAATGGGTCAACCGCCGTACAGCCGTGACTTGGCACCTAATGACTTCTTCTTGTTTCCGCATATCAAGAAAAAATGCGTGGTCAACGATTTTCGTCGCCAGAAGAAGCTGTTGAAGTGTTCAAAAACCATGTTTTAGAGGTGTCTCAATCGGAGTGGTAAAAGTGCTTCGACAACTGGTTTGAGCGCATGCAAAAGTGTATAAATCATGCTGGAGAATACTTTGAAAAACAATAAAACCATTTTTGATTTTAAATATTCGCGTTTTCACTATTAGGCCAGAAATATATAGAGCAGCCCTCGTACAATCATTATGTTTGTAAGTGCTGAGGTCTGATATAATCGTGGGGTATTCGGGTCATTTTATTAAGCCTTTCATTATACATTCTTCTGAGCTCTTAAGGAAGCACAGAGAACTTGAACTTTATATCATAAATATATAACGAATTAAATGTCTGGGCGACTCGGACATGTATTTTTTTATTTTTTCGTCATATCAACCAATTGACTCTTTATATTTTTATTCTTGAATTTATATATAAATAAAAAAATTTTAAAATTGCTTATATATTCTAGACCAATAAATCTTTCAATTCTTCTTCTAATTTTTCATTTAAATTTTTTTTTTTTTAGGAAATCGTTACACTGTGTCACTCATAAATCTTTGAACGCATTTAATTGTTTTTCCTCACATAACTTTTCAATTCGAAAAAAAATTAAATATTTTGATTAGTTTTTTGTTGACAGATTTCCTTGATTTAATTAATTAACTAAATTGGAAGCAAAAACAGCCGAATTGTGTTTATTGGGTCAGTCTCTCGTTTGAGAATCGAACACATATTGAATAAACAAATACTTCTCTTCAACTTGTGTCGTAATTTATTTCATCATTTTAAATCGACATAAATAAAAATTCAAGTAAAATGCAAACAATTCATTTGTAAATATTTTAAATATTTCACTGATTTATGTTTGAACAATTTAATGCCATTGTATTTGTTTAGTAATTTCTAATACAAAATACTACTAATTTTTTTAAATTTTTTTGTAACAAACAACATCAATATTCAGACTTCGTCTACAGTAGAGAACCAAGAAAAGACAAAGATGAAGAAATATTGACGTGTGAGCATGTGACGTACTGCTGTTTAATGCGTGTTTTTAAATAAATGAAATTTAAAATAAACGAACTTCATAATTTTTCTCTTTTTGCGTTTATTAATTTTGAATGTTTATACATGTAATTATTATTATACATAAACATTTAGCTACAAACATTTTCTTTATTTAGATTCAAGTTTAGTTTAAATAAATATTTAGAAAAATTATCGTTGGGCTGCCAGAAAGTTTTCAAGTGTATATTTATGTTGATTCGGTACACACAAATACATACGCACAAATATCAATAAATATAAAGTTTGTTTCTAGCAGCTAAACGGTTTAAGAACACCTTCTTCTTCTTGAATCTGATCTTCTTGAAATTTGGTGTTCTATATTAAGGCGGGTTTTTTGGAAATATTTATCCGGTCTGTTTAAAGTCCGGTTATGTAAAACATAATTTTTTATTAATAAAAAGTCTGAGAAATAAGTCTAGGTTGAAATTATTATCATTCTTGAAAAAAGCAATTTTCAAAAATACTCTACTTGTGCTCGTCGTAAAACTTGTAGAAGTCTTTAAAAGCGAGACCAGTAAAAAAGATGGCACCTGACACGTAACTAGTTGAAGAGTGTAAAGTTCAAGCAGAGAGATAAGACTGTTCCGGCATATTTTTACTGATTTTTTATTTAGTAAAAGTAGTTTTGTATTTATTTTAACAAAATTATACGAATCGTTCTTATGAAACTCTTTTTGTACTTTCAATTATTTTCATGTAATTTGTTAACATATTTTATAGGTTATATTTAGGACCGGAACTGCAATTGGTTTCTTGAAATCGATTAAATGAACTACTGAACTAGATCTGTAATTTTTCCTTTTTTTGTAGTACAGTGTTATTTTTAAAAATACATATTTTTCAAACAGAAACAAAAACAATAAAAATTTTTTAACTGGATTTATTTTTGTGATTTGTCAACATATTTCGTCAAACATTTTGTTTTAATTAAAACAAAAAACAAATGGTTTTGACACAATTTTTTTTAAGACAAATAATAATTGTGAATTACGTCTGCCTAAAAGTTTTTTTGTTTTCCTTTCTCCCACCCAACAGCCGTTTAAAGTTTAAAAACAATTTTCAATCATTTTTTTTTTTTTTAAGAAAATTGCAAAATTTCATGTCAAATGCCAATTTGAAAAGAAAGCAAATAAATAAACTAAAGATTATGGCATTGAATTTTTGTGTTTGTGAGGAATATCAAAATGTTTTATCAATAAATCTTACTTGTACGTAAATAGCTTGTGTAGAACTTGTATTATAGTGTTTTATTTTTAAACCTGAAAAAAAAAATAACTTGATTTATTGCGCTCTCACAGTTTTCGGCAAATTTTGCTGACTCTTTAGAAAATTTTCATGAGTTTAATAAATAATTTTTTTTTTATATTAAGTTCATTGACTAGAATGAATATTATTGTTTTTGAACTTAACAAAGTTTACTATAATTGGATACTTTTTTAAAAACAAATTCTTTATATTCACATTTATTTAATTACAAATGTTTTCTAAAGAAACTCATGTTGATTGAATTGCAGTTTAGCGCAACGATGAGCGCCACTAAATTAAAAAAAAGAAAAAAATGTTGAAATGCAGTTTTTAAAATTCTCCTACTAATCGCATTAAGTATTAAAATTTATTCATTAAAAATATTCACATTTTGTAGATAATAAAAAAGAGTTTTTTTTTATTTATCGGACTTTAAAACAATTAATTCTTAAAAGGGTTTGATAAAATACCGATTTTAATTAAACTGCTTAGGAATTTCCGATGTTTGGAGACCATAAAGTGAAAAAAAGAATATCTCTAAAAAGACATAAAATATATAAAATATTTTTTTTTTTTTCTGCATGATGAAATAATGACAATTCCAACACTAGCAAGCATTTATGAAAGCATCTGCTTTATAAATAAATAAAATCCTCCAATAAACAAATAAAAACTAAGAACTGTGCAGCATCAACTTCCAATCAAAAATATTATTGTCACAATTTCCATATTAATGCGATTATTGCAAAATGTTATAAATGACCTTTAGAACTTTTCCAAAAATCCCCTTAAAAAGCATAAATTATACGATACATTTGCATGAAATGTTTTCAAAGATTATTACGCACTAACACTTACTTCCACACATTTATGCATCTAGAATTTAATTTATGGAAAATATAAAATTTTATACTCAAAAGTTGATCGGTCGGTCACAAGTACAACAACATGCTTTAAATTGCAAAAAAAAAACAAGAACAGACGTTAGCAATGTAATGCATTTTAATGCATTTCGTTTGAAACTATTGCCAATCATCAACACGTTGCAGTTGCATTGCAGCTGACAGTGGAATAAATATATAAAAAACATATATTTAAGATTCTTTTTAAATTACTCATGATTTAATGTGATAACAAGTGGATCAATAATAAACAAACAAAAACCAAATAGCAAACAAAAATCCCCTTTAACAGATAAAAAATTAGAGACATAAAAAACAATAACAACAACATTATTCCAAGCTGTTTGAAGCAGAGATTTTTATTTGAACATAAAATAAAAATTGCAAGTGAGAAGTATTGAGATTTTAGAGTGCAGTTATTTAAAATAGAGAAGCAACGTGCTTACAAAATGCCAGGTGTTTGTTTTTCCTTTTTAAATAAGAACTTTTAATCGATTTATTATACCTCAGTTTTTGCTTTAGGAACTTCTTGAATATACTTTTCTACATTTGATATATTACTTTATCATTGGCGAAAGCTTCTAATTACTTTTATAAATTTTTCGTTCTTTTTTTTATCATTTGTTTATACATAGCGGGCACGTTAAGGAATCACAATTCTTAAAATACTTTTCGATTACACAGAAAACATTAACGATCTATTTATAAATGTATGAAGACTTTTAAGTATTTTTTTCCGAAATTTTATTTTTAAATCTGAGATAAATAAAAGATTGATAAGGAATTTATTCATCACGTTTTTTTACCTCGTTTAAATGTGGTTATTTTAAAATTATATGAAATATCTTAGAGCTTTTTAAAAACATTTCATCTTCTTACATTTTAAGGCAATAACAGCTTTCAATTGGAAACTTTTAAAAGAAATAACATTTAAGGTAGAATGTAATATTTAAAATTCAAAATTTTGAGGGCAAAGCGATAAATTTGTACGAAAACAGAACATAAAATACTTAATTTTTTTTTTATTTACTCCCAAATATTCACATACATATTTAAGAGAAAAATGAATATTCCTGTGCTACGGGATATATCAAGTCCTTAAACCGTTTTGGATAACAGTTTTAAATGTGTATCCAAAACGGTGGACACTTCAATTCATTTAACCATTTGTAGACAAATATAACGCAAACTTAATTTAATAAATCTTTGTTAGTTTTGAATTTTTTGTCTTTTAAATAAAAGTATTCGATGTGTCATTTACTAAATTAATTTTAATAGTAATTATATAAAATAGTAAAAATTATTTCAATCATTTGCTTGTGAAAAAGTGTGATTGGCGGACCATTATCTTTTGTAACTAAACTGATTTCAGAAATCTGATTTGTTTTAAATTCTTAATACGGATTTTGCAATATTATTGGTTTTAAGTCCAACCTAATCTTTTCATCATATTTCAAGACGTTATCTTTTGCAAAGTTCAAAAAATTCCTTTACGAATGTTATTTTTTTTTTTTTTATTGAAGTCATCTTCATTAATATGCTAAACATTACCTTGCCACTACTGTTGCTATGCACTAATGCGTCCCTGCTGTGACAATGTTTTTTGACTTTGACTGCATCTATAAAGTAAAAATACAGCAAATAAATAAGTGTAACTTAAGTTAAATTTTTATGTTACACAGATAGAGAATTATTTGTAATAAACTGATATATAAGATTTCTTTTTTGAATCACAAAATGATTTTAAATAGTTTAAATCATTTGAACGCATATACATACATATATAAATAAACCCCACCAATGTGAAAATTACAACGATTCATGAAAAAGCCTAACGTGTAAAATAGATTTTAACAAAATGTTTTGTAGAACTCACAAATTTAATTTACTTTATTCGTGCTTGATTCCTTTAAACATAAATATTACATGATATTCTCATGAAATATCTTTAATTTTTAACTAAACTAAAAAAAATGAAATGTATCACTGCTGGGAAAGCATATCCATATGGCCATTTCACACTGCTCAAATAGCTCACAAATTTTATAAATAAAATTCATACAAGGTCTTCGATAATGCTTTTAGAAGATTCGGGTTGGAGTTGAAAACAGTTTTCAAACTTGCACTTGTCAAAATAAAGACACATGAAAAATGTAGTTTATTTCTTTTCTACCCTCAAAGTAATGCTCAGATAAAAAATTGCCACAAAATGATATTTTATTGCAAAAAAAAAAAAAAATGAAGACAAACTTAAAAAGAAAAAAAGAAATGCCCACAATTAAACCAACTAAAAAAATGAAACTGACGCAATCGAGATAAATGTGACAAATATGTCATTTAACCAAGAGTCTGTGTGAATAAAACAAATTATTTTTTCTTCTTTTCATTTTCTTTTCTATGCAACTTTGTGTTTTATTTAAAAAGAAGAAATAAAAATGAAAAAATAAATGAGAAAAAAAAATGTTAAAGAAATCGATATGAAATTTAAAAAGAAAACAATCAATTAAGAATTAAAAAATCCAACAAATAATAAAGCAAAAAAAAAAACTCATAGTTCTGTGTGGATAATTGAAAAACACATGAAAAATATATATATTTTTTAATTCTTAATGGCTTTTGTTGAAAAAAGTTATTAAATCTCATTTGCGTAGATGGACCTGTGTAGGGAGGGTTAAGTTACTTTCAGAAATAATTTTGTTCTTCCTAAAACTTGTTTCTTGTTATGCAATTCTAAATTGTGTCATATTTTTCTCTTTGTTTATGTGTTGTGTGGCACCTTCCAGAAAAATTCACTAGTTACGCTTTCATTAAATTTTCCAACTTTTTATGGGAAAACTAAAACAAAAACATTTCTGACAAAAATTTTGTTGTTGCAAAATTAAAAATATTTATTTGCTTAAGACTCTTAACAGCTTATAATGACAGATACGCATTTTATATATGTATGTTTTTATACCGTTATTTCATTAAAGTTTTTTACACATTTGAGCAGAAGAATTTAATCTTCTGAAATTTTATAAAATGCTGACACAATCAAAAAATTATTGAAATTTCTTAAAAAAAATGGAACAATTATTAAAGGCTTTAAATCACTTCCCTTTTAAAGGTAATAATTTAAAATTAATTAAACTTTGAAGTACTAAATCCTCAGAAAAAAGTTTTAAATTCGACGATATTTAGCACGCTTAATTTCAATTAACGTAAATTAAACACTTCCGTGACTCAACTTTAATTTATCTATTTATAGATTTTTTAACTAAAATACTCTAGAAATAAATTCGACACATAAAAGTTTTTTTTATAGATGAAAGGTTCTGTACTACGTGGACCCCCCGTTTATTTTTAAATTTGTGTTTTTATAATTTTTTGCCAGAAATGAAAATTGTGTATCCATTCCGGTTTAAAACAGAAAGTAATATACATAAAAATCAGAACGGCTTAAAAAAGAAGACCTAAAGGAGCAGACGTTAAAGGCACGTCTTTATGAGGACAGTCTTAATTTGTCCTTCTGTAAACATTTTTCAGTGTCTAAATAAGACGGTCCCTGAGATAGAAACCTGTGACGGTGTGTCATATTAACTGTTTGGATGCATCACAAACGTATACGAGGTGTTTTTAAAATATTCACTAGAAATTTATATTTCCTCTATTTAATAAATAAAAATGATAAAAAAATATAAATTTATGCACGTGTTGCAATAAATGTCTTTTTACTTCCCCTGTCTGAAAAGTTTAACGTCATCTATGAATTTCACAACATTGGGCTCAAGTTTAATAAAATAGAAGAAGAAATTTCTAAAAAAGCTTAAAATTTATTAACTTTTTCCGAACACACCTCGTATCTTGTGTATACAATTGCATCTTTAAGCAGACCATGTACTTATTTCATGTGTGTTCTATTGACCCAGTTTTTTTGTTTAAGAACAAGTTACAACTACAAGTAGGTATTGACAAGATATTGGCAGAAGGGTTAAAAAACTGCAGGACATTAACCCACTTGCAAAGTCATCTTAAGAAAACAAAACTAAGTTGATGAAAAGGTTAAACAAATTTAATATTTGCTAAACTTTTGAGCAGTAAAATTTTTATGTGGTTTCATATTGAAATAAAAAAAGCAAAAATTAAGATAAAAATATCTTGTTGAAGCACTTGCTTTTGAGTATGAAAAGCGAAAAATAAAACAACAGCAACAATAAACCAAAATGAAAAAATATAAAGTTAAAAAAGTACATAAGCAAGAAAATAAGAAATAAAAAGCTTCTCCTTCTCCACCCAAAAGCCAAACAAAAAAAAAACTGAAGTGCAACAAGATTTCATTTACAACCTGAGAACAGAAACAGAGAATTTAGATTAAAAGAGAAGTAGTGATTACCAAGAAACTTAGTAAAGGCAAACATACTTTCAAACATCTATTCTTATTTGGATACTTGTGTACTCACATACAAACACACACAATAATCCACAATGACGAACAACCTTTGTTCTTATTTAGAGCAAAAAAAAAATACACAATAATAAAACATTATTAATTTTCAAACTATTAAAAACAATAAACTGGGAAGTGTATGAAAAAAATAAGAAAGAAAAAATTTAAGTTTTTTTTGAAACGAAATTAGTTTTTTTGCTGCGTAAAAAATGGACCATCTTAAATATCACTTCTATTAAAATCTTTCCTTTTTGAGTTTGGTTTAATAAAATTTCAGGTTATTTTTATGATGATGAAAATAATTACGTTATTGTTTTTGCCGCTTTGGATGATGATCCTGTCATGTGATCTTGTTTGATTAAGTTACCCTCAACAATAAAGTATCTTTTTTTTTTTTGCAGCCACGCGCCACAGCTTTCAATATTTATCTTGTGTTAAATATTTTTTTTTTTTTTTTTTTGTTCAAAGACAAAATAATGCAGCAAAAACTGTTTATGTTTAAACAGAGTTTGGCCTTAAAAAATTGTCTTTGCCTAAAAAATTTACATGTTGTGATTTCGCTACTTTAACAGTTTTCATTTCTTTTTATACTTTCTGAATCAAAGAATAATTGAAAACTTAATTATTTATTTAATTAATTTAAAATGGTTTTACACCTTTTATTATATAATTATTTTTTGTTCAATAATTTTGATTTTTACAATTTAATTGTTTGTAAACAGACACGTCTTTTTTTTAACAAAGCATTTAGCACTTTATGACAAAACTGTACAAAATTTCTTACTATTTACGAGGGAAAGTCAAAAAGTCATGCGGAAACCCAAAGTAAAGAAAAGTTGTGTTCATCTTGATTCCAGTTTCGCAATATTAATAATAATCACAATACTAAATATTCCTCTTCACCTTTGCAGCATCGCTAGGAAATTTATATTATTTTAAAGGTAATGCAACACCTTTATAATTGTTTTTGATGACGAGCAGCGCACTATTGAAATAAAAAATTTGATCAAACCACCTTAAGCTTAAATAGTTAAGAATTTTATAAAATTAAAAAAAAAATAATTATATTATCATTAATATAATTCCTTTTTATTTTACAAAATATACCTCGTGTACTCGAATAATGTCATCTGTACATACAATAAAACTGTAACAGGATCATTTCTGTATATGAAATATTTTTTGAAAATTTGTTGTTGGTGTAGACAGTAATCGATAAGGAATACAAAACACCTATCTTTGGAATTTTTGACTGTCCGACTGTGTTCACAGTACATAAAAACTGCTGCATAGATTTCTATAAAATTTGGTGAGAAGAACCCTTAGAACCTTGCTTCAAGTGTAGAATATTTTAGTTTCATAAAATATGTAATTTCGTAAAGAAAATAGAGATACAAATGTCAAGTCGCACAATTTTACTTGTATAATGTTATTAAAACAGTTTTTAGCACATTTTATATTTGTGGATGAATTTTAAAAAAATTATAAATGACACGCTGAGGAAGTTGTGTATACTGCTAGTTTACAAATAAATACTAGCACTGATCAAAGACTGTTTGCAAATCAAGTCTAAAACGTTGCCACTTGTTTGACACTCTTCGTGTTTTTAACGAATTTCTTCTACTGGAAGCAATAATTTTTTTAATTAATGTGCATTCTGTCGTATAAATACCCGCAACGCAATAAAATATTTTCGACGGGCCTCGAATTGACATTTTATTCCAAAAATCAACGTATTCGACTTTAATCTCTTTCAATAGAAGTATCGAAGTAGCGAAATATACAAAATGCACTAGAACCATTTGAGAATTAAATTGTATATATTTTGTTATCGATAATAGACAAGTATAAGATAGATGCCCCTACAACCGCTTTCTTATGAGCAAATTTAGTTGATAAAGTTTTTTTACAATGATAATTCCATACTTTTTAGTAAATGTGGAATGAAATGCAAAATTAAGATCACTAAATCACTTGTGGACTGACTCAACTGCAACTATGGGTTATAAAAACCCATGTCACAAGTTATAAAGATGATTTCCTACAAACTGGACAACGGTTCCTATTTGCAGGTTTTATCTGGTTTATTCATATTTGTCATTCAAATAAAGTTTTTTTTTCAATTTTAAAAAACAACAAAAGAAGTTTAAACAACCAATTGCTACTTAAAAAAATACCATTAAAGATATTCTGAGTAGTCATTTTGTAATTCTTTTTAAGTTCTGCTTGTGCGATTTTGTAAAATCATATTGACATACCCTCGTTATAGGCACATGAGCTCAAAATTGGGCATATTTACAAATTATAAATCAGTCAGTCATGAAGTCACGCTTGAAAGGCAATAATGGGTGTTTATTGGTAACAAAAATAAAAAGTTTAATTTAATAAGGAAACTATTTTTATCTTAAAAATTACAGCATTCGATACCGCAAGAAATTTTAGTAGAATTTTAATAGGACTTTGTTCTTTTTCATTACTTTTTTTATCATTTCATAACGTAAATGAAAGAAATTAAAAACACAGATTGATCTTTCGTTATCCGGATTCAGCGATTACAGAAATCGATGGCAAAATATTTATTGCAGATTCCATAAAAAAAAATTTAAGGATAAATCAAAATTAAGTAAGAATATTTTAATCAAGGAAATATAAATAATGGAAGTATGCAGCTTTCGTTAAACAAAAAAAAACTTTTGCGAAACCTTCAACCTTTCTTTAATAATGAATTTATGTAAATAAGGTAAATTTTATGACGAACCGTGTAATTTACAACAACCAAATCTAAGTTAGTAACTAAAGAAATAATTACATTGATTTGAATTTTTAATATAATTTTAATTTGTTTACAATAAACAAAAAGAATAATTTAAATAAATTTTTTAATTGATTAATTACATCTTTTATTAAAAATCAATTCATTGGGCAACATTTTAATAATTTTTTTGTGTTACACTATAATATTAAATCTCATTGTATGGTGGCTGGAAGTGCACAAGTGTGTGCATGTTCATACATGAGTAAGCAAAATTGAAGAATTTTAATGCTCGATTAAAAAAATTATCGATTTTTATTTTTATTATTAATAAAGTTTTTAAGTATTCAACATTGAAAATGAAAGATAAATAAAATAAAACTATAGAATTATACAACTTTTAGATCAATTTTAATAATTTATAATTGAACAGAAATATCTTAACTTGTCCAGTATTACAAAAAGTTACTCACAGTTCATTCAACTCTTTAAATTAAGAATTTTTATTACGAAATTTGCTGTAAGCTTCAAGGAAAAACTGTATCATTATCGTATTATTTAATGCTCAAAGTTATATTTTTGTTGTTGTCAAACATTTTGAAATAGTAAATTTTAAATATACACATGGCAAATACTCGTACATTTATACTAATATTTGGGAATTGATTTCTATAAACTCGTGAAAAGTAAAGAAAAGTAACAAAATTTTATTTCCAAAAGATGGGCAATAAAAATTTTATTTTTTTAATGACCCAGTTAAGTTCTAGAGGAACTTTAGCATTTCTTCTTAACTCAGTACGTTTAAAGTCATCATGTTCATTACAACAAATTTACTTTTACTTTTAAATATATTTAAAATTTTTATATTTCGAGTAGAATAATAAATAAAATAAGGAAATGTAATAAACTTCCTGGTACTTAAAATTCTCGAATACTTAAACAGAACAACCAACATTAAAATAAACACTTCAGCGAAGGTTTTAAAAAAAAAATTCAAATACTGTTCTACTTGAGAGAAATAGGAACTAATTCTCAATAGCTACAGAAGTGTACATTTTTATAATTTTTAATTTATTTTTGTTTTATTCTTAATTCTAAAATATTGACTAAGAAAAAAAAAACCCAAGCGAACAGCAAAACATTTTAAATTTACATTTATTCAAATTTTTTCTTTTGTCAAATGTAAAATATCTTAAACAATAATATTTTGTAGTGCTTCATATATTTTTATAGTTTTTAAATTTTAATTCTTAAGAATTTATTTTTGTTTTAAAGACTTCATTTCTGTAATATGCTGTTAAATAGACAAGAAAAACTTAAGAAAAAAGACGGAAAAAGACACAAATAATAAAATTTAAAAATTTAATTTCAATTCACTAAAACCGAAATGCTTTTTAGCGACATAGTATTTCCTACAGTCAACTAAAATATAAAAATATTAATATGTTTCTCAAAAACAAAAAAAACCTTGCTTGTCTTCCTCTTGTTAACTATGTAGATCGCTTCTTTAGCCAGCCATCTATTAGTTGGTGCCACCTTGTCTGCTTTTTATTTATTTCATTTTATTTCTTTATCGAATGTTCAAAAAATTTTACTATCGTACGATTATATTATTTATTTGCAACAACAACTTTTAACAAAATAACTTAATGAAAGAAATGCCAAGAAATCTAGAAATATAAAATCTAACGCCAAATGGTACATACAAACTCACACCCCAGCAATCTCAGATACATAATCTTAAATGTCATAAAAGGAAAAACTGCAAAAACAAGTTTAGACCATTATTTTTTTTAATTTACGATTTATTTGTTAAAAAAGTGCGCCTCACATCAGCATACGAATATACATATTACTCAGACCAGAGATGGCAAAGTTGGTACAATTGCAATATTTTGGTAAAATTACGAAATGGTACACTAATGATAAGAATTAAAACTCTACCAGTTTTAAGAAGGAAAATTTTAATTTGAATTTTATTTAAATAAAATGAAAATATTATTGTAACTTCTTACGAGTATTAATCATTATAAAAAATTATAAAACTTTAAAAATACAAGGGACTACAGTATATCAAGAGATTCAAATTCGTACTAACCCTGGAGTTAATGTCGACGTCGTTGACGGCGTTTCAACGCCGAAAAAGTTGAAACAGATTGAACTTTTACGGCGTTGCAACGCGTTGAGATTAACTGCTCTCATACAATTTCATACGATTCAACTTTTTTTTTGACATTTGACGCCGTCAACGACGTCGACATTAACTCCAGGGTAAGAATTAAAAACCAAATCTAAAATGTAATAAAAAATCTAATGTTTTGTGATACATTATTTTATCACAAAATTGTCGATATGTTGGGACAAATTAATTGTACTTAAAGTAGGAAAGAGTTAACTTCGTGCTTTCTTGAGATCCCATTTCTAAGGCCAAAAATATGTATTACACAAAATTCATGCCACATTTGCTTCAGCTCTAAAACGTTTAGTAAAATTGATTCATTACTGCGCTCTAAAAACTAACAGCATAAGTAGACAATTTAAGTTTCTACTTGATGAACGTTACACTTTATTTTATTAATTCGGATTCTAGCTAGAATTTTTTCTATTTTTTTTTTAATTAAAAATATGATGTATGCAGCGCACACTATTTGAAGTAAATAGATGAAAAATAGCTGAAAGAGGATGAAACGAGCCTGAAAATGCATAACAATCTGCTAGTGTTTACAGTTTACTTATTTTTCTTTAAAAAAAAAACCGGGACCTTAGTGTGACTACTGTAATAAAAAATTAACTAATATTTTACTACTTGTGCCCATAATTATGAAACTGGTCTAAGTCAAATTTAAAAAAAAAAATTAATTTACAATTTATTTCCATACCACATTATTTTAAACTAAATTTATTCAATGTAATTTTTACTAAATTGTCAAAATTGAACCATTAGATAGTGGTTGTCGCATAATGTAAAAATACTTTTTTTTCAAATACAATTCATTAAATATCTCGAAAAAAGAAATATATTACTTAGACCACTTTCATAATTATGAGCACATTTGGTTAAATATTAAACAATTTTCTAATAAAAAGTAGCTCTTAGTTTTTTGGTTATACAACAAAAAAAATAAATTTAAAAATCTGATTGATTATGCTTGTCGGTATATTATGTTTTAAAATATAAGTATGTATATACGCAACTTTTAAAAACATTTGTTTAAATTAAAGAGCATACCAGTCTGCTTAAAAGTTAATTGAGTTAAATGGAGTTTAATAAAAAAGTATGCTAAATTGACTAAATGCTTTTAATTTATTGGACTTTTGACAAGAAAGAAATCGTAAATAAAATAAACAAAGTGCTTTTTACCATCTAAGCTTTAATAAAAAAAAGAGAAATTTTAAAATTAAATAATTTGGCAATTTTATTTAAGCCAATTGTAATTAACAAAAATGTTATCAAAGTAATGTACAGCTGAAATTAAAAGTGCAAATAAAATTATTTTTATTTAAAACGAGTAAGTGCAAGCAACCATTTAAAACGAATAAGAAAATAAATATTTGAATTTTAAGCTTTAATTATGCAAAATCATAACTAGAATATTCCTCTCATTTAAATTTTCAGTATCATTTCATTTTGTTCGCGTTTTCGCAGCAACTTGTTTTGCCAACAACTGTCTGAATATTGTTGGCAGAATCCTCTTCCATTTGTGAGAATCTAATCTGCATTTATAATAATTTGTTTTAGTAGCAACAACAACAATAACAACAAAATAAGTGCCACATGCAAAAATTAACCATTCTATATTATGTTTCTTTGTGAAAACAACGATTCGAGCTTAAACACGAGTAAATAGATAAATATTTTCTTTTAGTGTTTTTCCCTCCTTTGCCAACACAGTGGCAATTAGTTAAATGTAAATTTTTTTATGTTTTCTTATTTTCAGGACAATAAACTTTACTTTATTTTCCCGCATTCACTATTTGTCAGCCTCTCCATCCTGCCAATAAAAACATTTCATGTACTTTACATTTGTCTGCACTTTCCATTTGTTTGTATTTGTTGTTGAAAACCAATTTTCTAGTTTCCTTTTTAATGCAACACAACATTGTGGAAATAGGATCATTAGCTGTTGTTAAAACATCTGATGCTGCTGCTTGTGATATTGTCCATGAGGTTTTATAGATGACAGTGAATTTGTGATAGTTGCGTTGTTAACATTTGTGGCATAAAAAGTGGAACAAACTTACAAACAGACTCGCACCTCAAACCATTTTTTGATACTGGCACAAAATTAAAGTAGGGATGCTTTTTTAAAAGTATTAAGAAAGAAAAATAAAAATATATTTTCTCTTTTTATTACAAGTAATTTTTGCCATCTCCTAATGAAAATCATATACCAACAATCAGAACTCTTCATTTACGAAGCCCCAAAAACAAAAAACTTAGTAAAATTGAATGTAAATCCATATCAAAATTGAAATTTTAAAATAAAAAAATAATAAAAAATGTTGTTTCAATAAAAATATCCTCTTAAAAAAGTAACCGTAGAACACAAAAAATTAAATGCTTAAAAAATGTAATTAGTACCTTTAAAAAAATGGACCTGTAATAAATAACTTAACTAAAAACCTTAAGAAAATTATGTATGAAAAAGTGCTTTCAAAACTCATATTAATATCAAATTTAGCAATTAAAAATTATATTTTTAAGAGAAAAGGAAATTGAGGAATTACTAAAGACAAAGAAAAATATGGGACAAAGAATGTAGTGGTTATCATTAGCGTGAGTGAACGAAATTGTATTGAGTTTGTACTGAGACGTAAGAATATAGTTGTAGACACTAAAAGCGAAGACTTAAATCAGGCCATTGGAGAACACTAAAGCGCAAACTACTTTGAAGTAAATTAAAAGCAATTGCAGCATCGATCATTGCCCAGGAGGTGAAACAAGATGATTAAAGACCCGGCATAATAATTTAGATAATAGTCATCAGATAAGAGTAAATCTTCCTTCCTTATCGTATCTTGCCTTGCCTTCGTATCCTCAAAAATATCTTCAAAGTAATAATTTATTTATGTTTTGTAAGTTTAACTGTTTATGTCGATTATTTAATAACCAAGAAATTCGTTAATCAAATTTCGCGAAATCTATTTATAATCATCGTAAGCCAATTCTTGAATAAAGAAAACAAAAGTATACAAACAAGTGATTATTAAAATACGAAAAAAAAATACAAAAACCTTTTCTACGGTAACGTCATCAATCCTCAATAATAATAAGCATCATTAATTTTATTTAAAAAACAATTATCAATAACTTGATTTTTTCTATTTACAAATAGATTTTTGAAAACCAAGCGAAAATATTAGAATTGATACGCGCTATACTCCATTCATTGTGGTAACTGGTTTAACTGGATGTTTGGATCTTTATGGACAATTTGTATCATAACAAGCCCTTAATTTGATAAAAAGAAAAAAGATTAGTTATAAATATAATAAATTATAAATCAGTATTTTGGTCACTTTGTTCTTTTATTGTTCAATAAGGAAGTAAAATTAACAATTTCATATACAAAAAATAAATAATTTTTTTTATTTTTCCGCACAATTAGATTAAAGTCAACATTTACTTCAAAATTTCTTTAATGTTATTAAGTTCATTGCCAAAACAATCCCTTCAATCTTATAACTGTGTGTTCTAACCAGAACATTAAAGATGTAAGAATTTACTTCCTTTGTATAGTTGTATTGATAGTTACGGCTGACAACATTATATTGTATGTTGGGCATGATATTTATGGGTGAAGTGTTGTTTTTATTCTTATTCTTTGAAATCTCATATTCGCTGGGTTAGTGGTTGTATCCGTATTTGGAGACTTAATAAAATTTCATTTAACTGTACTTTTAATGTAATAAAAAATATTAAGTTTACGTAATTAATTGCAACACAACGACAACTTTTATTAACCATTCATACAATACATTGTAGCATATTAAATCGTTGGTAAGAGGTATTACCACATAAGTTCCAATACAGTAGAAAAAGAATGTAGAAAAAAATTAATGAAAACGTCAACATTTATTATAAGTAATTTTTGTCTTATTTTTAAGGGGTTTTCTTAAGGAAAACTTTACCACAATCTAGACTACAGGAGAAGTATATTTATATGAAATATTTCACAAAGTCATTTATATGAATATTTATTTGTTTCGCAATTAGAAATTAGTTCCGTTGTAAAAACTAAAATTCTTAATAATTTGATTATAATTGTTTCACAAATGAATGGTTGTTTCAAAATCTTTTTAGTTTTGCAGGGGAGCCGTTCTATTCTCTCTCTCTCTCTCACTGTTATGAATTGCAGATTAATTGTGGACAACAACGACTTTTGTAAAGAACGTTTGTTAAAAACGAACTAAGAAATAATTAAGTCAAACTAAACTAAAAATTCTTTACAAAAAATAGTTTAAAATATGAGAAAGAACTCAATACATAAAGTAAATTGTTTTAATATTTTTTTTTTCACAACAATAGAATACGCTCTATCGATTAAAAATCATTATTTTGCGGTTAATCGAAGAATTTAAAATTAATTGATTATAAACCGAAATCCGATAAATAAAATAAAAATAATATTTCTCTAGTCCTTCTAGAGTAACTTAAATCTACAAAAAAAAAAATAATACTCGTATTTCAATTCTATACATAAATGTCTAAATAATAATATTTTATTTAATTTTTAAACAATAAGTCTATTTTTATTTTTTATTTAAATTTTCGCTATTTCGCTACTCCGTTATGTAGTACCATCAGGATGACCTATTGCTTAAAAATTACATAAAATATAATTAATTACAAAGGTCAAATAAAAACTTTATGAAAATGTCTAAATAATTTTTGATTTTGAAACACAAAAACCCGAATTTCAAAATTTTTCAAGAACTTATTTTAATCTAAATAGATCTAAATTTTCTAACTCAGTTTTATTAAAGAAATTATATTTAAACTGTAGACGGTAACAAATTAATACGGCCGACCTTGAAAATACACCTTAATCATTTTTCAATCGATTTAATTATAAACGACATACCTTTATTATTAAAGCCCCTTCCTCCTCCTCCTACTCTACCTGCCGTAATATTAAACGAATAAGAAATTATTTTCAACTTCATTTTGTTGTTTCTTTATACATTTCAGTTTTTTAGTCACTTCCTTTACTTTGCTGTCTACAAAAATTGTACGCTGGTGGAAAATGAAAAGAACTAATTAACAACACTTGTGCTCCTGAGGGCACTAAGGCCACCTCAATAAAACATCAGCAAAATGACGATACAAAATAGAAAATAAAAAAATAGATGAAAACTATATTAAATAAAAATAAATAAAGGTAGAAAAACTTTATATGACAAAAACTATAAAAACGGATTTGTGAAAATTAAATTTAAGGGCGCAAATAAAAATAAACGAAGAAATGAAAAATAAAAAAAAAGTATCATTAAAATAATTATTCCAATGAAAGAAAATAAAAAAGGATAATAGACAATTTTTTCTTAATGTTTTTACACATGAAAAAAAAAAATAGAGAAAAGAAATCAATTAAATTTATTTGACTATAGGCATGTATGTATGCAATAATTTAATACGTAGTGTTTCACAAGCACAAAATATACGGGTGGTCCAAAAATAAGTATATTTTTCAAAATTAAACAAAGTCAACTAAACTTAATTTCTTTGAATATTTTACGGTTTTCTAAGTAATTTTAAAATTGTTAACGGTTTCCGGGACTATTTGAACATGAGGGGTCTTTGACAGCACTCCACTAAAATAGTCCAAGGAGGTGAAATCATAACTTTGAGGAAGCCAATTGACAATTGACATCGCCAACAGGGCTGATAAATCGATTACCGAACATGGAGCACAGAAGATCGTTTGTATGTCAAACCAAAGATTATCAAATCCTTAATCACATCTCTGAAGCGCTCATGGTTTCCATCACTAAACTGCCATTCTTTGTAGAAATGTATATCGTCAGAAAAGATTTTTCGACCAATTTTGATGTTCAATTAGAGCTTCAATAAGGCCCAAAGTGAAAAGCAATAACCAAGTGAATGCTGACTGGCCTTCAATTGCTGGATCAATTAAATAAAATTGAATAATCTGAGATTTAAAAATTCTCATAATACTGATGTATGAAATGCCGAGTTGTTTAGTTGAGTTATCGATACGTACTGTACGTTAATGGGGACATTAAAAGTTGTTCACTAGTAAGCCAGTCTCACAAGCTTTTTGCACAAACTTGCGTACAGCACTCGGAGTGTGTGCTTTATTTCAAAGAAAACCTATTTTTTCCAAACGAACAGTTTCGACAATAAGTGCGCAAAATTACCCAACTTTATTAAAGCATTAAGCGTAAGTATTTTGATTCGAGATAGAAATCAATATTTCGGATAGAAAAAAATATATCAAAATAACATTTATTTTAAAAATTTACTTGCATTTGGACCACCCGCTGTGTGTGCCCTATTCCATGTGTGTGCGTATGAGTGCGTTTATTTGGACAGGAAATGGTATGTAACAATAGATAGTTGAAGAAATTCATCAACATGAAAAAAAATTTGTCTGCGTGTGTGAATGAGATTGTATTGAACTGTCACGCCATTCATACAAACATTTTCTACATTTTTTACCATCAAAATCTTCCATGAACTGTCATGAAAATGATGAATTCATTTTTATTAAGGAGATATTTTTGTATATAATTTATATTTCTTTTAAATCATTTAAGCGGAAGATAATCACATAACTTTGTTAAACGCTATCAAATATTATTTGTAAAGTACACATTTTTTATGTATTAAAATTAAAAAAAAAAAAATACAAAGTTCATGGCTTTTAAGATTTTACTTCGTATTTATTTTTTCTAATTAAAAATAATCTCTGCACAAAGCACATACGTAAGTCATGTGTGTATATTTTACACAAAAATGTTCAGTATGTTGTAAATGCATGTATTCGTTTTATTATTATTTTTTATTTTTCTTTGGCGTTTGGCGTTTGGCAATGACATTGACATTCGTAGTTGCACGCACAGATATAAGTGCAATAAAAACACTGTTTTATGTAAGCGAGTTCTTTGTGAACTTAAAAAGTCATAATAAAATAAAAGTCACACTTAAACTGTTTGTTCCATTTGAACTAAAACCGGTAAAAAAAAAGTTAGAGTTTTATAACAAAATATTGTATAAAGAATGAAAGTCTTGTTACGAAGAAACAAAATAATTGATTTTTCTATGGAATGAAGCAAATTTAACTGTAATAATGACTTCTGCAATTACTTACATACATGATACATGACAGTAAGCAAATAATTCAAAATCGATAAGTCATTTATACATGTACAACATACCAATACATATACGCATATAAACATAGATAAACAGTTTTGTAAGTAGAAAGTTAAAACAAAATTGCCCTATTCACAAGCCCCCTAGTACGTGCTAAGTGCTAACAAACTACAACGGTGCTAGCTGTGTTGTTGGTAATTTTCATGCAACCATGGGATACAACACTTAGTACTTTTTTCATATGTTTTTCAAACGTTGTATTTGTTTAAATGTTTTATGTTAAAATGAATTATTATTTTTGTGTTCATGTGTGAATTATATTAAATTAAATTGAATTAAAAGATATTTTTATTAGTTTTATTTATTTAATTTATTGAAAGTTGCCAATATAAAAACTGTTCTTTAAGATTTAATATTGCTTTAATGACTCGATTTCTAATATTTTGTATGGTACCGCCATCACCTATACCAAAAAGAGATGCTACCTTACGAACACAAGCACCATTTCCTGAAGATCCCAAGCAGTAAAGTACAATTTTAAGCTGCAAGTCAATGCGTAGTTGTGTGAAAAACATCGTCATTTTTTAAAGGGTTGAATATATAAGCAAATTCCTCTGGCCGTAGTCGTATCATATGAAGAAATCTGTTTTCATCAAAGTATCTTAAAACCCGATTATGCCATAACGATGATTTTGGTAGCCCTAAATGTATAATTCTGCGACTGCGACGAGGTTCATCCTAAAAATGTCTTGAATTTCATCCTCACACAAAAAATTTATTAATTTACTTTTTTCTGTTTTCTCCCCCATTTGGCTTCTAAATAACAAATGACGAATAGCACTTTTCCTCTTTTTATTTAGTTTTTGACGTATGAAGTACAATGTACAATGGCACACTGATACAATGGTTGTTCACAAAGAAGTAAACAAAAGGTAGTATGCAATACTACCTACACCTTAGCAGAGCTTGTGAATACGGCAAATATAATTTTCCTTTTTTTCCATTTCTTTTCCTTTTGCGATGGAAAAACTTGTATTGAATTGATTCAAATAAGAACGTATTTACTTTATTCCTAAATGTTAAAACTATAAGTATTTTCCTCAACTTAACTACACCAGCGTTACCAACTACAAAGAATAATCGATTTAGTATGTAAATTTACAAATATCCAATGACAAGTTCAAATATTATAATATTAATAAGATATCGTTACAAAAATTAAAGCAAACTGTTAAAAGAAAATATTTAAATGTAATTTTGAGGGCAAGCGCGTAGCAATGCAAACTATGGAATTATAATCATTTAATTCATTTGAGTATTAGTAAGGTTTTTTTGGTTTTTAATTTATAATAATAATAATTCGTAAGGAATTTAAGTGGTAGTCTCCTGGTAAACTGCACGAAAACATAGGCATAGATAGGCCTGTCAAAAAAAGGCTAAGACATCCCATGTTCAACTCTAACTAATAACTTTTTTACCTTTTTATGGATTTTTAATAAATGGATTTTTAAGAAAAATTCTCTAGTTATAGTTATGGTACAAGTATACGTTTCAAGACTTTAAAACGTAATAAAAATCCAGCAAGTATTGGATTCCGGGTGATGCCGGAATAGCGTGGTTAATATTTATGTCAGTGTGAATCTATACCTTGATATGAAGGTGAAAAACAAAGACAAAGTTTAATATTGGACTCAAAAAATTTTTGATTTGAAATTCATTGATTTAATCGTTGTCACAAGTGCATATATTCAGCTGATCCACTAAAAGCTATAAAATCTGTAAAATTGCAAATCTGTAAAATTGCAACTTTCTGATTTCATAACTTGAACAAATTAAATATAAAATAACATTTTTTTGTTTTTTTGTTTTCCACCTTCAAGGAAAATTTTCCAATGAATTTAAAAAGACGTAATGCTTGTCACTTTTAATTAAAAAAAAACAATTAATGTGACAAATGTGGAGGTGAGATGAAGTTTTCAAAAAACAATGCATATGGTTGCTTTTCTGTGTATAGAATATTATGAAATTATCCCTAACTTGTTTACACCTTGAAAAACAAAAACACAATTGTTAAATAATGATAAAAAAATTTGTATTTGTAGAAACATGAAATAGCTTTTGTTTTAAAAACAACGCATTTATTACCTTAACATCAACAAAACACCACATGATGTTCAGTTTCTTCGAACTCTATCACAGAAAGAACAATAGTTACTTTTACTTTTAATTGTAAAACAGACAAAATGAAAAAGGACACTATGGTGAAATATACTACGTAGACGTGTGTAGGTGTATGTATGTGTGTGTAAGTGATGATAAAGGATCCCTACGGAGTTGATTAAGGGAAATCTGGATTTTTGTTTAAATAGAAATGTTAATAATTGTAGGAAATTTGTTATAAAATTGTATTAAAATACAATTACTTAATAAACTGAATAAAAGAATACAAGAGAAAAGAATAATAAAGGTCTGAGCACTAAGCCCTAGAACAGCGTCCTTAACGCCAGGTTTCAAATACGGTCTGCTGCTTTATACAACTTTTTGTACAGTATAAAAGTCCACATGAATTGATATTTTAAACTAAAACAATTAACATTACAACACATACCAACACCAACATTAATAAACAAAATGAAATTTCACTGTAAAACACGGGTCAGGTAAATTGGGCATGAATTCATTTATCGAAACTTTACTAAGAAACAAATTTTAAATGCACGCGCTATATTATTTAAGTTTTACATGCACTCACTCACAATTAATTTTTTAAGTTTAATTTCAAAAGAGAAAAACTATTTTAATATCGATTTTATAAGAAAGAAATATTTTTGATTTTTTTTTTATCAAAAGTTTTTAAATTATTTAAAATAATACCTTTTTTATGTTATTGAATCACATAATTAGTGAGTTGGTTTTTAAATTAATTTCTTAAGCAGAAGATGTCATTTAATTTGTCTTTTATTGCTTTCAAAAAAATTTTTTTTTATTGTACATATATATTTTTAATATCAAAATATTCTCAACTTAAAAACTTTTAAAATTTTTAATTAAGTTTGTGTACTCAAGTATTTGTTTTAATTAAAAGTTATTTGTTAAAATATATTATTATTTTTTTTAATTCACAAAACTCCGCAGCAATTAACAGCTTGTTGGCCAAAATGCGTTTAATAACTAACAGTCAAACTCATTGAAGTTGCCCTCATATATATGAAGAATAAATAGTGAAAGGAAAATTGTATCAGTCCATTTATTGTCTGTTCACTGGATCTTGTTTCTTTTATTTTTTGGTTTGATTGCGTGTTGCAACTGTAACCATTGTCCTTTGCGGTATGAAGACAACATAATTTTCTTCGCTGCAACTTGTTCGTTTAAAGGAATCAAACATAAACACAACAAGTTAGAAACTTCATTTTATACACCGCTCTTAGCAACGTACAAGTTAGAAATGGATAACGAATTTAACGATAATGTCACTGTGGAGCAAAGAAATTGCCAACGATAACAAATTCGAATGATTTTCTTTTCGAATCGAAATACGGAGTTACCCCGCTAAAAACTGAGCTAAAACATGCTGTACATGATAAAAACAAAACATTAAACAAGCAGCTGAAGTGAGTTCAGTTCGGCGATAAGTTCACTTGGTGTGAGTGAATAGTTCAAATAAACCGATCTAGAACGAAGAAAAAATAAATATTTACAAAAATTAAAATTATTCGTTTTGGTGAGGATAATAATACGTACTCAAAACAAAGTGTACCTGAACTGTTTAATGTTTGTAAAAGGAGGTAACAAAACGTCTGTTTAGGCTTTAAAATAGTTTAAGAAGTGAAATTCAAATGTGATTTAATTGATTTAATGCGATTAAAAACTTTTTGTTAAATTTCATTGAACTTTTTTTGATAAAAAGGAATTTTCGTAGTTTTGCTTTTTGGAAGATAAAGGTGAACCAGGTCATACGTCCTCTCATCTCCTACGCCTTTCCTTGCTTGCTTCAGAATTTCTTTAGCCCAGATGGAGAGGCTTAGGATATGGGAGAGGTGGACCTTAAAGCGTGCCCTGGCCTGAGACAATAAATATAGGCGTAATGGAGAGTTCCGAAACTCTACATAAAGTGCAATCGATGTGACCAAAATAGACTCATTTATGGTCGCGAAGGGCCTTAAGTTTCTGTAAGGTATGATATCTGTGGGAAATGTGTGTGAGTGCGTTTCGCTAGGGCTTTGAGTCTAGAGACCGTTCAGATAGCGAAGTACACTTTTCCAGTGGATTTGTTGACCCTTGGGGAAGCTAGGCTTCTTCATGAGAGAGCAGACCTGCTATTTTATCATAGAAAAGTTAATACTTCAAATATCGTAGATACAGTTTATAACACCGCTCAATAAGTTTTTTTTTTTATTCATTGGTTTTGTTTACTTCTGTTCCATTTTGTGTCGTTCCCTTAGTGTGTAATTAGTTTTAATTTTATGTTTTTTTTTTTTTTTTAATTAATATAATTGCCTTCCTTTTTCTGTTTGGGAAATTTCTCTTTAACTTTTATTATCATTGTAAGTGTGTGTAGATTAAAATGTGAAAAACTTTTATTTGAATAATGAATATGGTCCTTGAAAATGTAAAGAACTGCTTTTAATGAATTGCTAGTTTGAAATGTTATTTTTTATAATGAATTTTTGGAAAAAGATTAATAATTCAATAAAAAAATTAAGTTGTTTTTGCTTGTGGAGGCTTTAAAATGCTGTACAATCACTGGTGTTTCCAGGCTGTTGTAAATGTTTATTACCCAGTTCTTAACTATAGAATTTTGTCGGAGAAGAATATATTCAACTTATTATTGAACATCAAATTATAAAAAATCTCCCTTTGAAATTAAGATTTTTTTGTCCCACAGTTAATTGTTAGTTGCATCACTTTGAGAACAAAAAAAAGTCACGTGTATAAAAATTCTTTACATCTTTACTTGTTTTTACAACATTCACATTTTTCGAAACAAACATGTCGCAGTTGCAACCACAAACCTAAACTAACAACAACAGCAAACAGTATTTGTGTACTTTCTTACAACCGGCTTATTTCGTCATTCCTTCATCCTCTTTTTCTTTGCTTGAACTTCCGTTTTTCTCCTAAAAAGGATGTTTGCTTTTTTTCCTTTTTTTTTTTTGTTTCTTTTCTTAACAGTATTATATATGTTCGTTTTGGATTTTTACTAGGGAACCAGGTTAGAACTTTGAGTATTTTTAATATTTCTTTTCTTCTGGAAAGATGCATGTAGCAAATATTTTTGTTAATGTTTTTGTGAGTCTTTTTTGCTTTTGCTTCCTTTTTTTGTTTTGTAAATACAAATGCAAGCATGACTGAGTGGTTCAGTTCTTGGTTGCAGTTAAGTTGTGTTGGATTTAAAAATTCCCTTTCCAAGAACTCCCTTAAACAAAATTAGTTTGTCACCAGCAGTGGTTTTGTGTTAAAGTATAATTGTGTAAATCATGCAGAGTAAGAGAATGCAATATTAAATTTAAGGTTCAGCTTATAAAAATTGTTGAGTATTAAAGTCCTTTGTATTTTTTTTTTTAATTTTATTTTCAATTGAGAGCAACAAATTTTATTTTAAAGTCAATGATAAATTCGCAATATAAAATATTTATTGATATGACGTGTTAATGGTGCTTTTAAGTTTAAAAATCAATAATTAATTATTATTTTAAAAAGAGCAAGTGTTAATTAAAAATCCTGTAAATTCTGAAAAGGTTAAGATTGTCTTAAGGTGCCATTTCTTTAAGCTTCAAGGCCAAAAATATATTTGATCAATATTTTCTTTTCTTTCTTGCGAGCATTAAACCAACTACCACTCTATGTTTTGTTTTTAAAAAATTACAAAAATATTATTATAACAAGAATTATAAAAATTAGAGTTTTCTAAGTTTTCCAAGTTTACGATAAAAGTGATTTTTGTAAGATGTTAAGAATACTAATTTCTTATAACTTCTTATAATGACTTTTTCTAAGCAAGAACAGAAATATGGTGATATCAAGGGGAAGGACTAATTACGTTCTGAAAGAATGTTAATGGATCGGTATGCTGATGAGTAGTAGCAACTAAAAAAATGTAGCACATTTCTTACCTCTGAGCATATCTTTTAAATTTTTTTTCTGACAACTAATAAAATTCATATTGTTATTGAAATGCTGCACAACAATTTGACAACAAAATTTAGAAGAACAACACTTCATTTTTCTCACTTACAATTTTGTCCCGCATCACACAACATCATTCAAGCCCTGCAACAAGACAATCAATCAGCTGTTTACAGACACGCAAAAAATTAAATGGAAGCGGTCGTCTACCTCCAAATCGTATCAGGTTACTATTGTATGTTAATAACCTCACTTCTTCATTATATTCATGAAGTTGAGACTGCAGAAGAAAAAAGTAAATTTCTTTTATTGTGTATGATCAGTCAGAACGTTGTACACAGCACAAAAGGTAAATTTGTCCAGACAGAAAGTGTTAAGTGAACATAATTTTTTTTTAAGATGTGAGAGATGAAAGAAAACTGGACTCTTTTTTATGTTCAATATGTTAAGATAAAGAAGATCAATTACCAAAGATGTGAACGAATTTTTTAAGCCCATGAGGTTTTTTACATTACAATAAATTTAATAAAATAAAATAAAAAGGTCAATATTTTATTATATGAATAAATACTTTATTAAACGTTTATGCAAATAATTAAACATAACTTTTAATTTCATTGAGACTTAATTTTACTTCTCAAACTATTATAAACTCTAAGCGGATGTTTGTTTTGAATCTGTTTTTATATTTCAATATAATTTTATTTCGTTAGGATGTTTTGCTGAATTGACTTCTACATCTAAAAACAACGACGCAATTTAACGCAAAATATTTCATTTGTGTTTGTTAAATAACCTCCTATGCAGTCGCCAAAAACGTAAAAGGGAAATTTTATCCAAACAAACTCGGAAGATAATTTTACTGATCACTGAGCATTTGTCTTTTGCAATTGAGAGTAAAGTGTACATCAATAGCAGTTTGTCAGCGTGTGTAACTATCGGACATGACAAAATACTTTCTTTTTTTTGCAAAAAACGGAAATAATTATATCTTGAGATCTCAACAGATGTTCTCTTGTCTTCGACATGATACTCTTCCTTAATATCTTGATATCTTGTTTCGTTTTAGCACTTTTTTATCATCACTTTTTTATGCCAGACTTTTTTATTTTTATAAAAAACAAGACATTTTTTCAACACATGACAACATTTATGAGAACTTGAGATTAAAGAAAAAATTTAATAATTTAAGAAAAAATGTATTGTTATCAGTATTTATCTTTAAATTAAATGAAAAGGAATTTGTCAATATTAAAAAAAAGTCGAAACCATTACTTAAGGGAAATAAATTTATAAATAAAAAGCTAAAATCGAATTTTGAATCAACAAACGTTCTAAGAATAATAAGGAGATATCTGCAGAGTAGATAAATTTACTGTGCTTTTAAGAAAAAGTTGGTCTGCGTAACGTTGTCCAGGAAGAGTTAAATATAATAGACTAACTCCTGCGATCTACTTGTATGAGGGTTGTTGTTTGTTATAAATTTTTAAAGGTGGATCGTGGATGACATAATATGGATCTTCACGTTTTTTTTTCTCGATTTAGATTTTTCTTACTAACTTAAATCTTTTTTTCTCCAAGAGGTCAGCAAATTGTAATCAAAATATATTGTTTAGTTTCAAATGTATGGACTTAAAAAATAACTTCTAATAATCTCTTCTAGATTGAAAATATTACAAATATTTAAATATTTAAAAGAGTACGTTTATTCATCATATATTAATAACAAGTATGTTTATGATGTACATATGTATCTATGCACGATTATTTATACTATAAATATATTTGCAAAAAGAGAAAAATTCCCGCATAAATGTTAATGCTTTATTATCGTCATGATTCTCTGAAATACATATAAATCTCATGACATATGGAAGCATTTTGTTATTGGATTTTCCCTGGGTTAAGTACAAAACAAATCCCACTGGACTTTCTTAAAAATAATAAAGACGTTACAAATAAAAAAAAAATCAGACATTTATGTTACAGGTAAAACACGCACTTTATCCACAAGCAAAATTCAAATAACAAGAAACGCGCGCACAATCGTATTTAATATTCTGGACAGTTTTTAAACAAGCGCAAATAAAAAAAAGTATGAGGAGTTGAATGCAAATGCCTTGTATCGCTTAACAATTGAACAATTGAACAAAAAATAAAACATAAACGATTTTTTAATAACGTATTTATTTCATCGTGTGCCAAGGGAATTTTTAATCGTTAGAATTTTTTTATATTTAATTGTTTTGAGAACAAACTAAACGCTTAAAAACCTGACTGGATTAGAAAACTGTTCCAATAAAATTATCTGAAATTGGTAGACGTGCTGTAAGTCACTTTAATAATCGTTTATAAGTATAGACTTAACTTCGTTTAAGCCGTTCTTATTCTGGGTTCTTATAAAGGGTTTTTAATAGGAAACGTTTTAAGAAGAAATTCCCGGAAGAACATTGAAGTTACATAAAGTATTACATCACTACAAAACATAATTACGCACAATTTTGTAATTACATACTTACATACGTATGTACAGTATGGCATTAATAATTTAACCATTTTTATTATTAGTATTATTTTTTTTTTTTTTGCCTTTTAGTAAATAAAATATAATTATTTAAGGAATTCTAAGGGTTCTTGATTATTTTTCTTAAAGTAGGAGTTTTCTGCATTTACTTTTCTAAAGCTCATGTCCATCTCCACACTTTAGATTCAGACTACACATAGCCGTAACCAGAGAATTTCTTCGGAAGGGTGCCATGTCAGTAATTAAAAAACCCATAAGAACGGCCTATCTGCGGGTCATTTGGTTTTTAGTGTTGCAGAATATTCTTCTGCTTTTATTACATTTTACAACATCCCTTATTCCTGTCATTTGTAAAAAACAATACTTTACTTACTGACTGAAAATTACACTAAAAGTATTTAAAGAAAATGGCATGAGGATAAGGAAAGGAAAGAGGAGTCAGAAAGGATTAGGGGTCGCAGAAGGGAACATGATTTGGTTGAGTAATTTTTTTTTGTGTCACGATTGGGAGGGAAATTGAGGCGTAAGATCTGCGCCAAAATTTTGCGCTTTGTGTGGACGTGAGTAGTTTGAGTTCTTTTTGTGTGACTGTTGAGTTTTTTTATATGCGGCCTACCCAAGGAGAAGGTTTGGAACCTGACTGGGGAATGTTTTCCGACTGGCTCTTTTAACGGAAAACATAGTAAAACATACTTTGGGTAAATTTGAAATAAGGTCCTGTGGAAAAGACGTTACTAATAATTTTTTTAAACTTATTGTTATATCGACTTAACAATATATACTCGTATCTTACTCAAATTTATAGTCTCAGCCTATTATGGTTCAAGATATATAAAGCCATACATATGAAAATCAGTTTTAGTTTTTGGTACTTATTCTTATAGCAGACGTATCAGTTCATCTTCTGTACAAATTTAAAGCACCTGCCTATAACGGTTTAAAATTTAAGATCATATTCGTCAAATTCACAGTATTTTGGAAACACCCTTTAATTTCTAAACTTATTGTTTACAATTTATTTTTATAGCGAACATATTTGGATATATTCTGTGTGAATGCTAATTCTACAACGGTTGAAAAACTAAAACCATATAAATATATATAACGTTTTATTTTGTCTTTTCGTTGGTATAAAGCACATAATTTTACCGACAATATGCAATTTTGACGTGTCTGCCTGCTACAGTTCAATAAATAACATATTTTAATGCATCACTACACTTTCGGAACACCCTTTAATTTTAGAATTAATTTAGAAATAGACAGACATTCCCGAAAACAATAGGGTTATGTAACACTTTGTGTAACAAAATTGTTAAGTACAAAAAAATTGTTCTTTTTGTTTGTTTTTTTTTTTTCTTTAAATTTGAATTTTTATTTGTCAGTTTTTAATGAAAATAATAAATTTGTTAATTTACGATCATATAATACAAATTTAACTTCCCCTTTACAAACAAATGTACATAAGATAGATCCATTTACTTTTTTACTTATTTAATAATATTTTTTGTTCTTTTAACATTTTTGAGAAAAATATTCAGACATAACCACACTTATAACACTAACACGTTACCATAAAAACCTTAATAAGTTATTTTTAAACAATAAACCGTTATAACTCGCTTTAATTAAATTAAATTTAAAACAATTTCTCTTGCAATCAAACTTCCATAATTTTTAAAGTTATGACGTTACTGCCATTTTTAACACATGCGAACGTAATTATTGTATCGAACTTACGAATTTAAACCAAGTTTAAGTCACACCTAAGTACATACTTATATGCAGTTGTTACCGGTTTAAATTTTGGTTTTTATTTATTGTTCTGTCTCATTAACTACATAATCACCTTTAGCATGCCGATTAAATTCCTTAACAAATGGTCGCTCTCGTGTGAGATAAAGATAAAACTCACACACTTTGCTTTTTTATACCCTTCACCACAAAAAGTGGAAAGAGGGTATACTTAACTAAGTTTGTAATTCCGTGTGTAATTTTTACAATATCCACTTCCGACCCCATAAAGTATATGTATATATTCTGACTTCTTATGCAATGCAAAGTCAATTGAGCGATGTCCGTCTGTCCGTCTGGCATAGCCGAATATAGCACTCTTATTTACAAGCATTGAATATTTAACGTGTTTAATTAAGTATGTTTACTCGAAAATGAATATAATTAACACATTTAAATTAACGAATTAGTTCGTGTATTGCACTTATAAAATCTTTAAAACAAAATTTGTAACATTTGTATGATTCCAAAAGACAGAGATGTTTTATAAAACCAAATGGATAGGTTTAATTACAACGGATGTTTTGAAAACGTTATGAGAAACACAAGAAAAGGAAACGCTATTTTACTATTTAATCACAGACATGAACCAAATATCTAAAGTTAACAGCAAAAGAAATATGAACAAGTTTATTGATTGAGTCCAATCACGAATTTTATAATAGTGCATAAAATAAGTTTTTTAATCTCGTAATCAGTGTGGTGCCAAAATTTTTCACTTTGTATTATGTTTTATTCTTGCACTTTCAGAACGTGCTAGCGTTTTCTAGCACATTTTGCAACTTTATATTACTTTAATTAAGTTTATTGTTAAAAAATAAGTATTTATTTTCTTGCAGGATAATAAATAAAGGTATCATTTATTATTTTGATACAAGAAAAATTTTATAACATTGAAGAAATAGATGGCACACATCGAAAAAAATTAAATGAAAGGTATATTAATGTTTTTATATTATATATTTATTTTGTCGAAATATCGTTTGCACACATAAAAAAATATATACTAAAATAGAATTTAAAAATTAAAAAAAATTTGAGTTGTACTAATTTGTATATAAGCTATAATATCGCTAAAAACTTTATGTAGATATATTTAAATTTGTTCGCTAAATATGCTATTAATGCTTTACTTAGTATTCATGGAATAAAATTTAAGATTGAAAGCTACGTACCGTTTAAACCTTTAACCTAATTTTTTTCCTGAATCCTTATTTATAAAATTGTCAAGAAAATCTGAAAAAAGATTCAAAGTTTTTTCTTACCTGAAAGGTAATTTTACCTTTCCCTTTACCCTAAGAAAATATTTTCTATACCTACCAACGTTTTAGCCATACAAAGAAACCAAAAAAAAAAAATACTTCGAAATAAAGTGCTTAAGAAATTCCAGGTATTTTCTAAATCTCTAAATAATTATGGAACGAAGCAATATAACAAAACCCACTTTTTTTTTTTTTTGTTTTCAACCCTGCAATTATAATCGCTCTCGGAATGCTTATAATTAACCTAAATAGCTCTCAAGGTTGACAACAACAACTTATTAAATAATTGTCCAAAATTATTATATTTATTTATTTATATTTCGTATTCCAATGCTTATTTATTTCAGAAAGACTTGTTATGTAGAATACTTATCCGCTCGAAACAGGGGGCAAATTACGGCATTCGATATCGATCGAAATTTCAATAGAATTTAAATGTAAATTTCGATCGATATCGAATGTCGTAATTTGGCCCCCCTGGTCTTTGCTTTTAAATAATTATTTTTTTTTCTGCTTATCTTCATTTGCTTGAAACTATAGTTTGCACTAAATTTTGCAAATTGTTTTTCCGCACTATGTAGCATTCGTTCTTAAATATCATCAATATTTGAAAAGATTAATATTAATTTTAAAGTTCAAGTTTAGTATTCGTAAAATGTTAAAATATATTTGAAATATAATTGAAGACAAATTTGTGTAGAATATATTACACCATGGCGAAATAATACTAGGTGGACACAATGGCAAATTCAATAATTTTTGCCGCAAACGTTAAATGTCAAACACCAAAAAAAAATTTTACATATTTTTTATATATGGAGTCTGACATTTAGCATTTAGGGCGAAAGTAATGAATTCGCCAACGAGACTACCTGCATTATTTCGCCATGTATTACACTATGATTTTTCTATCATCTAACCTTCTTGCCATTTTATGTATGTTGGGTAAAAATGTTATTTATATTTAATTGTTGAAACGAAATGGAATGAAACAAAAAATCAAAACTAGATATGGCAGCACCTCTGCCACTGCACGTGTAATCGCAAAACAGCTGTTAAACAAACTTTTGTTGTAAAGTAAACAAATAATCCTCAACGAGAAAAATTTATTTGAACAAAACAAAAAACTGAAATGGAGAGTCTGGCAGAATTTGTACAATTCATGCAGCCAACACAGAGATTGGATTTGAAGGCGGTAGCACTTACACATGTACTTGGTAATTTAATTTATATGATCGTAATTAAAAGAATATCATAGTCATACACATATTCAATAGGTCTTACAGGCTCCCTAGAAGGAAAGACCACGATTATATCGCTGGACGACATGATTATAGCATTATTCAATTTGACCACTGATACCACTTTATCCATTTCAAAAGATGCTGTGTTGTGCCTGATTAATTTAACAGCAGATGAGCATGGAGCAGTTAAAATTTTTGAAACTGCTAAACTTGTGCATCCGGTAGTAATGTTTTTCTTTTTGAAAAAACTTCTGATTGCACACATAGTTTTGTTTTCGTTTTTAGAAATTTAATATTGTATCTGCTGCCGTTAAACACCTCACAGATGAAAATTCTGAATTGGCTGATCCCTGGTCTATGGTTTTAAGTAATCTGACTCGTGTGGAATCGTTAGCACATAACATTTTAGATGAGCTAGAAAAAGATCCCAAAGCATTACTAAATTTAGCAAAAGCTTTTTCGAATTTAAACTACAATAAAAAGAAAGCCAAATTGCACTATTTGGCACCGATTTTCTGTAATTTAACCCAAACTAGCCGAGGGCGTGAAATGTTTTGTCACAATAAATACAATCTTTTAGACAAAATTCTTCCATTTGCCTCTTATGAAGAATCGATTGTACGACGTGGTGGTACAATTGGTATCTTAAAAAATATTTGTTTTGATCCCGTCTACCATGACATTATTTTGAGGGAGAGCGACGACATTCTTTATGCAATTTTGTATCCACTGTGTGGACCAGAAGAGTTTACAGATGAGGAAAATGAAATGTTGCCATTGGAGCTGCAAGTAAGTTACACTTAAGAATACATAGCTACTGAAAATTTATGATATTTTCGGGTACAAAAGAGAGATCAGCCAGGCTTTCGTTAGTATGTGAGATTAATTGTAAATACTTAAAAAAAGTATTGCATTTTTTTACATCCTTCAGCAATCTGCATAAGGAAAATTTTTTAGAAATTAAATACTACCAATATTGTGCGAAAAGAAATATTTGTAAGTCACCCAGCTACAACAATATTTAATGACAAAGAAACAAAGTTGTAAAAATTTAAATAAAAAGAAATGAAATAGTAAAAGTTAAACTATTATCTGATTTCATTTTTGGAAGTTGATAAAATGTGGAATTTACAATTGAAACCTTTTTGCTACGATCCAGAAAACGCACCTTATTATGCTGGTCTCTGAATTTATTATTCTCTTTTAAACTATTCACATTTATAAATCAACTTCGCCCAACTAAAAATAATTAAATTTGATTATTTTAGTACTTACCCGAAACTAAAACCCGTGAAGAGGATCCTGATTTACGTAAAATGTTGTTGGAATCGTTACTACAATTATGTTCGACCAAAAAATCAAGAGAGCAATTAAGACAAAAAGGAGTATACGAGATTCTAAGAGAATATCACAAATGGGAAGCTAAAGTGGGTAAAGACAAGGAATGCTTATTGGCATGTGAAAATGTTGTGGACATATTGATAAAGTAAATATTTTTTATAATATCCGCAATTTAAATTATAAATTTTATTCCTCCTTTCTTTTTTTTTCTTTCATAGAAGAGAAGATGAAATTGGTTTGGACAACTACAAACAAATCGATGTACCAGAAGATGTGGCCGAAAAGTTCGTTAAAGAAGATCAGGAATATTTGAGAGACCCATTATAGATGTTAAAATAAAACTAAATACCTTCCATTATTAATGGTGGTTTTTGTAATAGATTTCAATTTTATGATTATTTATTTTGTAATGAATTATTTTTTATAAATTTTTTATTTGATATTTTTTAAGCAAATGCTTTTAAATGCAAATAATAAATATACATACATATTAAGTAAATGTATTCTTTCGATAAAAATATTTTATGCAACTTATTTTTCATTAGCAACTTTAAAGAGTTTTGCATAAGTTTCTGAGTTTAGGCTTAAATATTACAAAATCTTTCAAGTTCGAGTTACAGTTTTCTATATTTGGTCAGTTTTTTACAGTTCATAGTTGAATTTTTTAAGGAAGCCTGGCATATTTTTAAAATTTTAGAGTTTTATAATTTTGATTTATATTAATCTGTTTACTGTTTGATTGTTTAACATTTTTATATTATTAATGCAAGCTTTTTAGTTAATAATTTGTGTTATATTTTAAAAGCATAGTTGAATTTTTAAAGCCTAAGTCATGTATAATAAATATTTTTATTCTTTTAATTAAAGGAAACCTTAACAACAAGCTCATTTGTATTTAAATGAAGAATGCTTATTGTTTTTCTTAATCCTATTATTTTAATTTATATTTAGTGATTTATGTGTTTAATTTTGATCAAAATTCTGTTCTTTGTCACACCCTTACAGGGCTTAAATGTGTCTGTTTAGTTTTGTATCATTATATGTTGTATATATGTAAGTATATTAAACTTGGTCCTTTAATATTTACCTTGTTTTGTTTTGTCCATTTATTCATACTTTTGAAAAACATTTTACTTTAATTAAAATTTCTTGCTATGAAATTAAAAAAACAAAATGAGCTTTAGCTTCTTGTTTTTTAACCAGATTATTAATTAAATTGCTTTGTAATTTTAAAGAATACTCGATTTTTTTATTAAAAATTTTGTGAACCTGTCTATTTCACTATTTTAAATCGTATAGATAGAGCCTGAACAACAGTATTCCTAAAGTGGGTTATTTAATGAAAAATTTAGAAAATAGATTGCTTTATTTTTTGTTAACTTCAATAAAAATATAGTCGTAAAATAAATCTTTATTTTTTTAGGTTGTTATTAAAATTGGTTAAATTTGATGTTAAGTTTGAAAATATAAAAACAAAATTTTAAGAATTATCTGAGATATTATTTATGATTGTTTGCATTATTATTTTGAAAAAAATAAGTAACCCGTTTAACAATAAAATTTCCTAAAGTGTACATGAAATTCTACGTGCTAAAATATTAAATCAAGATTCAATTCAAATATAGAAGTGCGATAAATTGCATGTCGTTTTTATATTCGATGTCATTAGAGTTTTTTTTTTAAGCAAAAAGAATAAACTTAATTATCTAACATTCGCTCTTGTTTTCGGCGCTTCTTTAAGTCAGATTACGAAGAACTTTGAACGTGAATTTTCTTGTAAACTCCTTTCTTGTGCTATTTGATTTCGTGGTGCTACAATTAGTGGTAATGAAAATCTTAGAAAACGGCTGCTATATCATTCAAGATACTTTTATCGAAAACATGAATGCAAAATATAAAGATAACGAATCAGAAAATATATAGTCGAAACACCAAATGCACTACACTCGACAGGAGATGGTTTTATTTTTGCACACTCATGGCTTTAAAAATATGTATTATTGCAAACTCTAATTAAAGGCTTTACTTCCAGCAGTCGCCTTTAATTGAAAATATGTGTAAAGAAAGTTGAATAAATCCATTTTCTTCTATCGGTCCAAAATGGTATAGACATGGAAGTGTAGCTACATCAAGCATCTGATACTAACGAATGTTATAAATACTTAAGGCAGTTTCTTTATTTGTTACTCTTTCACCCTCTCACTAATTAACTAATCCTGTGAAATTATGTGCACACATCAGTAGTAAAGTTAAGGACATAGAGTACTTTTTATAGTACGTTTTTTGTGGTTTAGGAAAGTAGTATTTCGATAATCGTTTGGAAGAAAGTTTCAACGGGTAAAAACATAATCCTAGTATACTTTCAGGCGTCAAAAAATAAAACTACTTCAGGCAAAGTCGCAAGCAGAACTTTGTACTCTGGAATCTGAATAGATTGAACGCGAGAAGATTTTTGGCTACAACGAAACCCAAGTTGTCACACTATTTACTATTAGAAGTGAACAGTACTTATTCCACTTACACTTTTTTATTACTGTTCAAGGCGAATTAAATATAAGGTGATAGCGGTGGCGAATTCCATTTTTTTCCCTGGTATTCTAACTGTCAAACTCCATATATAAAAAATCTGTATAACAGTTAGTTAAATTTTTTACATATGGAGTTTGACAGTTAGAATACAAGGGAAAAGAATTGAATTCGCCACCGCTATCACCTTATATTTAATTCGCCTTGTTACTGTTATTACATTTTTCTTGTTTAAATATAGTTTGAGTTAAATAAATTATGTGGTCGCATTTACATAAAAAAAATAATAATAATAATGAATTCGTCCATATAAAACAACTCTCATTAGAGTACAGCACGATATAATTAAAGAAATGATTAGCGGTGTGGGAGCCACAGCTCTTGCAAAAACATTTTTATTAGCAAAATATAGGATAACTAAAAATACAAAGTGGTATTTGCTACCATAAAAAAAATTTGCATTTAATAGAAAGTCGTTTAGGAAAGCAGAATACCCTTGTGTTAAAAAAGTACTCTATAATTGGTTTATGAATTATTTCATTTTTTGCAAAAAACTAAAAAACTTCGTGAACCACTGCAGGAAAAATGTTGTTTAAGCTTCCGTTGGTTTCGAAGCTTTAAAGCCAGATGCGGTATTAAATTTTAAAGAGTTTATGAAAAACAGTTATTCCCTGATATTTCTGCCGTCGACACGTTTAAAAATAAATTGAGTCTCATTAGTCAGGGGTGCAGTTAAATGAAGAGCAAAAAAAGAAAATGGTTAAGCAAAATGCCCATGTTCATTTAAGGCATACAACAAAGTGAACTTGAGCGTTACTAATTTTAGGAGACTACATAAAAATCAGTGAAAATACAGACACTAAGATGACTTTCACAGGAATACGGGTCGTGGTGATAAAACACATTCAAAATAATTAGTCAGCATTTCTATTCGAAAAGCAATGCGTCCCAATTTGTATTTTCTTTACGTTGTATTTTCTTTAGAATTGGAAAACAGAATAAGCCATCCAAGCTCTTGAAAATTGTGTTGATTTTTTTTTAATTATGACAAAGTTCAGCCGTATCATCAAAAATTACTTGCAAAAGAAGCCGATAAGCGTAAATCTTGACACAAAACTGATAAGAAATTCTATTACCGGATCAAAACTTAAAGCACAGTTTAAAAGAAACTTAATATTTTTTAAAAATGTTCATTTAAATATTGTAACTTAAGTAGTTGTTAAAAAAATAGTATTTAATCTTATTTTGTTATTTGCTTATTAAAGATTTGATGAAATTTTTGTATAAATATTATTCTATTTAAAGACATAATACAGATAAAAAAAATTTTAATCGCACTAAAGTTTTTCTTTGAGCTGTTTAAAATGTTAAAACAAAATGGAGTAAAAATGGAATTTCCGAAGAAACAAACTGAATTCAAAAATAATAATAATTATCATTAATGTTTTTAAGATTTAATTCCTTTAAGCGTCTTTCACTTGTAGAAAAGAAAATGAAAAAAAAGAAAAGAAAAAAGGAAGAAGATTGCCGTCGATAAAAATAAGTAGTTAAAATTTATTTGTGTGTGTAATGACAAATTTACGTGCCAGTGGAAAATATGTTTTCCTTTGCTCTCCGAATATATTTTTTAGTTTTTATAAATTATTTTATAATTATAGCAAATGCAGTGAAGGGTTAAACAGTTTAATTATTTATGTGTAATTTGGCATAAATACAGAAAATTTTGCAATTTTTCTTTTACTTGAGAAGAATAATTTTTCTTTTTGGTGTTTTAGTGCGATGAATAGACAGACATTAAAATGCTGAAAATTAATTTTATTTGTTTTTTGCTTTGAGTAAGTGCACAAACGAATAAATTGCAATAGATTTATGATGTAAAATGTGTGTGATTTTTTTTTAATTTCCATACATAAAATACGTTTTTATAATCTATGATAATCTTAAAGGTGTTTTCTTAGTTTTCATTTGATTTTGTGTTAAATGCATTTAATATTTACAGCTTAATAAATAAATTCTTAGGATTTATAGTTGTGTTTTACTTTGAATTTTCTGTCAATATTATTTAAAAATTGACTGCTACCTGCTATTTAATAGATAATAATTATTCATTGATATTACAAACAACAATATTAATAAAATATTCAAGCTAATGGATGTTACATTTAATATGTGTAGAGGTTGGGAGGCGGTATTACAGGCATCGGCATCACTACAACTTTGCAGACAACCGTGAACATATCTGAAAGAAAAAATTATTTTAAAAACTTTTAATGTATCGTTATGTATAATTTCACTCATTTACCTGTCATCATAGTAGAATTTACCACAATGTGACATTCGTATAATTTCCGTATCTGTGGTTAAGGTACCACTATCTAAAGCACAGCCCCTTACAGTTATTGTTTCACCAGTGTCATCTGTAATTGGAAATCAATTACTTCGATAATAGTCTTTGCAGTGTTCACGCAAATAATTTCTTATGAATTTGTTAATGAAAGAAAAATTGATAAATAAATCGTAAAATAAATGCATAAAAACAATAAGTTAACAGTAATTTCTGTTATTTCATTTCTTCAATTTAGTCAATTAGTTAATAAAAACATTCTTATTTAAAAGTCAGATTGCAAATAAATTGCAAATAAAGTAAATAATGTTTAATATTCATTTCGAAAAAATCTTTTACTTTTTTTTGTTAAATTTAAATTTAAATATTTTTCTTTTAGTAATTTCTCATCATTTACAAATGTTTATAAAAAAAAGACTGGCTGTTTTATCATCACCCAGGTCAAATGCCTGAAGTTAGAGATGTAAATTCGATATTTTAACTCCCTTTTTGGTGTAGGGATAATAAGGATTAAAATCTGTTACCACATATTACAGGAACTAATACAGGTAGAGATAACATTCGAAATCTAATTGAAAACAAGTAAAAGTGCCATATTCGGCTATGCCGAATCTTATATACCCTTCACGATGTAAATCTAGCTTAGTAAAGTAACTCCAATCAAAAAAACGAGAATTGGGGCGACAGAAAATTAAAAAATAAAAAAAATATAATTACTGTACTACATATATATAATTTTACATAAAAATGTCATCGGCTCTTAATGGGTTAAGTATTTTTGAAAAAAATTAGTATTTTCTTAAAGATCTCTTCGAGAGCTTAAAAATGATACCCATATTCATATTTTAAAAAATTTGAAAATTTCAGAGGCCCGTAACTCGGAAAATATGGACGAGCGCCAATTTTTTCACTTGTTTTTTATTTTTTATTTCTCTATCGCCCCATATACTTGTTTTTTTCTTTGGAGTTACCTCATTTTTTTTAAATGATATGGAAAAATTAGTGGCAGTCGTGTTGTTTTTCCCGCTCCCTCGAAGGACATGGACCGATCGTGCTGATTTTTATCAGCATCTCTTTCGAAACTATGCATGTATTAAAATTTTCTCTAGCTCATCTGGTGCCTTGGCAGACTTAATTTCAACACTAACACGGACGGACAGACGAACATCGCTCAATCAATCGACTTTGCTATGAGCAAGAACACAGAATATATACAATTTATGGGGGTGGAAAAGGATATTGTAGAAATTACAAACGGAATGTCAAAGTTAGATATACCCTTTTTCCACTTTTTATGGTGAAGGGTATAAAAAGGGGACAGGTGTTTGGTACTTTTCTATGTTTGTTCCTTAGATGTTAATAACTGGGACAACTGAGTTTTAATATAAAAATAGAAATAAACAAAAATGAAATGTATCGCGATTGTTTTTAAAAGCATGGTTGACCACTTTCGGATATTAGAACATATAACGGTGAAAATTGTAACCCATTTTTGTACTTTTCCTATGTTTCCTTACGTTTCCTTATGTTAATGTTTCTTTTTTGTGGTATTGTAAGGCAGTTTTTTAATATGAATTCCTTTCACTCAATATAAATTAATAATTAATGAAAAAAAAACGTCAGCGTGTTAAAGGGGGGATAAAAAAGGATAAAAACGAATTTTATTAAAGCTATTCGACCACTTTTCTTCAATTTAAAATAAAAATGTTAAAATGTTCAAAACAATCATTCGAAACAATCATTTTAATTAAGAAATGAAAAACCATAAATTCTGACTTACATGAATGATTTTTGACGAAAGAGTTAAAACTAAAAAGGGATAAAATAGTACTTTTCTTTAATAGGGTTTTTTATTGTACACAGCAAGAGCTACGAAAGGAACATGGTACTTTTTTAATATTTAAGTGGTCATTTTATATTTATTCTTAGTTAACATTCTGAGAATTTGGAAAATTTAATTAATACATTTCAAATATAGATTGTTCTTCTTTTTTTACTTTTTACAACTTTTTAGTTTTGCAACCGTTTCTTGTTTTGCTTAAATATAAAAAAATTATGATAAGAAAGGAGCTGGTGGGTAATTTGCTATTTTATATACGAGAAGTAAAAAATTTTATTTATAAGTAAAAGGATTAAATCAATTGATCGATTTTTTGATCATTAAAAATGAAGAAAATTAGCTTCTTATAAATTGCAATTAAAAAGGATTAGTCACTTGTTAGAAAACAACAATAAAGCCTCACGTTCATTTATGCACTCACATCAAGTGAACATATGACAAATTACATATATTGTTTATAACGCAATAAATATCCGAAAAAGTGGCATAAGCCAATTTTGATAGTATTTGAAATGAAATGAAATTGCTCTTAAGCAGCAAACGCAAAGTACTTGTTGGATGTATATAATTATAATTATCATAACCATTCTATCACTATTAATCAGTTTGAGTTATAATCAACTTCAACTGCCTGTCTGTTCAGTTTTCTTTCTTTATTAAAAAAAAAATTGAATGATTGCTTCCACACAAACTCACCATAGTAACCAGCAATTTTAATGCATGCTGTGGCTGGAAATAGTCCATTTCTACCTTTGCGTCCGCCCATGCATGGTGATTCCAATATGGCGGTTGAGTAGTTATTATGAAAAGGATCATCGCAGGCCTTGTTGGCGCCATTATACGAAACACATTTAAAACAGTCAATGGCAACAACTGCAAAAAAGAAATTAAAGACAAACATTTACCAAATATGAGTGCAAGACCCACTAATTAAACACATATGAGGTCAGTTCTAAAGGTTCTTTAATACGTCATAATTTTTTAAAGATAAGTTTTAATTGAATTTAATTTAAATGTGGTTTATAAAGAAAACCTGCCGTCATTTAAAAAATCATAAAAAAATTGTATGATTAAATGTTGTTTGAAAGCTTTTCGGCCTGCCCTAAAATGTTCGTGTGCATCATGCATCCTCTTCGTAAAAAGATTTTAATCGTTGACAAATTCACCGACTAAAGTCTTTTAATGTGTTTAATAATATGTGTTTCCACAAATGTGGAAATATTTTAAATTACCATTTGTTATTGTTGTTGTCATCAATATGACACATAAAAGACCTGTTGTGGTTGAAGACAAAAATTTAAATTGCAAAGGCATCAACGGCAGCGGCATATTGGTTTTGCGTTGTTGAAGACGTTCCAACAACTTAACTGACACAAAAAAAGCTTTAAGTTGTTGCTAAAACTGTGATTTGTCTTCCTATAGTCGCTTTTTGTGTTTCAAATCTGAAAATTAAGTAGAAGATGATTCTAATAGAAGTGGAGGCAATTTTGGCGGTGTTGAGGATGTCGATGATGCTCTTGTTGTTGATGAGAATGATAATGACGGTGATGATTTTGCCCTTTCGTTTTCCTTTTTTTTGCTTTCTTTCCTTCCTTGTTGTTGTTATTTTTGTGTAGTTAATTCTATCGTTTGCGGTTTTTATTGTTTCTACATGTGACTGATATCACTACACCATCAACTGTTCTTATATTTGTTTGTAATGTGCACTTGTTTGGCTAATGCTGTTGTTGTTGTTAAAGTGCTGCTTTTATGTCTTCCTATTGTTGTTGTTGTCGTTGTTATTTTTACTTTTCTGATTTTAAAACCACTTGAATACTTGAAACAATTTAACGAGAATGCTGCTGATACTTCAACTGCTGTAGCGAATTGCATGATTCGGAGATTTTAGTAAATTGTAAAAATCGTGTCGCTTTTAAAAGCTGTTCCACGCAATTAAAGCGGTCATTAGGCTTAAAATCAAATATAGGCCAACTTGTTCATTATTGTTGGTTGTTTAAATCTGCAAAAAGAATAATTGGAATAATTGGTAAATAAAAATGTAATTAAACGTGCAAATTATAAACGAGAATTTATTGTTTTTTCAATGAACTTATTTATTTTTCTTGCTTAAGATTTTACATGTTTTTATATATTTGGGGCCTGTTTATGTAAAAGCGAACGATTATTTCTTTCTTTAATTTTAATATTGAAAATAATAGCAAAATACAAAAATTTGATACACAACTGTACGTTCGCATTAACATGGAAATTTTATCCAGCCAAAATTCAAAAAAATATATAAATAGTATGACAGTATGTCAGATACTTAAGTACAAAAAGGTACTTGACCAACTCAATCATTTAGTTGTTAAATCAAAAATGTTCTTACGAGTCTTTGCAAAACAATAATTTAAGAGACATTTTCAGACATTAAGAGAATGTTGAGCTGTCGGCTTTATATTAAACAAAATTTTTGTTTGTAAGCGTTCAATCGAAACGAATTCAAATGACTTAATTTGATTGATTATGATGTGATAATTGTAGTCAGTTTATTCTGACACCGATAATAAGGCTTAAACTTTGAATTATATTCCTACGACACACAGAGAATCTAATAACTCTTCAGCAGAGGACGCCATCAAGAGAATGTGCTTTAAATGAGAATGTATTGGTGGTTTTGCACCGAAAAACTTTCTGCCTTAAATTTACAGTAATATTTTTTTTTAAATTATAAAATTTAAGAAACATCAACAATAGTAACAAATAGTAAAACAATCAACACATATAAATTTGTTTGTTTTAAATAATTATTGGAAAAGTTTACCATAATGAGTAAAAGTACTTAAAAAGAAGTAAGATTGCTATATGCGGCTACGCCGAATCGTATATACCCTTCACCATCTATGTAAATCTAGTTTAGTGAAGTAAATCCAATAAAAGAAGCAAACATTGGGGTGACAGAGAATTTAAAAATTAAAAGAAATATGGTACTACATCTAATTTTGCATAAAATTAAAAATTTAGTCTTTCCTTAAAGATCTCTTTAAGAGCTATAAAATGATATCCATATTGATATTTTAAAAAATTTGAAAATTTCAGAGTCCTATAACTTGGAAAATATATTTTATTTAAAAATCTGGTAACACTTGATACGATACCATAAATGGAAGTCACGATGTAGAGGGCGCGATAACAATTCAATTTATTATAGAATGCTCTGACAACATCTGTTACTTATATTTTATGAAATGATTATAAATTCGTAAAGCACAATCCCAGCAAACATATGGACTGAATGTTTGAAATCAAGCTGAACCTTAAGAAGTATGCACTTAAATATGACTTAAAATTGTTCTGAGAAAGGAAAATTATCCCCAACTCGGGAAGTGTCTTTCCGAATGTATTTTACGAATTTATTTCTAAACTTTAGGCATAATAAAAAAAAAAATACAAAATACAGTTTGTGGGAGGAACCAATGACAATGTTTTGTACATTTATGTGTGACATATTAAAATAAAGTAATAAATACTTAATTCATAAAATTTTTAATGAAATTTATAATTTCTTCTAATTAAACTCCATTGACGAAAGCCACGAAATAAATTTAACGATTTTTATAAAATCTTTATAATAAAAATATAAAAAATTGTCGTTAAGCATGTTCTGATACATTCAGCTATATTTTGCAAACGCTTAGTTTACTTTTTTGTTTTCGATTCGTAGACAACTGGTATAAAATGCCTTACCCATCCATTTAATTTATATGTTTTAATACATGTTCGATGGGTTTGGTATAAATGAGTATACCTCAACAATTTTCAATTTTATTTTTATAATTAAATCTCTTGTTTACCTTTGAATTGTAAATATTTATTTATAAATATTTTTAGTAAGTCAGCTGAGGTTGAACGATTTCTGTTGTGTTATAGAATTACTTCTGAAGCATTTCTTTAAGATGTTTTTGCAAACGAATATTAGAGTCTTCTAAACCTAAAAAAGTATTAATTTATATTTTTTGCCTCATCTACACATGTAAGAAACTTTATTTTGATTCGAAGAAGCAATCAGGGTTTCAAGTAAAAATTTCATTGTGATTGAACCCAATTCTTCGTTTCTGCATAAGCAGTTCAAATTTATTGTTGCCTAAAAGTCTCAATTTATCGCGACGCTTGCTTGCAACATCTGAGAAAAAAGAACAAAAACAGTTTTTGTTTGTTTTATTTTTTCTGTTGTTAATTTTTATAAAAAGGTGCTGAAAACCTCATTTTTAGTTTTCAAATTAATTAAAACAGAAGAAAAACTTTTTTCATCAACGAACATTGACGCTTTACGAATGAAGCCTTTGAATGTCTGGTAGAGAATACTCACAACAACTTAAAGTTTAACAATACAATTTTAAATTCTGTTGTCTCATTTATTAAAACAATTCTTTATAGAAACTATAAACTTTATTATTAATAAATATGTAAAATTAATTAAAAAAATTAATATAAAATAAATATTTGTATTTATTAGTTATTGCATGAAAAGGGAAAGGATAAATTCATCTGAATGTACACATAATTAATCATAACGATTTTCGATGCTTTAATAGCATTAAAAAATAACTTTTTTCATTGAAACCAATTATTTAATTAATGCGTCTAAAAACATTGTTTTCTTTTTATTCAATCAATTCGTTTTGCAAAATGGCACTTCTTTTCGTTCTTAGACCAGGTTTTTCAGATCATTCAACTTTTCTCTCCTGTTTGATTTTGTGTTTTTTTTCTGTTTTTTTAATATTGTTTTTGTGTTGCCTTTTAGTATTTTAATTTACCTATTAAAATTGCAGTGCCATATAAATTACTAACAAATATACACCCAGTAGTTTTGGAATCTTCAATATAACTCTACCGCATGTTTTTGAAGTTGTGGAAAAAACGATATAAACTTGCAGTGTTTAAATGGGTTTTCTGATTTCATTGAAACTTTACATGTCTGTACATAGAAGATTATCTATAAGAGTTTTAAATGTATTCTTTTTTTTTAATAATAACCTTTCGACGATATCCAAAGTGAAAGCAAAAACCTCAGTTAACAGCCGTATGCATAACAAAAACTTGTAATAGAATCGAATCATGTCTTAGCATGTTTTTCGGAACGGTTTGACACTAAAAATCGTGACTGTATTCAATGGTTGTTTTTAGTCTCGAATTGTAGGGGTTCGCTGAGACCCTGTTTACTCATGTCAACATTAGGTTAAGTATTTATTATTTAGACGGCTGTAAGTGTACTTTGGTATATTACTAAATATATTTATCAATTGCTTTTTTTAGTCAGTGAAAAAGTATTTTACTATATTTTTAGGTGAAGATTATTTTTCTTGTTAATCCAACCAAAATCACTGCTTTTGTCTATATTTATTTTTAAATATAGACAAAGCATTAAAGTAAATTTATTTTAAAAGTGTAAATCCAGCTTAATTCTTTCAAATTATTTATTGGTTAACCCTTTATATCCGAAAATAAAAACCAATAGTTAAAATTACAACAATGCGTAAAGTTAAAAAGAACTTAAGCTTAAGCAACAAGTTGAAGATTTCTAAAATAATTTAAAAGTATCCGTATCACTTAACAAGGCAGTTAGGAAAACTAACAAAATTTAAAACTATTAAGAAAAATTCATCAACATTTTATCTGTAAGAAAAAAAATGTTTTATTTACTTCGGCTGTTACATTGGAAACAAAACTACTTTTTTATTATTTGTCTGACTTTAATTAATTTTACACGTTCGTTTACATTTCACCTGAATGCTTCCTTTCATTAATTTTAATTGAAATATCTTACGGAAACTAGATGTGTACTTTTTCTTTATTAAAAATGTTTTCTTCTTCAGTAAAAACTTGTACGTGTTGTTACACATTTACATTTATTCATGCGTACGTAGATGTATGTATGTATGTATGTATGTATGTTTAATTAGAGTAAAAATGTTAAAAAAAACTAATATAAATTAAAAATGAAAATTTCATTATAACAAATAAATTAATTAGTTTGCCTCGAGTTCATTTTTAATTTAATTTCTAAAATTTTATGATTTTAACTAGATTTGCTACACAAAAAGAAATTTTGTTTTTTAGTTTATTTTTGGCAAAATCTATTTAAAATCTTGTTATTTTTAATGATACAAATCTTTGCTTTAAAGTATTTACAATATTTATTCACAACGAAGTACATTTATTTATTCAAAATAAATAAGTAAACTCGAATTTACGCTGAATGAAATTAATTCGGTTAACTTTGAGTAAATTAACCCTTATCGGACGCAACTTTTCACACGTTTGATTCTCACCAGGTTGTAGTTATTTTTAACAAATATGAAAAAAACAATAGTATGTTATTATACATTTATATTCATTTCTTTTCAGTTTTGTTACAAATTATTTATTTTTTGTACAACTACTACATGTCTGAGTTTCTGATAATTATTTATATACTTGTAAGGTATGGTATTTTTTGAAGCAATCTCCAACATGAAGAAATCGTTTTCTCTGGCATGTTTCGGATTCTGTATCATTTTCTTCTTCACTTGAGTATTGTATAGGAACTATAACTCTTCTTTTCTTAGAAAATAACGAAGCGTTATTGCTAAACTCATCACTAGAGCTAAAATCACTTTCAGAAATTTCTTTGATATTTATAATATTTTCTTTATTCATTTTATGGGCAAAAAATAAATTCAGACATTAAAAAAAAGAATTGAAAGTTTATTGCACAAGTTAAATGCTCTGCTGATAACGACAAACTGAAAAGATTCTTATGCTCAAACGGTAACGGTAAATACGTATTTTCAAGTGGTAACAGTAAATTGAAGAAATGAATGCATTTTAAAAACAAATCTCATCAATAGACAGTATGTTTCGACATAATTCGCCTTGTCACTTCACACGTGCCATACGACCGTTGCAGAAAAGTACTGTTGTCACGTCAGAGGTTACTTACGACCGATAAGGGTTAATATTGATATGAATACTCCTCGTATTCTTTTTTGCAAAGTTAGTTGGTTAAATAGATGATGTTTATAAAATAAACGCTGATGAAGGATATAGCGATCCAGAAAATGCAGCATTTCATTCTGCTGGTGTCTGATTTTTCTCGTTTTCTTAAAGAAACGTCCGCATACATTTGTAAAATCAGTTTTCTTTCTAAAAAGAAAAGGGTTTTTAAAAATTAAAAAAAATGAACTTAAGCCAAAAATCAATTTTAATTCATTTATAATGAAAAGATATTCAATAAGCTTAATTAAATAAAAAGCAGCTCAAATATGCTCAAAGTGTAAACACAACTGAACTAAAAACTTATTTAACACTCATATGCCGCAACAGGGATATTGACTCAACTTTAAAACCACATTTGAAATTTAACACTTTAAAAACTTTTATAATTTTTAGTAAAACGTTTATAATACTTTTAGCTGCTTCTTGTTTTATTTCGCATTCTTCCAAATGCGAGTCTAGTTGTACACTGCAATAAATATATTTTTAATAAATTCGTGGTATTTATTTAACTATTAAAGTTGAATTACAACTATTAAGCGCAATAAAATGAAAACAAAGAGAACCCAACCAAACAACAACAACAAAAGCAGAGAGAAGCCACTTAAATATGAGCAATGAATTGAAAGTTATAAGCGGCTTAAAGCAGTGTATGAATATGTGAATAAAGGGATAAAAATGAACTAAAAAACAACTAAAACATGAGAAAAATAACAAAGTAGATTCAAAATCATTTATTAGTGCTTTCCTAGTTAATCTTTTTCAATATTAAAGGAATATTTAATGGATTGCATTTTTTACATATTTATTAAAAAAAAAACACACACACACTCATTCTACTCGTAGTATAAAGTTTTGTAATTGCAGTCAAAACAAAAATTTTTACTGTTTTATTTTGGACATTTTTTAACAATTTTATTTATGTGTGATGTGCCTTTTTTAGTTTAATTTTTTAAGGCTGGTGTAAAACGCCTTCTTTTCATATAAAAAAAATTTTCTAATGATTTTTGTGAAAAAAAAAGATCTATAAAAAATTATTCTATGCATGAAAGCCAAGCTTCCTTGCAAAAGAATAAAAAAGTTTAGAATGAAATAAAATTTCAAATAAATGGCAGTTTGTTACTGTAAATATATTTCAAAATAGCTTAAGTGGTGAGTTTCAATTGTTTGTATAATTTGAAAAAAACATTTCTAATTTTAAATAAGTTTTAAAAAGTTTACGGATTTGCAAAGTTTCAGACTGTTGTTGTGGTGAAAAAAACGTTCTTTGTTGAAAAATATTTTACCTTCAAGGAGTCTTTATTGCGAAGTTTGAAGATTCTTATTCTTCTATACTTTCAGATTGCCACACTATAAAGTTCTACTACTATCTGTATAAAAACAGTTAGAATTCTAAAAATATTAAACAAATAAATAAAAAATAATAATAAACAAGTAAAAGTACTATATTCAGTCAACATCTATGTAAATCTAGTTGAGTGAAGTAACTCCAATTAAAAATGCAAATATTGGAGTGACAGAGCATTAAAAACCAGAAAAGAAATTTAGTCCTACATATATATAATTTTACATAAAAATGCCATCGGCTCTTAATGGGTTAAGCATTTTAAAAATTTTATTATTTCCTTAAAGATCTCTTAGCAGCTTTAAACTTATACCCATATTGATATATTAAAAAAATTGAAAAAAATATGGGCCAGCACAAATTTTTTCACTGGATATTTTTTATTTTTATTTTTTAATTCTCTATCGCCCCATATATTTATTTTTCTGACTGGAGTTTGCATCGGCAAACTTGATTTCAACACTAACACTGACGGACACAGCTCGCTCCACCGACTTCGCAATACATAAGAAGTCAGAATATATTTACTCTATGGGGTCGGAAATTGATATTGTAAAAATGGCAAGCGGAATGACTAACTTTTTTACTTTTTGTGGTGAGGGGTATAAAAAATAAACAACAAAAGTATACAGAGAAAAAACTCGTTACGAGAATCGAATTTGTTGCCATTCGTATTTGAATATGAATATGGTACTCTATGAAATTTTTACTTTTATTTGAAGAAATTAATTTCTGGAATAAAATTAGAATCTCCTTTAGCACCAAATAATTCATTTTCCCCCAGCCAGTGCGAAATAAAAACAAACGTTTTAAAATTGTTTTTTTTTTTTATTTGCAAATAACCTTATCTTATTATTTTAATAATTTTGATTTTACCTTATAACAATATTTGGTAGTTTTTCGCCACTTTTACTACACTGTGAATTCTCTTGTATTTATGAAATCAAAATTCTAAATTTTGAAATAAGCTGCTAGATTAGTTTCTTATATAATATGGGCACTAAAAGTTATTTTAAAATATTTAAAATATTTTCTTCACAGAGATGAATTTACGAAGGCTTTTGCTTATTAGAACAACACATAAGAGGGCTTAAGGCAATTGAGGTTCAAAGCGTTATCGGAACAACCGCAGCAACTACATATTGTGGTTTGTGGTGCATGTTTGCTAAACAGAACTCGCGTCTCGCCGTAGTAACACAGTAATGTAGCGTGGATGGCTCGAGAAAAGAACAAAAATCTGTCTCCAGTTGCAGCATTTATAACGCACATATTTTCTCCCAGAGTATTTTTTTTTTTCGTAAATTTTAACAACGTTTCAACAAAACGAATACAATAAATATAAACGAGATACTTTCAAATTGCCTTCACAAATGTGTGATTTTATTTTAAAAGCCTAAAGAGGTAAAACAGTCGAATTTATCTTCTATTGGAGAATTGCTATGCAAGTGTTAATTGTATATTTTTTTATTTTACATTCACAACCTTAAAGCAAAACTCATTCATGGCCTATAAAAAAAAATAAAGAAACATTTTTTTTAACCTGCTTGAAAACAGAAATTTTTTTTTAAGAAAAATAATATTTTAAGAAATAAATTTCAAGTAAATTCTTCTCAGTGTAAAATTATTTATTTATGTACGTTTACCACAACGAAACATCAAAATGATAAAAATGTTGAATATTTTATTCATTCATAATTTTAGTTTTGATGTAAATAGCATTTAAATAAAAACTTACAAAAGTAGTGTTGGAAAAGTTTAGTAAAATAGTTGGCTTGAGAGCAGAAGGATAAACTTATTTCATTAAATAGATGAATGTGATGGTAACAATCCTTTTCAACATCATTATTAAAATCATCGTGAAATACTTGTGCCTTTCAATGTATTTAAATATGATTCTGAAATATTAATGAATTGTTTTTTGTTGTATTTTGTATTTTAGTTTGATAACTTTTGTTATATTATATTCCAAAACAAAACTTTTTCCAGAATTTTACATTTTATGACCAAAAAGTTTTTTATTAAAAAGAAAACTAAATTATTCTTTAATGTTGTATAGAATTTGAATTAATTGGTATTTCGGCATAAAGTTTCAAGTACTTTTAAAAACAGAGTTGCAGTCTTGGTTTTAACTTATTTTAAAACATTGAATTAATAAATTTAATTAATGTTTCTTTGTTTAGGATTTTAGAAGACCTTAAAAAATTATTTGATAAATTATTTAATAATAAAAACATTTCCGTTGTGTTAAAATTTATATTATTTTTTGTTAATTGTTCTCATTGCCATTATTATAAAAAACTTTTTCTCTTGTTTTCTGATTTAGAAAAGGAAAATAATTTGCACGTCTTTCATTTTAATATAATAAAAACCAAATAAACATTTTCTTGCTCTGTTACATTCATTAAAATAGTGTGTGAGTGAGTCAATTAATGATAATTAAAACCACCTCAAATGACAATGGTTCGGAGAAGTCTTAATACAAAAAAGAAGAAAAAGTTAAAGAATCATTGAAATACAAATGCTGAGCTAAACATACGAACAAATACATTAACAATGCGTGCCAAACACGTTTATTTATATAAAATGCATTGGTGGTAGTGGCAGTTGAAGGTTAAGTATTCGTTCTATTGTCATTCGAGTTGTGGGCAATTAGAAAATATTGTTTGTTGTTTAAAACACAAATAGATTTAATTAAAAAAATATTTGCACAATTGTCCTTTGTTCTTTGAATAATATTTTTATATTTTTTTTATACCCTTCACCACAAAATAAGGAAAAAGGGTATATTTAAGTTTGTCAGTCCGTAATTTCTACAATATCCATTTCCTACCACATAAAGTATATATATTCTGACCTCTTATGCATAGCAAAGTCGATTGAGCGATGTCCGCCTGTATGTTGGGCGATAGAAAAAAAAAAAAAGAAAAAATACTAAGTTAAAAAATTAGCGCTCGCCCATAAATTTCGAGTTACGGGGCTCTGAAATTTTCAATTTTTTAAAATATTAATATGGGAATCATTTTAAAGCTTTTGAAGAGATCTTTAAGGAAATACTAAATTTTTTAAAAATGCTTAACCCATTAAGAGGCCATGTCATTTTTATGCAAAATTAAATATACATATGCAGCAGGGTTTAAATTGCTTGCTTAAAAATAGCAACAGCATTAAAATCTTTGATTTGCTTACATGTTTTTCAGCAAATGAAAAAATTAAATGTCAGCATTTACAAAACGTTTCATTATAAACGAAGCAACAGCAAAAAGCAAACGCAAAAAAAAAGAAAGAATCGCGTATAATTAAGCTGACTATGTTTTTCTTTCTGCAGCAAAGCAATCAGCAAAGCATTTATTTTGAAAACGTTTGCTGTTGCTTTAGCAATAAGTTGATGTTTATTTCTTTTTTAAGAAAAAAAAAAAACACCATTTAATGGTGTAATAAAAATAACGTTTTTAAAATGTATTGTAAGTAATTAATACATAAATACCTTTCTAAAGTTAAAAGGGATGAAATGCTGCGAGTTGCAGCAAGTAACATAAAAAAAAAGGCATCATAGTCAGCCACAACTTCATAGTAAAAAATAAGCAAAAGCAAAAATAAAAATAAAGCAAAACTGGTTGCTTAAGCAACAGCAAATGTATTTCACCATTTGACTACCGTCGGATATCAGGCACATAATATAACTGAGTGTACAACGTCTCCTAGCATTGGAGGTCAGAAGTTAGGTCTAGTCTCTGGGGCAGTGGGAAAAGTTAAGTAGAGCAGGCACTAGACATCACGACTTCAGTTTTAATAAAAACTTTAATGCGCATTTTGCAGCACTGTGTCGGTGGACATAATTATTCAGTATTGGGAATTTTATGAAATCATATTTTGGAACCATGAGGATCTGATAGCGATAGATAAAACCATGACACCAAAAAGCCAGATATAATCTAGTTCCCTTAAGATAGATAAACGTGTTATTGACAGGTCTTGAAAACTTCAGGTGTCATCTGTCTGTTATAAAAATCGAAAAGGATGATTCTTGCAGAAGAAACTGAGATGTAGCGCATATTGTGTATGAATGCTCAGTGCTGTGTCACAATATTTTTAGAACCATGGACCAGATAAAAATTAAATGCAGATGCTGTGAAGCACCTTAGACTTAAAGAAATGTTAGCAATTCCTCGAGACTCATTGATGAAAAACAAGGAATATAATTACCACTCAAAAAAAAAATAGGCTGACAATACCAGAGTCCAAAAGGTAAGAAAGTCACTATTTCACAATTGGGGACCAGACGAGCCGAAATAGAGACATATTAATATGTAATAACTTCTAAGATAACCAGTAATTGTTCGCAACAGCTGATTTCATATGCTTTTTCAGATAATTTTTAAAATTTTACTATTTAATTTTTAGAATTTGCTTTCGAAGGCAAATTAAATTTCAATTTGACATTTGTTACATTTAAAATGTCCGCGATTAAAAATTTTTACAAACAATCTTTGAATGGTTTATAATTTTATTTTTTCTATCTCTTGTGATTGCATCTTGAGGTTTGAAACCCAAAAAAATATAATAAAACTATAAAGTATTCGTACACTTTTTACTCAATGTATTGTACACACAAAGATATTTATGTATGTATGTATGTATGTATTGCACCTTGCTAAACTTTTATTTTCAGAGGTTTATTACATACACATATGCAAGTGTGTGTGTGTGTTTGTTATAAGATGGTTTGCGTGGATGTGGTTTTTTAATAAAAATATTTTTATTTTTATTTATGTTAGTACACATGTAAATAAGTTAGTGAGTGCATTCGTGGTCCCTAAGGGCAGATGAATTTTAAGCAGCTTCCAGTATAATATAATCTACTCAGAATATGTTTCTAACTATATTTGAAATTGTATAGGAATTTGTGTATATGAAATGTGTATGTGTATGTTTCTATTACTTTTTTTCTCTTTTTGTATTAAATTTATCTCACTCTTTTTGTGGTTGTATTTGTCGACAGGCATATCTTTGCTTAAGCGTGTACTCAAGTACATTTTTGTTTACACATATTTATATTGGGGTTTACTGCATTAAATTTGACATATTGACATGTAACAGTTTCATTTAAAATCAGTTTGCTGTAGCGAATGTGTGTATTGCATTTGTGTACATGTGTACATAATACCATCTGTGGTTGTGCGGTTCAAATCTCAGTCAAGGTATGCTGTGGTTGTTATACTGCAGATATTTTGTGTGCAAAAGTGTTACGTTTACGTTTACTTCTCTTTATTTTATTTTATTTTTTTCAAAAAAAAAAACAGTTAAAAGAATTTTCTCACCTTCCCTGCACATCCATGTCATTTATTCGCAAATATTTCTTTCGTTTTATCGTATCTTTCTGCAAGTGCTCTTAAGTATAGAGGAGTGTGTATTTATTTTGTTTTTTTATGGTTGTTTGTGTGAATGTATTTAAGTTGATCTTGTTTTTTTAGAAGAAATCGAGAAATAACTTGGTTGTTAATGGGAAAACTTTGAGATGGGAAAAAATACTATAAGGAAGTTACAAGTTTTTTACACATGATATTTTAAAAGGACTTAAATCGAAAATAATAAAAACAAACAAGAAGTCAATTCAAATATATCAAAAAAGCTACAACTGATCATTGAAGAAACGGTTAAATAATTAAGCAGACCTCGAATTAAGAAAATGTTGCTTCAATTTATAAATGGGAAATTTTTGAAATTACGATAGCCACTCACTGTTATATTCCTTCTAATACCACCACAATTTTTTTGTTTAAATTATTCTGGCATCTTAACCATCTCATTCGCTGTTCTAATAAACAGATGCCTTCTCCAGTTGCTCAATTGTTTTTCTTTTCTAATCATTTCGCGAGAAGATTTGAATTGCTACTTTCCATTTACTAGGCGTTTAAACTACCCATCATCAGATAATGAGCTGAATTCATATTCATACTGCAACGTTGGCTGACTGCTCAACATTTATTAGACATTTATCGCACACACAATACTTTGTTAGTTGAGGAAGTAGCAACTTATTCATTTCTGTTTTATTGTTCCAAAATCATAATTTTTTAACGGATCCGTATAAAAGACAGATTGGTATGTCATTTTTGTTATCTAGAACGGACAAACGGACAAACGGACAGGTGACGTTCGAGTTTACTTTTCGTTTTTAAGCTCTGTAGCATCAAACAAAAAAAAACGAACTTGCTTGCCACGAGCGCTGAACATTCCTTGCAGGCGTTCAGAGTTTGATATTGAGATCTTGTTGTTCCGGTTGTATACAAGCGAACAGGAGGGCGTTTTGCAAATATTTCGATTCTACTTTTAAACAGAAAGATAAAGAGAGTAAATCTATTTAAAAAGAACTTAGTTCCATTTCTAAGTTTTATTTTTTTTTATTCTGTGTCGTTGAGTGGCACTATTTTAGTTAAATGAAGACGCTGTTATGCATGATATTCACACACTTTTGTATGATTTCTATACATATGTAAGTTGATTTTTATCTGTGTTGGATAAATGCATAAGCCGCAGTACTTCCATGAAAATTAAAAAATAATATAATAATATACGCAAATACTAAGTACCTTAACGGATTAATTCTTTTCTTCTTAATGCTTCGTGTTTCATACGCTTATGGAATGAGGTAAAAGTTCAACAAACACAAAAGGAAAGATTAAAGCGTATAAAAAGATTTTCATCGTGAACTGATTATTTGCAAACAATATTTTTCATTGTACATGAGGAGTATTGAAAACTAATATTTTACTTTTTATAAAATAAAGCATTTTAACAAAGAAGAGCACACTTCTACTCAAAGAGCATTATAAAGTACATTTATACTTTTTTTTTTCTATTTTTACCAGTAAGTTTCGAAGGTTTCGTAAAACTAGACTTCAGAGCTTATTTGCTTGTTTAATCAGAGCCATTTTCGCTGTCATCTAGAACTAGAGATCAAGTTAAAACTGGCAACATTTCGAATCTTCAATTATTTGCCACTTATTTTGCAGATCACATGTTACTCGTTTTTATGCACCAATTTTCTAGAAGAGTACGTCATCATCTTGCGGCATTACTATACTGAATAATTAGTCGATAGTTTTCATAGTAACGTACTCAACAGGACATTTCTTATATTGTAGACGTATAGAAACGTATAAATCTAATTATTCAGTTTTATATCATCTTAAACTTTGTTGTAAAATAGACAAAGACGTCTTATAATTGTTCTTTGATTTTCATAGGAAGTATTTATTTTTAAGTTGATATTTAAATAAAGTTTCAATTTTGTATTTAATTAAAAATTAAGTACCTTATTTTATTCTAATTAAATAATTGATTGCATTAATTATGTATTTAATTAAAAAAGAAGGAAACATTTTTTTAATTTAATAAATAATTTAATTAATAAAATACTTAAATAAATTTCTATTTGCAAATAAATAAAACTCTAATGGTTGCAAATACCTTTTTCTGTGAATAATGAATTAAAAAAAAACTAAATGATTTTTTTAAGGACATTGAGTAGGTATTGTGCTCTTATTTAGTCAAATTATTAAAATGCTTTTAATACAATAACTGAAAGTTAAAGCAAGTTTTCTTTTATGATTTCATCTTTTAAAAAAAATGTTTTAGCAAATTTTAAATTTAAAGCTTTTGTTATTTTATAAATTTATTTGATTATAAGAAAATATGTATGTGTGCGTGGATGTGCGAAAAATTTAATAAAAAAAGTGTAATTGAATTGAACTCTTTTTTACAATTTGCTTAACTCGATTTTTCTATATTCAATAAACTGCTGCAATATAAATCCAATTACTCAAGTATAAAAGAAAATAACAAATGTATGTGTATAATATGTATGTATGTACGTATGTATGTATACAGAAATGTAGTCAAATAAATTATTGATTCATCTACAAAAAATACTTACGTACCTACCGGATTCATACCATAGTTATGCACTATTACATCACGCGCTTGTATATAAAAAACATAAACCACATGAAAGGAAGACCACATACGCACATATTTCTCATGTATGATACACGATACCAATTGCACCCTTAATACTCTGTTATTCCTTTTTGAAAGAACTTGAATATACAAAATGCAATATTCACAAGAAATTCATGCACAGTTTAACAAAAGCAAAAAAAAAAGTACAACAAGAAAATATAATAAATAAAACATATGAAATTAAATACGACTTTTAAAATACCCTACAAATAATTTTAATATTTTTTAGAAGAGAGACTTCAAATGCTAGTTTGATCTACATCTGTTGTATGCAAGTTATTTGGAAAAAAGTTTAAATTTAAATAATTAAGCATCATGTCCTTTGCCAATCTCAAATGAATTGGTGATCCATCACATGTAGGGAAAAACTGAAAAACAATACATTCACGTACCGAATAAATTTCAATAACATGTTTTTTTTTATGTATAGGTTTAGCAATCCAAGCACGCAATGAAGGAAATGAGTAGTATACATGAATTTTTCACAAGTGAACGGCAAACAACACCGCACATAAACGAACACACATAAGTGCTTAGTTTGACAATCACTCAATAAACGAAAGAGCACACTCTACGTATCTTGATCTATAAGATGCAAGTAAAAAAGCGCAACAACAAAACTGTATTGGAAAAAAATAACCACTTGAAAATGAAAACAGATACAAGAAAGAAGAAAATGAAAACTTTTGATATGCTTCGAAAGATAGAAGAGCAACTTTTAAAAGTACTTGTACTATAAATACAAAAAAAAGCAAAACAACAAAATTGAAAACGAAAAAAGAAATTATTCTAAGTATAAGTTTAACTTTGATAGAAATTTACAAAACTGTTATTAAAATATAACGAATAAAGTTTTTTCTCGTTTTTTATATATATTTTTTTTAATTTCATCGTTTTTTGAGTGCAAAGTTTACGACATCAAAAAAAAAAAACAAAAAAAAAACACTAAAAATTTAATTTTGATAAAAAAATTTTTATTTATTATATTCAGTAAACTGTGGAAAATTATTATGAATAGACACACACTGGAACAACGCTGTCATTATATGCATCGTGCTTTCATCGATTGTGCTCTAGAGCAGTTAGTAAATGACCCGTTGTTTAATCGCCAAATTGTGTTTAGCGATAAAGCTCATTTTAGACTTAACGGTTTTGTTAATAAGCAAAAATATGGCATTTGGACGGAGACCAATCCACAACATATCCTACAGACTCCACTGCATATAGAGAAATGCACCGTTTGGTGTGGTTTACACCCTCTCTCACGTTACGGTTAATGGAGATTAATGATTTTTTAATATGGATGACATTGATCCGGACGAAATGTGGTTTCAACAAGATGGCGCTACGTGTCATACGGCAAACGCAACCATCACGTTATTGGAATCAAAATTTGGCGATAAGTTGATTTTAATAAATGGACCTGTTAATTGGTAAAGTGACTTATGCTTATAAGCCTGCAACAATTGACGCTTTAGAGGCCAACATTGTTCGTGTTACTAGTGCCATACGGCCAGCAGTACTTTAAAAAGTGGACGTCCAGAATGTGCTTCATCATGAGCAGCCGCGGTAGCCATATGACCGAAATCATTTTTAAATATTAATGCCATGTTCTGATCTTTCGTATAAAAAAATTGTTCATTAAAATTAAATTTTTTGTGTTATTTTTTATAATTTAAATTTCTATGGGGCTTAAAAAAACACCCGTTATAAAGATAAATATAACAAGAAATAAACCTATTGACGTATAATTGATATAATTTATTTTCTTTAAAAAAGTACTTTTACTTAAAAATTAAAGAAATTCAACCACGTAAATATGAACAAGTACCACATTTTTCTTCTTAAAGTCATATTTTGATATTTAATTAAAAGTTTCGTTTTTACTTTAAAACTCAATAACTTACAAAGCTCAAAGTGTGTTTTAATTGGTTTGTAGAGTCATAAGAAAAATTGGGCTTTTGAAAAAAAGTAAATCAATCAACTTCTAAAAACAGTTGCAGACATATATAAAAATTTACAAAATAAATTATCAAAAACCTACAACTCATTTTTAAATTTTGGTTATAAAATCTAATAAAAACTTAACCCAAAACTTACAAAATAATACAATACAAATTAAAAGAGAAATGCAAATTAACTAGTGATATGACAGGCGGAAGTCTAGACTTTCTTACAAAAGCACAGATTCTTCAAAAAACTCCATTCGTCTTAAACAATCTAGCAGCTCTAGTGGCCAATGTTATGACACGCTTTTGCTGGTTGCTGGGGTATGCTCAGCGGTGTCCAGGGTCGTGTAGTCTCATAAGAATAACACACTGAGTAAACGTTATAAATTATACTGCTTTGTTAACTTGCAGTTAAAACTCGGCAGGCTGTCTCGCGACGTCTGTGCTGCGCAGACTTGTTCTGCGATATCCTAGCTCCTGGTACTGGTCTGGTAGTTAACTGGTGCAAGAGATTTCTGCCCAAGAGGAACCGTGGAGAATTATGAACTCATTCCAACGGATCATGTGGAGCTGAACTATAAGCTTCTTATGAAATACCACACAGCCCTAGTTGACTACTTCTCTGTCCGTCAGTACTAGGAATTTCCAATATTACATAGAATTTTTGGAGAACTATAAGCTCGTGATAAACGCTCTACGTAATTTTGTTATTTCCAGTTGTGGCTGAAGATAAGTTTTAAGTATTTAAGGGCTATCAGCTCCTTGTAAATATTACCTCTTATCTGTCGACCGTCTGCGCACTGACTTCATCCTCGTATTTCATTGAAATAACATGTTTATAACTGTATAAAGTAACAACAAGAACTTCATTTTACAATAAATTTACCACTGTTTCGAATGATTGTAGTGCTGAAGTAGTGAAAAAGTAAGTTAGTGCATCAACATTTCTCCACCTCTTATTTTAGTTTAACGAAATCTTTAAACTCAATTTAAGATGATCAAGATCTAAGTTCATTTCAAATTTTATCTCAAAATCTATTAGAAATGCTTTTCAGTTAAGTTATTATATATTTTAAATTTTCATATAATCCAATTAATCACGTTGATTACAAAATGAAGTTATTTTCAAACTTCCTATAAGTGGCAGTAAAGTATCCACTGGCTTAAAGTATGAGTAAAAAAGTCACTCATTTGGCTTGCTATTTGCTTATTAAGATTAAACACAGCAACAAAGCTAAAAGTTCAGCAAAATTTAATATATATTTTTTTAATAACCCAACAAGTACAAACACTTTACAATGGCATATTTAAAAAATATTAAAATGTTGTTATTGTTGTTTAAAATAAAAGTGCTAATGGTAGTTAAAAGCTGAAATTAATATAGTAAAATCAACCTCAATATCGCCAGAAACAATGACTTGTATTGATGTTTAAAAAAATATAAAATTTATCTCATTAATTAAATGCAATGCGGTCAAATTGTATAATTTAAAATTTAACAAACGAAAAATAACTCTTGATATTGAAATAAATTTCTATTAATTTTTTGTTACATTTTTACAATATAAAATAAGTTTAATAATCAGTAATTTTATTTCTACAGGTAATGAAAAATCCTCAATATTTATCCTCCATTATTCTAACCTCCATTTCAAAATTCATGTAATCCGTTTGCAGTTTTTTTTTTGTTTATTTAATATAAAAAGTCGCATAATCTCAAGTTGTCGGAATTTGATTTAAGACACAGCACATTTGGACACAGGTCATCACTGTTTTGTCGTACAGTGCTAATGTGCAATAGTTTTTTTTTCGTTGAACATGAAATTTCAATTCAACAGTCAAAACTGAGTGCATTTTAAAATGCAATTTAGGCTTTAACTAAATGAAAAACGGCTACGAACCATTGGTCAGCAATTTTAAATTAACTGTGCCTGCACATTTGCTGTTGTTGTGTCGTTACGTTCACTCACTGCATAAAAGCAGCAATTGAGAAAAATGGCAAAAAGGTCACGTATGCATTTCTATATTCAAACGCGTGGCACAAAAACTATTTAATTGGGAAAATAAAAAATAAATAAAAAACTAAAAATCTAATTTGCCATCGTTTGTAGGAATTTGTAATGGCTTTAATATGAGAGATTAATTGCTACGGGTATATTAAAGTTGAAATAGAAAATACAATACAATAAAGCAGTCACAGCGTATAATATAATGAAAAAAAGTTAATAATTAAAAAATCAGAATTCCGTATTTAAGAAAAGTTTAAGGGTTAAAAGTTAAAGTCAAAAGTTTAGCCCGTATGATTTATATTTTTTTACTGAAATAACTCATACGCAATCATGCAAATTTTGAAGGACAATAAAATATGAAATATATGTATATTTGTTCCTGCTTTAGGATAATCGTCGGTTTATCAAAATATAAAATTTTGCTTTTATTTTTTCATAATTTTTTCTTCACATACAATAGAAGCTTCATTATTTTATACTGATTGTCGAGGAAGACATTGATATGCGCTGCCTTGTATGCAATTTAATATTTTTTATTTTTAGAAATAATTGTTTATGTATTAAAAAAAAGATCGGCTACTAACTTAAAAAAAAAACTAAAAACAAATTTTTTTAGGAAATAAATTACTATGGCGACTCTATTTATTTTTACAAATTTATTTAAGGAATTCTTATAATTTATAGAGAATGTTTTTAAAAATTATCAAATTAAAAAAGCGTCTGCTAGATTGAAATTTAATAGTTGACTGCCTAAAACCGAAAGACGGTTCAGAAAGTTTTCATGAAACATTGATTCAGCAATTTACATTGGAAGTCCAAGCGAAGAAAGCACGAATTCTATAAAACAAATACATTTACTGTCTGGCTCATAAAACTAAAAACTTACTTTAAACTAAGAAAACGTATTGATCCACCAATTAATCAAAAAAGAAAATGATTTCTTTTAAGCTAAAGACTTAAAAATATTTTAAAAACAAACAAAACAAATACTTGCAAATATATATTTTGGTTAGTTTTAATATTTATCTAAGATTTCAACCCAACGATACTTTAGAATGATGTGTAATAAAATAAAAATATAGAATTATTTACTGTAAACAAAATAGGAAATTGAGGTTTAAATGAATTTACTTTTATGCATCCTGCTGCTTTTAATAATCGTTGAACGAATGAATGTTATTGATGCTGAAAACGAACTGGAAATTATTACAGCATATTTAGCAACTACAGCAGTAGCAGCAACGGTAGTTGCATGTCATGTCATGTCAAGTACAAATGGAAAAACAAAAATTTCAAGAGCATGGAAAGATTATTGTCAGGTTTTAATTTGCTTCCCTTTTGCATTTTAATTTTACTCCATTTTATTAAATAAACTTAAATAAGTAATATAAGTTTTGGCTTTCTTTTTACCTTTTGGTCTCTTTACCCAACGAAATTGTGTTTGCACTAGTAAAAATATATATATTTTTTAGATATTAATAGATACACTGGAAATCGAATCACTATCTTTTAGAAAGTCGTACAGGTAGATGTACACACATTAACAGATAATAATCATTTTGTCATCATATTTTATACAAGTAAATGCCAGATTCAAAAAGCATCAGTGGGATTAAGTTTCAAAGGACATTATTTGTCTTTTCACACACATAATCAGCAAGCTTAAACTTGATATTAAGCTCTTAATTTTAGAAATTTAAAATTGTAAGGTGAAACTCCTTCTACTAAACTATTTTAACCAACTCGTCCAGGATCGCCACACACTGCTGTTATATTGCTACCATTTCAGCACATTCACCAACATTTCTATTGTACCGTGGCTACCGTAAATTTATTTCTGTTTTAATCGGAATTTTGGAGGGTTTGAACAGCAGTTTTCAATTTTCAACGCTTGCATACTACTCATCCTCAGCGAGGTGCCGACAACAATCATTTTTCTTTATGCTCAAGACGCTGTCGGGATATGAACTCATACTTATGGTTTTCTGGCTACCACAACTGCACAACACACACACTGCACTTGGTTTTTCATTTATCACTAGAAGTGCCCACGACTTTTTCTGCACGTCCTTTCTAATTTTCTTAAAACTCAAGTTTAGAAAAATGTGTTTTTGAATATTTATTCCAAACTCTGTAGATAGTGTTAACAATTTTCTATTAAAAAATATAATGTGTAGACAGGTTTTTTAATACCATTATACCGGTAAAATTGGGTGCTTTTCCACCTTTATCTCTATTTTCCCTGGAATCAAGGTTCTAGGGGACCTCCTCACAAAATTTTGTTCAAATCCATTTAATAGTTTTTTCACAATGCGAACACACACAGACAGACAAAAATTCCAAAAATAGGTGTTAAGTATTCCATATCGATTACTTACTATAACAAAATCAAAATTTTTTAAAAATATTTCATGTACAGAAATGACCCCGTAGCAATTTTATTATTGTATAGATTTATTATAATATTTAAGCTAAAATACAATCCAACATTTTTAATGGACAATATAAGCTTTTAGCTTGATATTTTAGGTTGTTTTAAATCTTATTTTAACATAAATATGTTTTAAAAAATCTCCGGGTTCCATTTAACCCTCCATTTTACCTCCTACATTAACCCATTAACCCTCCATTTAACCTCATACTATTATCTTTTTAATATTAAGAATCCTTTTTGAGCTAGATATTAGGTCTTGTAAACCAAGAAGCCCTTTTTAACATCAGAAAAAAGAAAAATCAAGAAAAGATTAATTTACCTATTTGGCCTTCAACAAAAGATTAAATTATATTTTTTTTCAATCGTTTTAATTTGAATATTTTTTTAATCTTCCATTTGAATAGTCGCAGAGTTTATCTGTTGCACCATGTGTGTAATACATGATATATTATGTGAACATTCGATAATCTTATAATAATAAAATCAAAATCATATAATGAGTATTAAATTACTGTTATTGCAAATAATGGTTTTTCATTTTATTATCTCGTATTTGTTAATATTTCTCAATTGTAATGGTGCTCTGCTTGGCTCGATATATGTGTTTGTATGTGAAAGTTGCCAATGCACACACTCAAACATCATTTCTTTTATCTTCAAATTGAATAAAAACACCTGTTCAAAAGTGCCAGCCCGTCTGCTTGTATGGTTACAAAAAACTATAATTTTTGTTGTTAATACATATTGAGGTTTAGGGACATTTAGAGAGGGCCGGAAAGCACACAATAGCAATTGTATGAAATGTTTAAATAGGGTGAAAATTTATTAAAGAATAAAATTTTATCTCGTTATTATTGGTGATAAATTGTTAACAGAAAAGAAATATTTAAATAGCAGCAAAATAAAAGCAGTTGCTGGTTCACTAAGACTTTTGTCAACATTCTTCGTATCTATCTGCAAGGTAGTTATCGGTTGCATAAGTTTGCATTAATAAAACTATTTAGAGGGTATAGGATATTAGAAATTTCAAGTTATTCATATTGGAGATCTTTCATCACGAACTAAAGCCAAACTGAAAAACAATAATTCAAATGTTAATTAAATAATTTATGCATTATCCATAAGTCATTCAAGCGGGTTGTTAAATATAACATAATATATATTTTGCGGCATTTTCTTCAGGCATTATTTCCGTGATTCATGCACGATCTGAAATATACTATGAATTTGTAAAAAGACCAAAAACTAATAACTATTTTTAAAATTTAACAATTACCGAATACATTTCACTTGCATTTTACGAAACTCTTTTAATAAATGGAGAAAATTTTATTTAGTTGTAAAATTTGACGACAATGTAGTAAATTTGAAATTAATAAGAAATTAAAAAGAAATTGAAATAAAACAACTCAGCATTCTTAAACAATATTAGTTGTAACATATGTCGTTTTTTCTACATTATCGTCATCATCAATAACATCATAACAATTAATATTTTAAATGGTTTTTGTTTTTAAAATGTTGTTACTGCTTTCCTCAACAAAATTTTCATACCCTTCACCACAAAAAGTAGAAAAATGTTATAACCTAAGTTTGTCATTTCATTTGTAATTTCTACAATATTGATTTTCAACCCCATAAAGTATACATATTCTGAGTTCTTATGTATAGCGAAGTCGATTGCGCGATGTCCATCTGTCTGTCCGTGTCAGTGTTGAAATCAAGTTTGAAATGGCAATAGATTTACTAGAGAAAAGTTTTGATACTCCAATCAATCAGACATAGTGTCGAAAGAGGGTCTATTGGAAATCAGCAAGATCGGTCCATGTTCTACCAGACAGCGAGGAAAATACCACGCCTACCTCTAATTTTTCTTATCATTTGGAACAATAAATTAATTCCAATCAACAAAAAAAAAACAAATATTTGGGACGAAAGAGAATTAAAAAATATGAAAAAAACACCGAGTGAAAAATTTGGCGCTCGCTAATAGTTTTCGAGTAAGGGGGCTTTGAAATTATAAAATTTTTTTTAAATATCAATATGGATATCATTTTAAAGCTTTTGAATAGATCTTTAAGAAAATACTAAAATTTTTTAAAAATGCTTAACCCATTAAGAGCTAGTGACATTTTTATGTAAAATTATATATATTCAGTACTCGTACTTAATTTTTTTTCTTATTCTTTAATTTTCTGTCACCCCAATTTTTGCTTTTTTGATTAGAGTTACTTCACTAAACTAGATTCTCATAAATGGTGAAGGGTATATAAGATTCGGCATAGCCGAATATAGCACTCTTACTTGTTTTTTTATTATTCGTCACAAAAGTCATTAATTATAAGAATAAAAGCAATATGTTGCTTTATGCATATTAAAAACAACAACAATAGCAGAGAAAGGCCCACATTGGAAAAGCAATTAGTTTATTTTGATTTTCCTATTTAAAAGTTTAAGTCATTTATGATATTTCTAAAAAAAATTTTAATTAATTAATGTAAAAGCGTAAAATATAAAAACATAAAATTTTTGGGAAACTTCTAAAGACATACATTCTTATGTCTTTGTTAAATCGAATGACTAAAATAAAAGGAGTTATTAAATTTTTAGGACCATTTTGGTTTTTTAAGACAGCAAACTATACATATGTATATATGCTGACATCAAACGTCTGTATATTTTTTCTTGCTTTAAAATCACAACATCCAGCAAATTAAGAACGAGTAGTACTACGTTTTCACTGACTTGAAAATAACGACAAAATAGGGGCTCCATGGAAAAAGATAGCATTTGACTGAGGAGGTTATTTTTTAATATAGCTACGTTTTGAGAAACTTCTCTATTTGCGGAGAGGTTAAACTAGCTGGGCAATCGCTAGAAGATTCACAAAATTTATCAACTTAAAATTAAATATTTTTTTTATTTTATTACATACAAAGAGTTAATGATGTTTATCGATTAATTTCTGATAAAACATAAAGATTTAATACAAATCAATTTTAATCAAAAGTTCACCGCTAAATTTTCTTTAATCTATTTGATGCCTGCAAATTATTTCACTAAAGTAATAAGCTTTGAAGGTAAGCATAAATCTTACATCCGCTTGATATGGTGCAAATGTTGTATCAAAGGGATTTTTGTTATCTTTTTTCTAATCACACAAACACACCCACACTTCTAGACATATTTGCCACTTCCGATTTATATTAAACTCACGCTTTTGCAATAAAACGAATAAAAGGTCAATGATTTTTTTTTATACTCAAGAATTGTAAAAACACAATTACTAAACAACAAGTGGTTGTACAACTACTAAATATCTATTCTAACGAACAAAAACAATAATAATAAAAAAGACTTTTGCAATATATTTACTAATGTTGTAAATATGTGCAAGCAAAAAACAAAACAACTAAACAGTTTCTAAACGGAAATTAAACTTCTTTCACTGGTGGCAACATCATTTCCGTTCAAAGCAACACAAATTGCGATGCACGAATTTTTACTTCATTTTTTCTTTTTTTTTCTACTATCCTTATATATTTAACAGTACTTTATCTGGGGAGTAGGTAAAATAAAGAAAAACCAAGAGCCAAGGTGCAGTCTTTTTATTAAAATAAAAAAAGAGCAGATAAACTGATAAAGTGAACAGATGAAGAAAACAAACAATAGAAGAAGAACGTAAGTAAATTAGTCGTTTTTTATCTTAGAGAAATGGACTAAAGAGCAAACAACTACTTTTTTCTTTGTACATCTACAATCAAGTTTTTCAGCTTAAAATTTAAAAAGATGTTATTTAATTTTATGATTCTCTGAAATGCGCGCAGAAAACAAACAAAAACGAATTTCATTATAATTTCAGTAGATTTAAATTGTTTGACATAAAATAAGATTATAATCTTAAAACAAAATTAGTATTTAAAAGGTGGTCAAGACAGTTAACAAGATTTTGCAGAATATTATTTTGCGTGGTGTTTCTTAAGATCAATACACATCAGCCAGCAATTTAGTAGAGTTTGTTTTTTAATTAGGAGCAGCACTCAAGGGATGACCCCTACTTATGCAACGCATTGTGCCAGAACAAGAAAATTAGATTATGAGAGGGAAAATAGAGGAAATAGTGCTTGTGGACATTTGATTTTAATCCTTGCGCACAGAAAGTAACAGGAAAGACCTCCGCAGGTAGTTTATTCCACAAACGAACTGTTCGGCTAAAATAAGAATTTTCTCTGTAACGCGTAAAGCGATTTACTGACCATTCGACCACAAACGGATGCGCTCTTGATGCAGGAACAAGTTTCCTGATTTCATAAGAGCACATTCCGTTATTGTAACGGCAAAACATTGAAACACATTGCGTCGATACTCCAGTGTATTAATAGAGCTGGATACACTACTGTCATCTATAAGCTTCTTTGCTCTTTTCTGCACGCGGTGGAGAAGCTTCAAAATGGTCTTTGAGGCACCGGCCGAGTTGTATTCCATTTTCGGTCTGATAAAGGTGACATAGATAGCGAGGAGATCAGATGGAGTAAAGTACACCGTTTCATAACACCTCGGCACTTAAATACTTCTTTTGCGACCCTAAAAAAATGCTTGTTCCAACAAACATCACGTTGAATCTTCATGCCAAGAACATAGAGAGCTTCTGTTTCCTTAATATCTATGTGTATCACCCACAATTGCGGATGAGGTGGCATATTTAGCCTTTTACTGTGCACAGTAAAAGTTAACAAAAATTGTTTATCGTGACTAAAATTTTAGTGAAAACAACTATAATTAATTCTCCGAACATAATTGGTTACTGTGACTATATCACAACCATGTTTTTTTTCTGCGTGTAGTCTTAAAATACATAAAGAGTTGTATCATAAGATTTTAACACTGTTGATTTTTGGGTATAGACCAATATCGCAATAAAGAAACAACTCAATAAAGAAACAATTTAAATGCTACATCAATAAACTCAGCAATGTTTATACGACGTAATCATAGAAAATTTCAATTAAAGAGCCCACTATCGGCGGCGAAGCCGTAAAATATATTAACCAGAAATCAAAGACCTCCAGTGATTGTTTTAAAGCTGTTTCTTAATTTGTATATTTTTATTCGTCGTGCTACTGCGTCCGCGTGGGGTTAGTTTCTTAGCTGTTTCGGAATTTTAATATTCTATAATGTATAAATATGAATAGAAGACATTGCGTGAACAGTCCGAATAGCTTTTGTTATATCTGTGGTAGATATGTCATAGTAAACAAAAGACAAAAATCAGGATATACTTTAAGGTTCAATTAGACGTGCCATAACCATAATCATATAAAACAGCTGTTCAAACCAACCTTATTGGTGACATACCATAATGCCATAGGCTATGTCGGTATATTATGGCACGTTTAATTTAAGCTTTATGGTGATCTTAAAATGCTGTACATGCTACAAGGACAACAAGGAGGTTAAACAAAATTTCCATGCTTTCTTTGTGAGTTGGATATTCGAGCAAGGGAGAGATATGGGACTCAAAAAAAATGGTCCTCTAGAAAAGGCCTTACAACGGTAGAAAAATATAATAAGACGTAGCTTAGTTGACCCAAAAAAAAAAAATTTACTTCCTCCTCTTTGTGGAAAACTTGGATCGATCAATTAGTTTGTTAAAGCCCTAGATAAAAATGGAGAGTATTTCAAATGAAGAACATTATTCAAAAACAAGGATTTTTAAAACACATTGATCCACGTTGAGAAAAATGCCTGGGTTTCATTTCAAGAAGTGATTGATCAGTTTCTTTCGAACTCTAATAACGAAAACAATGAAAATTTTGTTCAAAATATATTGCAACACTTTTGTCATCATAATTGTAATTTGAGTTTGATAATGCAATTTCTGTTTGCACACCTTAATTTTGTTGAAAAGCTTATCAAAAAGCAGGGCAACGGCGATATCAAGGCATATAGAGCGTAACAATGATAGTGGGTTTCTGGTGTATGTTAAAACGTGATATGGCCCTAAAAACACACATACAAATGTCCGGAAAACGCAGATTTCTGGCAAAGGCAAACTTAATTTCGACAAAAATTTGAATACTCCAATCGATCAGACATAGCGTCGAGGGAGTTGCTATTGGAAATCAAGATCGGTCCATGTCCTTCGGGGCAGCGGACAAAAAACCATACCTTTCATAAATTTTTCTATATTATTTGGAAGAATGAAGTAACTCCAATAAAAAAACAAATATATGGGGCGATAGAGAATATAAAAATAAGAAAAAAACATCAAGTGAAAAAATTGGCGCTGCCCGTATTTTCCTAGTAAGGAGGTTTTTGAAATTATTAAATTTTTTTTAAATATCAATATGGGTATCATTTAAAAGCTTTTGAATAGATCTTTAAGAAAATACTAAAAATTTTTAAAAATGCTTAACCCATTAAGAGCCGATGTAATTTTATATTTTTTTTTTTTTTTTTTTGTATATTTATATATATGCTGTGCAAAAATTTGTGTTTTTTAATTCTTTGTCACCGCAATATTTGCTTTTCTGATTGGAGTTACTCTAATAAACTAGATTTACATAGATAGTGAAGGGTATATAAGATTCGGCTTAGCCGAACATAGCACTCTTACTTGTTTCATTTTATTCCTTCTTCTTACTCAATAAACAAATAATTTTTATTTTCTTAGAAATATCAGAAGGTTTTTGTTTGAACTTTAATTTTTGTCTTTACTCTATAATTTGGACAAAAATTGTTAGTTTATTTAAATTAATTGTGAGAAGTTTCTGAAGAGCTAAGTAAGCGGTAGCGAAATGGCCATCGAGTCGTGCTTTCACTTCAATAAGCAACAACGGTGATTTAAATAATTTATTCGAGAAAGTAACACATTAATTTTAAAGTTTAATTTTTTTTTTCTTTTTTTAAGGAAATAATCCATAAATATTTTCCATACATCTACTTCATATTTTGCGACATTAAAATGATGATATTTTATCTCTGTTTTAAATTAAGGCGTAATTTTAACTTAAGCCCATAATAATTTTTTAAAAAAAAACTTAAACTTTTATTTATTGTGGATGGATGTGTTGTTACAATTATGGTTGTGTTGTCTCGTTTTTCTCTTTTCTCTTTTTATTAAATCCTCGTTAATAAAAACTTTTGTATGACTTTAACATTATTATAAATGTTCACATTTTTTAATTGGTCACTTTGTGTGTGCGCGTGTGTTTACGAGTCTACACTTACAATATGCTTGTTAAGCACTTAATGAATAGATATACAGTGTTTGACTCACGCATATACGCAACGTTTGGCTTTCGAAATTTCATCGTAGCAACTATTTCCCTTATTTTTGTCATTACTGCACTTTTTAAATTATCACAAAATATGTATGAATGTGTATATTTATGTTTTAATGAATATGTGCATTTGTTCGTATTAAAAGCACAAAGACCGTCGTTTAAATAAAATAATAAATCGCTCTGCAATTGTTTAATTGGAAATTATAATGAAGAATATATATAAAACTGTAAGGATTTGCTATGTAGACCAAAGTGCTACACAGGTCTACAAAATTAAACTTTTTGATAAACGTTTTTATATTAAAACTAATTATATATAATTTTGGCAGTTTGATTTAAAAAACTCTATGTTTTGTATCACGTATGGATTTTTCGAAAAACTAAAGGAAAAAAAAAGATATTTCTGAAAAAAGTATTTGTTTATTGAGAAAAAAGCAGAAATATAAGTAAAAAAAATTTGTAAAAAGTACTCTATTCACTCCTTCACGTTAAATCTTCGTCTTTTTAGCAGAAAACTGCGTTGACATGACATTCGACTGTGTTGTTTTAAGGGCATATCTCGTTTAAATATCCAGTGGAAGTCCGCCAAAATCGTTATGCTCCATCGGAATGTTAGAGTTTCGCTTCAAATTTACAAAAAGTTTTTTAAATGTTTATTTTTAACAAAAAAAAATGGCTGTCTTAAAAAACTTTAAAAATGGAAACCTTGAAAAAATAATTAACCAATCGATCGATTTTTTTTCATAGTTTAAAATACAATAAAAATGGATAATATACCCAATAATAGGCGCAGTACAATTATTGAAGCCTATTCCTTTATCTACTTATATTAAAGTCCACATAAGCGCTTCTCGTTCCCTAAATTACTTTTACTCCTTCGAGGCAAAATAGCACGTGCCCTTTTTATTTTAAACGTCATTTTTTAGAGACATAAGAAAAAAAGAAAAATTAATTGTGTTTATTGGGTGTAAAGCACAAAATCCGTTTATATAAAAGTTAATATCCTTTATATGTGTATTTTTTGTTTTTAATTCGTCATCTGATTTTTACTGTGGTTTGTTTTTCCTTCATTTGTAGCGGAATTCAGATTTTTTTTTTGTGTTGTTGTCATGTAATAAAACACTTTATGCCACAATCGAATAAAAAAAAATGTTTACTTTATTTAAACTGATATTTTGTTTTAATATTTAGTATAATTTTACAGTTTACAAAAATTATATTTCTCAGTCATACATTTTACTCGTATTTGTAACGCATTTTGTGTTTTTTTGTAAAATTTCTGTTACTTTAACTTGACTGAAATGCTTTTTCTGTGCCTCTATATACTTATCGATTTACTGATATTACAAATTTTGGAATGATTTCTGATTTTTGCCATCTTTCAATTGAATTATATAATTGTGATATATTATTCTTTATTTTTAAATCTTCAAGATTAATATCATCAATCCAATCGAACCGAAGTCTTCATGGGGTAATTTTTTGAGAAATATTGTTTAACTTCATTGTGTTTTTGATTTTGCATTAAATAATATTTGTTCTGCAAATAAAGTTACTATTTTTATAGTTCAGATCAATTGTTTATTTAATTTAATTTAAAAATACATAAATACAAGCTGACATATTCATAAAAAATAAATAAAAAAAAGAAAAAAAGCAAAAACAATTTTATAAACAAAAAGTAAATAAATACTATAAATTAGTTTAATAATGATTATTTGACCCTTTTTTTATTAAATTATTTTCTATTTTTTTAAGCTTTGGGTCCTTATATTTGTTAATAATATTTTATTTCAATATTTCGGTACTTTCTGCGTACCTTCTTCAGGAAACAAAATTAATATAAAAGCAAAATAACAAAATTAATTAACAATTGAAAAAAATTTTTTGTCATAATGAAGTTAAAAAACAATGTTCCAAAAAATTTTCAAAAAACAAAAATATAAAAAAGTGTTTTGTGTTACATACATATATTAAGAACAAAATCATTTATGTTATTTTTTGAATTAAGTGGTTAATGCATTAACCACTCATTGTTTTGACTTAGGTCACTATCCTAACTTTGAAAATGCTTCAGTTCTTAGTATTGAAAAAAATTATAAGAGACGGTATATTTTGGAAATGTTACACATTGTAAATACTCCATTGACTAAAAGAATTAATTTTAAAGCAGATACAGATAATGTCGCTCATATATACAGACACTTAATTCACAAAATAACATAAATGTTTTTGTTCTTAATATATGTATGTAACACAAAACACTTTTTTATATTTTTGTTTTTTGAAAATTTTTTGGAACATTGTTTTTTAACTTCATTATGACAAAAAATTTTTTTCAATTGTTAATTAATTTTGTTATTTTGCTTTTATATTAATTTTGTTTCCTGAAGAAGGTACGCAGAAAGTACCGAAATATTGAAATAAAATATTATTAACAAATATAAGGACCCAAAGCTTAAAAAAATAGAAAATAATTAAATACTATAAACCCAGAGTAAAAGTATTTAACAACTTATTTACTTTTTCTAAAGAGCAAAGCAAAAGGAATAAGAAAACAAAATGTGTGTTTTAAACAATTTTTGTTTTTTGTCATACCGTTCTATTGATTGAAATTTAATTTAAATTTATTTATTGTGTATTTTTATTAACAGTTCAAAATTTAAAAACTCTCATGAAATTAAAACAATACATTTTCTTAAACTGAATGCTTTAGCAATAAAACGAATTAACGCTTGTGGAGTCATTCATTATCGAAGTACCATTACATGGATACAAATTTACTCCTGAAGCAATCTTTTTAGCCCACATATCATTTTCGTTAATTGCGATACAAGTAATTTACAGAGAGAAACATTTAATAAAAAAAACTTGGTTTTATAAAAAAATTATTTATATTGTTCAAGCGATAGTCTGAAGCGCAGAACAATAGAAACTAAAGTAGCGCTTTTTTGGGCATGTAAATTTTTTTCATTTTCTGCAATTTTCTTAGAATAAATAACTTCCGTATTCATGAAATATTAAAATAGATTTGAAATGCATTTTAGGACAAATTTGTATAGAAAATATCTCATAAACACATTTCAAATTTATTTTAACTTTTAAGTATATGGCAGTGTTATTAGTATTATTATTATTAAAACTTCCGATAACAACACATCCAACAAAAATATTGCAATAAAAATTTTAGTTCTATTAATGCAAACATTTCCTAACCTTTCCTCTCATATTATTTGTTGCCTTTAGGTAGACATGTGCCCGGTCGTTCCTTTCAGTTACCGGTCTTTTTCGGTCAATTATCAAAGACTGATTCGTTCGTTCAATTCGTTCAATCGGTCAATTTGAACGAAAGGAGCCGGTTAAATATCTGGCTCATTTCGTTCAATTAAGTCTATTGAGCGAAAAGACCGGAATTAAATGATCATTCCGTTCACTTGACTGATTCGGTCAATTTAACCCATTCGTTCGCGAACGACACAGCTCTACCTTTAGGTAATTCTAAACATATAGATGTTCAACTTGCGTAAACTGTATTTAAAAAAAAATTATTAAATTAAATTAAATTAATCGCAAACTTTTTTAAAAATTTACGCTCATTCTTTTTGGTTAATAGTAATGCTGTTTATAATCAAAAAATTGCCTCCAACTAAACGTTTTTCTCTCGTTTAGTTAAAGAATGGGAAATTTACCAAATGGCCATTATATACAGATTTCAACCAAAAGTTAACACAAGTAAACTCAAGAAATATAAAATTAAGAAAAGCTGTTACAACTAAACTGCAAATCTTCGTTTAAGTTTTCTGCAACTAAGTGGAAAAAATTGTTATGAAAAATTGTTAAAAGTTGAGGATTTGCAAATGAATTCTCCTGCTACTAAGCTCTTCAATTCCACAAAACTGAGCAATAGCCGATACTAATTTCTAATTTCAGACCGGTTTTGGAGAAATATTTTAAATCGAAGTAGCGCTTCATGAAATCATAATCTTATTTAAAAAAAAACCAAAACAACATATTCCTCAGTAGCAGTTAAAAGTATTAAAAATAAGACTTAAAATATTGATGAATATAAAAATAAAATAAGGTGCCGTTAGAAAATCGAAAGCTTAAAATAAATTTTAAGAAAACCTAAATAGAGATTCGTAAGATTATAAAGAAAATATAAATGTTTGCTATGTTCCACACAATGAAAATTAAAAACCTATTTTGCTTTTGCAAAAGGCTTAATAAATCGATGGAAATTATTTTCTGTTTATGCGTAGTCAAGTTTGAGCCATTTAATTTTATTTAAAATTAATCAATACTCGTAAACATTTTGTATTAGGAAATGGATTAAAAATCCAATAAATCTTTTTCTTTTATCCGTAAGCTTTGTTTCTGAATACTATTTGCTTAGCGTTCTATTTTAAAAGGCAACTAAAGGCTTCACAGATAAAAGAAACATAAAATCGACACTGAAACTAAATGCTCTCAGCAAAAATTGGAAAAAATTCATATTATTTTCTGTTTTGGCTGAATCCCCTCCCTCTTTTTCTTGATAAAGAAAACCAAACAAACAAAAATCAAAATGTCCTTTAACTATTAAACTTGATCTGCTCACTTTTAGCCGACCTTAATAAATATTATTTGAAATTCAACAAAAATAAACATTAAGAAATCTTTTCGATTATTAAATGCTTTTTTATTTGGGACCCTTGTAACCCAACCCTTAATTCTACACAAAAAAGACTATTTCAACCATTTCTGATAGAAATACAATATTAACAACAAACAACATTTCAAACCAGATTGGGTTTTTTCCCTTTATATTCCCAAAGCATAAATATATTTGTAGATGTGCAATAAAAAGCGTTATAATTATTGCATGCTTTTACAAAATATGTGTTAATCCATTTAGCAAACAACAGAAACAATCATCATTAAAATAAAAAAATAAATAAAAATTCAAGCAAAAATAGTTAATGCTCATTAAAAACCAAAATAAACAATCACATAAAAGTTATTAAGAGAATTGATTTGGCAAAACTAAATTAAGCCAATTTACAAAAATTTATACGATTTAAAAGGAAAAATATTAATATCTAAAAACTGGCAATCGGTTTATTATATTAATGATAAATATTAAAACTTCATAAAGGAAATTTTATAGGCGAAATAATTTAAAAGAAAAAACAGTCGATTAATCGCCTAAACAATTGCTCATCATTCTAAGCTTTTATATCTAAATTCAAGCGCTATAAATAATACGTTTTCATTAAATGTTTTTGCAAAAGTTGAAAACTAAATCAAACCAAATCACACAATAACAAAAATCAATAATTTAAATAGTACGTAATAGTCACGTAGGGTTCCTTCTGTACACTGTCTGCGCCTCTTTTTAATTTTTAAATTATTTTTCGGTCCCTACGCAAGCACGCTTCAATTTTTGAAGTAACTGTAAACAACCTACCTGGGATTTTTCATTACCATTGAAAGTTCATTGGCATTGTTTGAAATAATGACAATGAAAAAAATAATTAACTTCCATTAAATGCTAATGATTTTATAATAATTATAATTGTTTATACTATTGGCAACAAAATTTTAATGAAATCATATACATAAAATAAATAAATCTTAACACTCTTGTAGATAGATATCCATTTTAAAAAAATGCTGTACTATTCTTTATACTGTGTATTTAGTGAACAAAGACAAGGAATACATTCAATAATGAAAATGATTTGAAAGCATTTAATCCTTAGTCAATGGCAATAGTTTTGTTTTTTAAATAGTTATTAATGAAAGTTTTTTATTACCATTATGAAAAATAATGATAATGCTAAAAACACCATTAGCATTATTTATCATTCAATGCTAATGAAATCATCAATTAATTAGTCCATATTAATTAATACTCCTATGTATGGTTCACACTTATTTTTAGTCCAATTCCAAATGTGTGCCTACTCACGTCACTATAGGAACATCCTTTAATTTTAGTTTTACTTTTAACTTTTTGTTATTGTTCTTATAGCGGTCATAAAAATACTTGCACTTAAATGGTTGGCGTAATGCGATTCAAAAACAAGATCAAAAACGTACAAATCATGTCATAATTAAGACACTTTTTAATTAAAACTTTTAGCTTTTAAATTTGTTGTTGTAGCGTACATAGTGTTACTGTCTCTATGAAATATTGACGTGGCAGTAAAAAGATTAAAAATATTTTTGTGAATATCGCGTCACGTTCGGAACACTCTATAATTTTTAACATTTTTTAATATAGAGGTAAGAGAGGTAATATATCTTCTGTAAAAGTTTCAAAGGAGACGGTAAAGATAAATATAAAAAAAAATAAAAATTTGTTAAATTTTATTTTTATACATAAATTTCTTTGTAGGAAAAGGCATTATTACCACATCCTTAAGATAAAAAGCAAAAACAATTCAAAAAATCTCTAAGTGAAAATCGTTGTTCATTTTATTTTGTTAGTCATGGCATAATCATTCTTTGATCTATAATCCTAATTTACTCAAAATCTAAAAAGCCTTTTAAGCCGCATGATTAGAAATTATTTCTAACGTAAAAACTTTAGCATTTATAATTTTATTTTAAGATGTTTCAAAATATAATTAAAATGTTATTATAATGTATTAAACACATCGTAAAAAAATGCAAATACAAATACAACAACATAAAAAATAACAAATAAAAACCATAAACGAGTAAATAATTTTCATTCTTTAAAAAAAGCATTTATGTAATGTTTTTCTATTTTCTGACAAAACGCTGTTTTTTCCATTCACAAAATCCGTTAATTTTATTATTTAAGTCCTTTGCAAACAAATCTCGACAATATAAATTTAGATAAGGACGTGTAGGATTGTGTGGCATTTTTAACAGAATTTAAGACATCTTTTGAATGCCATTTAACGACTGTTAGTATAACTTTATAAAATAGTTAAAATAATAAATTAACATCATAATCATACAATTTTAAAAAAACGGAATGTAGAGCAACTTAGCGCGAAATTAAGATTTATCAACGCGTAAATGTATGTAAAAAAAAGCAGGACACTAATTGCTGTATAGTTGCCATAGATAAGTTGGTGATAGACCCTATATTAGAACAACAGATGAGACACCTGTATAAAAAAACAAAAAAGACACTTAGTTTGCGAGGAAATTAACATTACAAAGAAGTGTGTCCGTAGGGGCTGAGTTAGTTATAAGAACCTGATTGGTAAAAAGAGAAAGAGATTGGAAGTTCTGGCCTCTGCCGAAACTACACTGTATTTTGTTATCCAGGTAGGCGCCTTTGTGCTTAAAAAGACACCAAGTGTTACTTTACACATTGGTTTATAAAAGCTCATGTTTAGGACACAAGAGATCGAGGGAACAAATCTAAAAAATAAATAAGGTGCCGCAAGGTAAGAAGAAGAGAATGAATGAAGTGCCACAAAGAGTAAAATAAAAAACTGAAATCACAAAATGTTCAAGCCACATCGTTTTAAGAAATAAATTATACTAAAAGTGCTTTACTTAAATGTATATTTCAGTCCATTGTACATTGCTTGAATAATATATAAAACTTGTTTTATGCTGCCCAAAGTTTTTGTTCGAATTTTCCTTTCTTTTCTTTCCGAGAATAAAGTTAATCAATGTGCTTTATTTAATCATTATACCGTAATGCTGTCTTTAAGAACCTTTTGTTGTATGTGTTTTCACACACACATAAATGATGATATTAAAAGCCCAGCAGATTAATTATTTTTCTTTAAATGGATTGGACATCTGTTCTTGTGTTTTATATCTGTGAAAAGAAAGCAATTAATCTGGGACACGATTCGATTTCGATGGATTGTTAACAAAATATCATATGAACACTCACACAGAAGGAAATAAAATCATTCGTTCAGCAGCATTTCAAAGAACTGCTGGGTAATATTTGTGTTAATACGAGCACATTGAATAAGATGTTTTTAGTGATTCTTAAGTGACTACAAAATGAACATATAAGAAATTAATTAAGTTGTTCCATACTTTTTTTCTCTCGACCTTTTAGTCCTTTGTTCTTTAATAGACACTATTTATTTATACAGTTTTACTCTAGAGAGGTAGGAAAGTTATTGTCTTAGAACTTTTTATGGCTTCTTAAGTTAATAAAGTCCAGTTTTATTTTGTTTTTAAGGCACAATTTTATTAAAACCAAAATGCATAAAAGAAAAGAATTAAATGCCGGATTAAAGATAAAGAATAAAAAAGTTATGTAAAAAGGAAAAAAAGAAAATGTCCATTAAAAAACTAACTTTTCTTGTTATTATTCTTTTATGAACATAAAAACGTAAAATAAAAATAGAACAAAAAGGAGACTATATTTTGTTTTAAAAAAATCGTAAAAATAATAACAGGAATTTAAATTGAGGATCTAAAAACTTAAAAGATTATTAGCCATTCAGTTGAAATCAACTGTTGTTTTTTTAATATAAAATAATATCTGCTACTGTTTAAAGCACATTCAACAAATGGCTAATAATTTTTTTTCATGTAAATCTGGCTGCAAAATCTTTAGTATATAAAGTCGGTATTAAAGTTTTACCTGCTATAAAATCAAAAACAAAAAAAATATGACAACTTTTTTGGATCAACTCTAAAATACAAAAAAAAAAAACAAGTTAATTTATTATTCTGTGGTAAAATAATAACAATTTAAAATAACAACAATTTAAAACAAAACATTTTTAATGCCCTTTTCCTTTTCATCTAAAAACATAAAAAAAGTATTAAAATTAAAACTATGAGAACAATTTTTTTGTTGCATTTAGAAAACAAATAACCATCATCCATATGAGCTGCCAAGACTGACTGCAGCTTTAAAAACAATAACATCACTAAATACATTGCCATCTAAACACAACAAAAACATGAGCCAGCATGATTTAATCAACTTTGTACACCACAGCTTATGCATCTAATGCACAAATCCAAACACACACATACACGTCACAATGTAATTGTCAAGTCTATGTGAGAAAAATTATTATGTTATCTAAACACGCAAACACACACACACATTTGAATAGCAAAGAGATTTACTTTCTTTCGTTTTTCTAAGAGACAATAAATAAAAGTCAACTGAATAGACTTTCAAACAAAGAGGCATAAAAAATGCAAAAACATTTTCCATTCCACATTTAACGCACGTAACTGAAAAAAGAAGTCATAAAAAAGGCATCATAATAACGAAGAATATGTTTTTATGCAAAGTCAAGTTTTTCTTTACCAGTCTGTGTTCTTTGCCTTTTTTCTATATCGACTGCGATTCATGTAAAAGTTGAAGCAGAACAAACAAAAATCGAGAACATTACTGCAGTGCAGCAGTAGATCCAAGTGCGAGTAAAAACAAATAGTAAACTGAAACAAAATAAAAACACAACACAAACACATACACATACACACACATGCATATACTTACATAACATATGGGTCAGTAAGACACTTGATATATTTTTGCTTCCGTTAAATGAATCGTACTTAAGGGTGTCTCAAAATTTATGCAAGATTTTAATCCTTTTTCTTGAAACATTAGGGAAATTATTGCCTCCATGGGCTTGTTAGCTCGACCACTGGCATAACTTTAAGACCATTTCTTTCGGATTTTCCGTGAAATAAAATCTCACGATCTAGAAAGAAATGCAGAACGCTAATTTATTTTTTTTTTTGTCACTTATCTACGGAGTTTACTTTCTCGTGTCATCAAAATATGGGCTTTGCCACCGACACGAAACCTGAAACACTTTCTCTTTTACAATGTAAATGCCAAATAAATTCTCTCGTTTTAAAACATTTGAAACATTCAAAACTCATGAAAGATATTTGCTTAACAGTACGGAAACGACACACTAAGATCAATTAACATAAGACTTAGGAAGTGAAAAAGGTCTACAGTATTTCACATCGAACGGGCCTTATCGCCGGCTGACATAAATCAGCTCTGCATACTTCTGCTCGCACTTTTTTGTTACTAAAAATACTGGCAAATAGTTTTTTGTTTTTCTACCGAAGATTTTTACTCTATTTTTTATTAGTTGTTTATAATTAATATTTCTTGTTTATGCTCACGTAAAATAAATTGAAAAACAATGTAAACACTACATAAGCACGTAGAAACAACATACTGACATACGCACACAATGTATATGATTGTTTTTGGGTGGTGAGTTTCTCAGTAGAGACTATCCCGTCAGAATCATATTTACTTTAAATTCGTATCATTTAATTTTAACATTTGCAGACAACTAGTTCCTGTGTTCGGCGTATAATTAAAGAATTATCTTACAATTACATCGACGATGTTTTAGAAAGATTATGAGTTTCTTTAATGAGCGTTGTTTTGTTGTTCATTGATCCAGTCTCCTAACTCGAACATCCAAAGTTTATAGACTTTGTACTTTCACTTGGTGATTTTTACTTTGAGTCGGAAAATTAACCACTGTTTAAATAAATCTATTTGAGGGCCATATATTTGTAGGTTTCCATGGCTGTTTATATCATAGGAACTATTTAAGACCTGTTTTATTTTTGAAGACAACAGCAACTACAAGTAAAGTATAAACGAAACATACTCTGTATGAAAGGAATTCAAAAGAATTTTAGACCACTTTTGATTTATTTTCATTGTCTCATATTTCATTCATTATGCTATTTTATTTGCAAATTATTTTTCCAATTTTAAATTTTTATTAGAAACCAAGATATCAAAACTAAACTTTGTCTAAAAATCAGTATAATTATGGCAGAATACACAATATAAAAAATGAGGAGAAAAAAATTTTCCAAAGAACACTTGGCAGGTACCAAGTGACGATATTCAACTTCAGCACGGAATATAGAATTTTCATTATCGAATAATCGGCATTTGCTATTCTTTGCTGTATTTTAACGCCAGGTTTTATATAACTGAGTCTTTTACTAACAAATAAACAATCTTAAAAACCATTTGTGTGTGTGTGTCTCATTGATCGCAAAATACGAAGCAACCGATTATAAAATAAAACGAATTTTTTTGCTGAATCAGTCACTACGGAAAATTTTTCTCATTCAAATTATTTTTATATGCAATATTTTCACTTAAAAAACAATTATCTTTAAATGTAAATTATTATTTTTTGTAATCTTTTTTTTTTTTTATACTTTTTGTTCTTTTACATTTTAATTTAAATTTGCATAAAATGTAAATGTGGCATTATTTGTCTGTAGTCACATCATTGTTTCTTTTTTTTTTAGAAAAACGAGAAAAGGTATGCTTGAATTCGGCAGCAACAAGAAGAGAGCAAAACAACAGAAAATAAAATGGAAACAGTTTTTCTTAGCATATTTCACTTAAATAAACCTTAAGGCCAGAATAGCAGTAAATTAAAAAAATACATAAAAAATGAAAAAAAAAAACAATAACAGCAGCAATAAGAACAAGAACAAAAATGTAAATGAAGCAACATCAAAAGCAAATGACTTTATGCAAATAAAAAAAAAAAATAATAAAACATTAAAAGCAGCAATGACACACAAACATATTTTTAAAAAATAAATATGTTAAACTTTTGGATATAAATATGTATTAGTATAAATACAAACATAAGTATATATATACAAGAATATAAACACATACATGGTTTGGAATAACAAAATAAAAATAAAAAATATTTAAACTTAAACCAATGCCAACCAACAATAAGGCATCAGATTAAGGCAACAGTATCCTTAAAAAAGTCAACTAAGTTGTTATCCTCTTTCTACATTTTCTGGAGCGCCTTTCAATGTTAAGAGTCTAAATAAATAACTCTTGTATTGAAAAAGTTTTATTTGAAAATAAAAATTAAAATACTTTTTTGTGAACAGCGTTAAAAATAATAATAATTTAAAAAGCAAATTGGAAAAAATATACGTACTACGAGGGCTGCTCTATATATTTCTGGCCTAATAGTGAAAATGCGAATATTTATAATCAAAAATGGTTTTACTGTTTTTCAAAGTATTCTCCAGCATGATTTATACACTTTTGCATGCGCTCAAACCAGTTGTTGAAGCACTTTTTCCACTCCGATTGAGACACCTCTAAAACATGGTTTTGAACACTTCAACAGCTTCTTCTGGCGACGAAAATCGTTGACCACGCATTTTTTTCTTGATGTGCGGAAACAAGAAGAAGTCATTAGGTGCCAAGTCATGGCTGTACGGCGGATGACCCATTAATTCGACGTTTTGGCCGCTCAAAATCGCTCTGGTTTGAGCCGATGTGTGAGAGCTCGCATTGTCATGGTGAACAATGTTTCGTCTTCTCTTGTTGGTTTTTCGAATTTCTCCGATGGCTTCAGGCAAACTAATTGTAGTGTACCACTCAGAAGTGACCGTCTTACGTTGCTCAAGCGGAACAGTCGCCACATGACCAGTTTTGCCGAAGAAACAGGCGACCATTTGCTTCGAAGTGCTTCTTCCACGAACAACTTTCGTTGCATTTTGCTCGTCTTTGAAGACCCACACGGTCGATTGTTTTTTCGGTTCGGGCTTATACCCATAGATCCATGATTCGTCACCTGTGACGATCTTATAAACGTCTTTTGAAGCACCGCAATCGTATTTTGCAACATTTCTTTGCACCAATCGACACGAGCCTTTTTTGAGCGACTTTCAAATTGTGCGGGATCCAACGAGAACAAACCTTTTTTACGGCCAGGTGTTCATGCAGTATCGAATGTATGCTGGTGGAAGAAATGTCCAAGGATGTCTCTATCTCTCGGTATGTCGCATGTCGATCTTGCATTATGAGTTCACGCACGGCATCAATGTTCTCTGGCACAACAGCCGTTTTTAGACGATCTTCACGGAATTTGTCTTTGAGCGAGCTTCGGGCACTTAAATTCTTCTTCTTAATGCTTCATCGCCATACAAAGATTTAAGTTCATCAATGCACTCTTGTCGTAATAATCCACGTCGAAAGTTGTGAAAAATGATGGCACGAAAATGTTCACGAGTTAATTCCATTTTTTTCTATATTAATTTTTTCAAGTCACTGTAAACAACACAAATAATGGTCGTACGTCAAAACGTTTTGAGTACAATTATGCTTAGAAATGACAAATTTTCCAATGGAAATGTCAGATTGCACTTGGCAGCACTCAGTGTTGCCAGGCCAGAAATATATATAGGAGCCCTCGTATTAAAATTGTGTTTAACCCTGGAGTTAATGTCGACGTCGTTGACGGCGTTTCAACGCCGAAAAAGTTGAAACAGATTGAACTTTTACGGCGTTGCAACGCGTTGAGATTAACTGCTCTCATACAATTTCATACGATTCAACTTTTTTTTGACATTTGACGCTGTCAACGACGTCGACATTAACTCCAGGGTAACATTATTTTTATTATTATTTAGATTTTATAACAAACACTGCAAACGGCTTTTGATCGTAATTATTGAAAAAAAAAAAATAAAATAAAAACGCAGCAATTCTTTTAAATTAGCATATTTCTATTACTTTATTAAATATGTGAAATAATTGAATAATGATACATTTAATTTGTATTTTAATTTTCTATCCAATTAACTTCTTAATCTCAGTCTTAATAAAATGTTTAAAGATTATTATATGATGATTATAGTTGGCCAATTTTAATTTAATTTTAATTTAATTATTTAGCAATTAAGGCCTACGTATTTTTTCTGTTGATGTCAAATACAATTTAAACCCTTGAAAATGTCAAGAAAATAATCGACGAAACATCAGGTAAAATTCTAATTAAATTAAGTTTTAATATCTGATCAACTGTAGGCCTAAAATAGTTTAAACTTTATTTATTTATTTGCACAGTAAATTTGCACAACAAAAAAAATATTTTTATTTATTTGGCTCTAGTTTCCCACAAACATCATAATCAAACTTTAAGTGAAAACCAATTCTACTGCTTCTACATTTTCATAAATTCATGGATAAATAATTTTAATGTCACACATGTTTTTCTCAGAAAACATATCCAAAACTGATGAAGATAAATGTGATATAAAATTAAAACGTAACAATTTTCTTTTTCAGTTGGACATTCTGTTTGAATTGGTGACATTTGTTTTAAACAATATTTAGCAAAAATATTAAATCTGTCTGTTATGTTATTTTGGTTATTTAAATGTCTTTTGTTTTAGTTGTTTTTAGGTCTACAGATTTTTTATTTATGTCCTCTACCATTCTTTTGCCCATGATTTGCAATCTCTGTACATTGTTTTGCATTAAAAATAACAACAACAAAACGCCCTAAGGTATTAAGTATTCAAACAAGAGAAACATCAGCAACGCTTTTTAAGTGCTAAAAGTGTTTTATTTTAATATTTCTTATTCGTATTGTTGTGTTTTTTATGTTGCTTCTCTACTCCACGGCCTTACGAAATGCTTTTTTATCCAAAATTGATAAAAAAAAATACATTAAAAATTTATTTGCAGTAGGGTGCCTTATAGGCTTTTAAAGTCACATTTAAATATTTCATTTATAAAAAAGAGAAATATTAAATATTAACACAAATTAAGTATGTATGTATGTCGCATTTCGTCACAGATTAACAGAAAATGATTTAAACACTCACACAACCTTACTTTACTTTAGTTTACCTGTTCACACACACTCATGAACTCATTAAATATGTAGAGCAAAAATAATGGAGGAAAATTTTTGTTTGGATACGTAATTTGATTTCATTTGAGTACGTGAATGGTTTTGTATATGAATTAGTATAACATACACACACACACCAACAGCTTATCTCCTTTAAAAACATATATCCGCACTTATAAATACGTATGTTTTTGTTTTTTGAGGAATTTTGTGGTTGTGTATGAGTGCAAGTCTGCATAAATGTTGTTTCCGCTTTTAAGTTTGTTTAGCGAATGTTCGGTTTGACAAAAATTTTAACTGTTAATTTCACTTTGTTCAGTTGTTTGTCGTTTTTTGGTTTTTAGGTTAAGGTTTGATTTCAAAAGGAATAATAACTCTTGGAAAAAGTACGTTTAGTGAGAGTAACTTTTTAAACTTATGTGCTGTTTCTGTATGACAGGCAATAAACTCGTCTAAAAAATTTATATAAAAAACACTCAGTTTTTTGAGTCATTTCCACATAAATTTTCCATACGAGTTGATCGCCTGTAGTATGGAAACAGCACATTAAAAGATAAATTAGCATTGCATTTTATTTCTCATAATAAAACTATTTCCAAACCTTTAAAAAAAAAACGTTGTAAAAAATCAAGAGAAATAAATAAAAACAAATTAGTCTCCGTCCACACATGCAATATATGTTTGAGCAATTTTTCTAAATTATCTCTTGTTTGTGCAACTTCTTCCTTGATTTCTTAGATTTTGTTTTGTTTTTCTCACAATTACGAACAACAACCCCAAAGTGTCCGCATTCAAATTTGTTTCACTTACATATCAATACATAATAGAATATTTAATAGCAGTGAATGCCGACCATTTCTAATCAACTCTTCCATAGACGGACACCTCTCCACAACGGACAAATCTGCTCTGATGGTCGGTGTCCGCCCACGGGAGCTTTCAATGTAAATGTTTTTCATTTACAAAGGTTTTAAGTTTCGAACTCTTTTTACATGCGATGTTGTCATCTCTTTTAATTTGTTAACTTACCGGGTATAAGTATTAAATGAAAATAGCAAGACATGTTAGTTTCGTGACTCATTGTAATTTTGCATATCTGTCCAAATTGTCAGTTTTCAAACGATTTACAATATTTGCTTTCAAATGTACATGTATAATTACATCTGACATAACCTCTGAGTGTACACAACAATGATGTGAGATGTTGCTCTACATAAAAATAAAAAGCTTTCTACTTAAAACTTTTTGTCATTTGATGTTAGAAAAAATTTAAAATAAATATAAAAATTTTGCAGTGAAAAATTTAACGAACCAGATATAAAAAACATACCCTGCAAAACCAGCATTAAAACTGAAGAAACATTTCTAGAAATAGCAAACATTAAAATTAAACATTATGAAAAAATAAAAGTCAAATAAAATGATAATTTTTCATTAAAAAGAAGACAAGAAATACAAAAATACAACTGAAAGAAATGCGTTCTCAAGTAATTGGAGATTAGGCGGCTTAAAATTTACGTGAAAACCATGTTTGTAGTTGACAGACACATTCAACTTAAAAACTATTTGCAAACACATGCTTGCGTGCAAAAAAATATTTAAATCTACTTATTCAAACTTTGTGCTCTTGCAGAATAACAAATCATATGTTGGATTGATTTATTCGAAGAAACTCAAAATATAAGAATAAAAAAATATTTATGTATGTTCGTATGTATGTATATTTTTATGTATAAGTGTTGACAACTATTGTATTAATAAAATTATCTATGTGTATGTGTGTGCGTAATGTTCAAAAATATATTTGTGTTAGTTTTGGCCTGTTGCGTCTTTGTGTGATCAAGTGGAAAATCAAATTCATGTCCATTACTTTTATCACTTTTATACAGTTTCTCGTTAGCCTTCTCGTTGACATCTCATCTTTATCATTATCTCCATAATTATTCTGATTTTGATTGCGTTCATTTTGCTTTCATTTGGCATTCGTTTTATTTTGTGATGCTTTTATATTCGATTTATTTTGCGTTCATTAATAAGTGTAATTATGTCTAAATCAGTGGACACTGATAATGAATCATAAGCCTCAACATTATTTTAGTGTGAGTATGCATAAAACGTGATTGAAAATATTTATTTTAAAATCGCAATAAAGTTTTAAAATTAAAATTTGTATTTGGTAAAGAAACATCGTTCTTTAGCATTTAAAATAATTTTTGTTTAACTTTAAAATTTACATAAATCTTATAAATACAAGCAAATAAGAGTGTCCCAAATTTAAAAAAAATGCAAAAAGTATAATAAATGTTTGAAAACACATGAAGCATAAAACCCCCAACTCAGGGTGTGTAGAATTCACACTCTTCTACTCGACTTCAATCAGTTAAATCATTCTAATTTTTTCTGACTTTCATCTGAGTGTAGTCAAGAATATGCGTATTGATAAAAAAAAACGTCTCTCATTCAATTCCTGGATATTCTACAAGTAGGAGTTTTGTATATTGTTGCTTTTGGCTTCAACTTTAATAGCATTCACCTGAGACCTCAGTATCAGAGAATATTTTACATTTATTTTCATTTTAAATTCTATACGAAATTCATGTTGTGAATTATTTAATACAATATTTCACATGCACAAAATTTTTCCTTTTACATTAAGAAAACTTCAATTTAAATTTTGTGGTTTTACCAAAAAAAACTAAGGACGAAAGAAATTACGTCAAAAGAGAATTAAATACAAAAATTATTTGACACACTTTTTTCTCAGGAGGTTTTACTTGTTACTTAATTTTTTTTATAAATTTTAAATAATTAAATAATTTAAATAAAAATTTGAAATAAATTTATATACATATACGTACATATATATTTTTTTTAAATTTTATCAAATTTAGAGCAACCTTATGATAAAATTAAAATATTTTTTTTTTTAGTTTCTGAAGAAATATTTAAAACAGTAATTTGCCAGGAAATTCATTTAAAATTACACTTAAAAACGTAAAAAAAAAAATTAAAAGCATTAAATAATTTAAACAAAATTTGTTTAAATTAATAAAATATTTTTTATTCAATTTTCGACAACAAAAATATAATAAATTACTTTCTGCAAGCGAAACAATTATAAATAATTTTCTACACACTGGGAACTAAATTCTTGGAAATTTAACAATAACAAAATAATTCTAAACAAAATTTCTATGACTTTGATTCGCACAAAACTGTACACGTTCCTGCTAACGTCCTTTAAAACATTTTTTACCACAAGATTCACTTCTGAATTTTGAAAATTAAACTAAATTTGTGCAATTCTTGTTTAAGTCTCAGTATTATAAAACCGCGATTCCAACTAAGCATGACGTGAGCGTTCCGTCCTATAAATTAAATATTTGAATCAGACATGTTTCCGGTTTAAAGTTTTTGCCTGCTCTCACATTAAAAAAAATATTATTTGTCTTAAATTTTGATATGTCAGTTTTTTTTTCCAAATACAAATACGAAATTGTTTCTTTTTTTCTTAAAAGTCAATAAAAACCATTAAAATATTGACTCGTTGTATAAACAAACAGTAGAATGTTAATTTCAAAATTGATTTCATTTAGACTGCAAATCATCTTTGACGTTTAACAACAATTCTGGCAAAATTCAAAAGAAAAAAAAACAACTAATTAAAATAAAAAATTACATTTATGTGTGTGGATGAACATGTGAACGTATGCATGTATAAAAAAATAACAAATGAAATAAAATAATAACAAATAAAACGAATTAAGAGTAAAATTGAAATTAAATCAACATCCAAATTTGAATTTTGCTGCATTTTGGCCAAAACCTGTCCATTTGTTTATTAGTTTGTACCCTGCAAACATTTCTGTAAAACATTAAGAAATGAAATCATAATGATAAAATAAATCCCTAGAGATTTTTTCTATTTATACTCAAACCATCTTCTGCTAAAAAGAACTGTTTCACATAAAAAAGAAACAGCTGGACAAGTGCTTATCGGCAACATGTTGCAGCAACAAAACAATTCAATCACTGCACTAAACATATCTGTAGGAGATTGTTCAATTTACAACTGAATTAAAACAATGAAATATATCCATCGTTGCAAAATGACATTTCATGGAAAATTTCGAAAACACTTAACCGTAACTGCCCTTTAACTATTGGAAATTTGTACTATTTTAAATAGAACACTGCACTGTGTACCTTACAATTCAAAAAAAAAAAAAGAAAGAGTTGACCATCTAATGAAAATATCACATACATTTTGAGGATTTGTTTTTCTAAAGTGTGTCTTAATCATTAAAGTATATGAGAGTCATCAGTTTAGTTTTTGTGTATTATGAATTTCTTTCAACCTTAATTTGGAACACACTAAAATGCAGCGATTATAATCAACAATATGCCGAATGTTTACTGGGTATATGAACGTGTTTATATCTGAGTTTGTTATGCTTTTCTTTCTTTATATTATCTCAATATTAAAAATTTATTTACACAATTTAGAGGTAATTTTGGCAATCAACTTAAACTTAAATAAATATTTACAAAAACAAATGAAAAGCTAGCAAAGCGAAAAATAAACTAACGATCAGTACGTAAAAGGTTAAAGAGACTTGTAGATAGGGATACAGATAGACAGATTCTTATTTAAAGCTTTTAAGTTGAATTTGTAAAAAGTAAAAATAAAGATTCTGTAAAAAAAAACAAATCTATAAACTACATACACTGATGATATTTAGTTATAAAAAAAGGAAAGGCTTTTCACATTTCTATTGACCGAAGCTAAGATAGATTTAAAATAAGGATAAGTTTTTTGCAGCATAATAATGACGATAAAATGTAAGTTTACCCAGTTATAATTCTTCTAATTCTAACCACTTTGGAAACCAGAGATAAAATAATTCTTTAAGAAATTCAAATTTGTTTTTTGCTTCACAGAGTCATTTTTTTATATTAAAAGCAACAATAAAAAAAGTTTTCTTACTTCATTTTCATTACAATTTTTTATTTTAAAAACATTTTTTTGGATTTTATTTTTACATAAAAAAATATTTTTTAATTTTAATTAATTGCCCAAAAATAAGTAAATTTTTTGATTTTTATATTTTGGTTAAAAAAATAAAAGTTTTATTTTAAATTAAATTTTTTATGAAATTAGAAGTTGTACTGTGGACATTATAAATGAAGTAAAATTGAGTTTGGCTTAAATTCTTTTTATATTTTTATATCTAAAAATTTTTAAAAAGGGTAATTAGGCACCAGCAGAATGCAATTTTGCTTTTTCTGGATCGCTACATCCTTCGTCAACATTCTTTACATCTATGTGCCTTAGGTTGTGTACATTGTAAACATCATCTATTTAACCATCTAATTTAGTCAATATTAATTTGGTTAGACGAAGTCCACACACAACCAAAATAATTTCCTCTTTGTTCTCTCTGTAACTCATCTTGTACATTTGTCTTTGCTTTGCACCAACCTTCGGTATGGCCACGAAATGTAATTTTTTTTTTTTTGTTAATTTAATCATACGTACTTGTGTCCTCACAACATAATAGATACTATTCCAGGATCATATTAATTGTTATGAATTATTTTTTTTTTTAACTGTTGACATTCCAAATTAATTAAAATTGATTTTGACCCAAGTTCGTTTTATTTTTGGCGTAGAAAATAAGAGTTATTTTAAAAGTTTTAATTATTCGCGGAGTATAAACAAATTTTAAAATATTAAAAATTTTAATTTTATAAATTACCATTTTTTACACACAGAAAAAAGATTGGTAAAAATTCGCTTGATATGTTAAAAATTCAATTACTAATATAATAATTTGATTTTATATTAATAATTTTTAATCTTGATTTATTTTTTATATTAGGAGCTACTAACGAATGATATTTTCCTCTAAAGGTTAGTTGTATCACCTCTGAAAAAAGTTAACTTGAGCCATTTGTGTCTTTACTATTATTTATTCTATTAAATAAAAGATGCAACCAAACTTATTCAGCACATTACTACTGAAAACCAAATTTAGGTAGTGAGAATCAAAAAGCTGGATGGTATATTCTGAAATCTAAAAATGTTCGACATAATAAAAATAAAATTTGTACACATAAAACTAAAAAATCAATAATATTTCTGTTGAAAAAATACAAAGTCTTATTAGAAGTGGTAAAAAATTATCCAATACTGTTGAAGAGTAAGTTCAAAATTATCTCAGAAAGACCTTTATAATTAAAAATAATTTTAAAATTTTTAATACACTTCGTAGCGGCAACAAGATGCAAAGCAAGAAGAAGGCTCGAATTATGATATTTATAATCTTATTCCTATAATTTATTTTTAAAATAAAAGTAAATATTAAAATATTTTATTGTTTTATTTAATTCACAATAATATTTTGTAGTCACCCAAGAATCTTTTTTTTTAAATAGTTGTGAGTGCTATATTCATTCAGTTACTACAACCGAATACAAGATAATACACACCACAGCCGACAAAATTCGATTGGTAACAAATTCTTCTAAAGTTAAGAGTGAATGGCCGAAGGTTGATTGAAATGCCCTTTGTAAAAAAACGCTACAACTTATGTAAGTATTCTTTGTAATTATCTACAAGGTAGTTATCAGTTGTATAATTTCTATCTATACAACTATTAATCTATTTTAATCTATACAACTATTAATCTATTTACCAACTCCACTATGCGCAATTTTATATTTTTTATTATATTTTATATTAGCTATGCTAGCTCCTCTTAGTAAAAAAATTAAGCCATTTATTTCATTTATAAAAATAATTCGAATAAAATACAATCTAAAAACATTTATTTTAAGTTAACATTTTTTACTTCCAATTATTTGACCTCAAACTCTTAATTTAAAAGCATTGTGTATCGGTTATAAGAATGTAATGTTAACTTACAGCCCAAGTAATCCAAACTTAATTTTAATTCAATAATATACTTTTGTTTTCTACTCAAATACATTAAAAAATAACTTTCGTTATAAGTTGAATGATAAAAATTAAATATCTAAATAAAAGCTATAAAGCAGCCAAGGATAGTTCGCGTAAAACTAAATTTAAAAATAAACGTTATAAGTTGAGAAACTGAACTGAATTCTTGACTTAAAAAAAAACAATTGCAATTAATAACAAAAATTAAATTAAAAAAAAACACCAAAAAAAATGTTCTTATCGATCTCATTTTTAAGAACTCGAAAATATTTGTTTATTATTTTCCGTACAAAATTCCCTCAGAAATAATTCAAAAACTTTTATTGCAGATTTTTTTGCTAAGCATTAATTTAATGAACAGTATAATTTCAAAACACATATTAATAAATTTATTTAAAGGTTTAGAAATGCTTATGTGCAATAAGTTTTTGAGAAAAATTTTTTAAGGAATGAAACCTTTAAAAACATGAGAAAACGCTTTACCTTTCAGCAATTTTTCCTCAAAACAGACTTTTAATATAAAAATGAACTCTTTAATCATAATAACAAAAAAAACGATACACTTGCAGTTATATATCACCGTGAAAGGTCATTAGAATCGGGACGAAAAACTTAAAAAGCGTTTGTTTGATTGTGACCAAAATTGTTAACCTCCATGCCGATGGTACCACTGACTCGCTTTGTATGCCACAACTTTCGATTTTTTTATATCACAATCAGATTTTTAAGGATATTTAACAAAAAAGTCGAGAATAGTTTATCCGATTTCGAGTAATAAAACAAGCAGGGGGAGCGGGGTAAAGTAAACATCAAAAAAATTTCATAGAAAACTAATAAATAATTTTTCTTAAAAAATAAAAAAAAAATCCTTAAAGTTTCTCGAATAAAGAAAAACATTTTTAAAACAAAAAAATCAAAAAAAAATTAAAAAAAGGACAAATTAAGAAAAATGAAGTGTTTTTAAGATTATTTATTTTAAAATATTTCCCTCTTTAAAAATTATTTACAAAATGTAATTTATTTATTAAATTCAAAAGTGTTTCGAAGGTCAATAAAAATACATTACAAAAGCTGATTCCAGAATATCAAGCGTAAATATTTTAAAATAATTACCAAATTGCTCTCAGCCAATTAAAAAATTAAAAATAAATTTAAAATAAAATAAAACAGCAAAGATAATAAAAATATATAAGAATCATTACGTTCTTCACAATTGCAATCCACTTATAAAAGAAATTTTACGGAAAGTTTCTTATTTCCCGTTGGCATATTTAAAGAAATAAAGAATAAATTCTATAGTATTTTAAATTGGGATTGATTGACACGAGTTTCGTTCGCTGTGGTTGTTTTACTACAACCAATTTCAACTTCATTATTATTTCTGAATCTTTTACTTGTTAATATTTAAATAGAACAGGATTTAATATTAAAATCATTGAGCGTTTTAAAAAGAATAAGTGACATAAAAAAAATTCAAAGAAAACTGTTAAATAAAAATATTTTCTTTTTCTTTTGTTGATATTTTATGAGTGTAAGTAAAGAAAAGGAAACAAATTATTTTACTCTAGATATTTGAGTTATAAAAAAAATTTTAAGACTTACAGCCTTCAACTTTTGAGATGGACTGGTTGGTTCTTCTATAATTTGAAAGCATCACAGATTTTTTTTATATAATTTGTGTAAGACGGTATTATGTACTTTTTTTTAGTAAAGTACTTAAATTACCCAATATTTTTATGCAGGGACTTAAAGTATCGAAGCAAAAAATTAAATCTATTCTATTATATAACGGGGGTAATTTCTGTGCATAAAATATTTTTTGAAAATTTTGTTGTTGTTGTAGGTAGTAATCGAAATGGAATATTTTGGTCTGTCTGTCTGTCTGTGCTCGCATCATGTAAACACTACGGGATGGATTTGAAGAAAATTTTGTAAAGAGGTCCTTAGAACCTTGATTTCAATATAGGATACTATTTTTTCGTAAAAATAGCTCCCAATTATGATGGTACCAAAACAGTTATCTGTACCTTTTATTTTTGTAGATGGAATATTTGTAACTCCGTCTACAGAAGTCTGGAATATATTGTTAAATCTAAATTTTAAGAAAATTAGAAATGACACACAGACGAAGTTATGGGCATTGAAAATAAACACATAATTTAGAAATTTAAAGCCTATTGAGAAAGAGTTATAATAACAGATCCTATTATTGGCAAATAAACTTACTTAACAACAATAATGGTCCATGTCCTCAGAGGCAGCAGGCAGAACAGCACGGCTACCTCTGAGTTTTGCATATCATTTGGAACAGGAAAAGTGATTAGATTAACGTCTATACCTGGCAGTAAGCCCTTATTAGACGGTGTTCAAACCACTATTCTGTGCAATTTTAAGACCATGGCTTGCAGGACCATGAATCTACCCCTTGCTATAGGGTCGGAGCTTATCATAAACTCATCTGTTGATAGTGCAACAGTACATTTCAGTCTATTCCACGCCAGATCCGCAGAGATAGAAAAATTAACCACAACCACCACATGTACCCCGAAGGGACCTCACCAATAACAGGCTACAGAGATGGCTCTCTGTATGGGCTACCGGGTCCCATGGTGCCAGTTTTTAAGTTTTATTATTATTCACACGTTATATTATTCAGTTCCTGCACACCGGGGGACTAGTTCCCCCATATCATTTCACAATGAAGTAACTTCAATAAAAAAAAAAAAACAAATATACGAGGACTGCTATATATATTTCTGGCCTGGAAACACAGAGTGATGCCAAGTGCAATCTGACATTTCCATTGGAAAGTTTGACGTTTTTAAGCATAATCGTACTCAAAACGTTTTGACGTACGACCAATGTTTGTGTTGTTTACAGTGACTTGAAAAAAATAATATAGAAAAAAATGGAATTAACTCGTGAACATTTTCGTGCCATCATTTTTCACAACTTTCGACGTGGATTATCACGACAAGAGTGCATTGATGAACTTAAATCTTTGTATGGCGATGAAGCACCATCCTATAGCACTGTGAAAAATTGGTATAATGAATTTAATCGTGGCTGAAACTCGCTCAAAGACGAATTCCGTGAAGGTCGTCCAAAAACGGCTGTTGTGCCAGAGAACATTGATGCCGTGCGTGAACTCATAACGCAAGATCGACATGCGACATACCGAGAGATAGAGACATCCTTGGACATTTCTTCCACCAGCATACGTTCGATACTGCATGAACACCTGGCCGTAAAAAAGGTTTGTTCTCGTTGGATCCCGCACAATTTGAAAGTCGCTCAAAAAAAGGCTCGTGTCGATTGGTGCAAAGAAATGTTGCAAAAATACGATTGCGGTGCTTCAAAAGACGTTTATAAGATCGTCACAGGTGACGAATCATAGATCTATGCCTATGAGCCCGAAACGAAACAACAATCGACCGTGTGGGTCTTCAAAGACGAGCAAAATCCAACGAAAATTATTCGTGGAAGAAGTACTTCGAAGCAAATGGTCGCCTGTTTCTTCGGCAAAACTAGTCATGTGGCGACTGTTCCGCTTGAGCAACGTAGGACGGTCACTTCTGAGTGGTACATTGCAATTTGTTTGCCTGAAGTCATCGGAGAAATTCGAAAAACCAACAAGAGAAGACGAATCATTGTTCACCATGACAATGCGAGCGGCTCAAACCAGAGCGTTTTTGACCGGCCAAAACGTCGAATTAATGGGTCATCCGCCGTACAGCTCTGACTTGGCACCTAATGACTTCTTCTTGTTTCCGCACATCAAGAAAAAAATGCGTGGTCAACGATTTTCGTCGCCAGAAGAAGCTGTTCAAGTGTTTAAAAACCATGTTTTAGAGGTGTATCAATCGGAGTGGAAAAAGTGCTTCGACAACTGGTTTGAGCGCATAAAAAGTGTATAAGTCATGCTGGAGAATACTTTGAAAAACAATAAAACCATTTTTGATTAAAAATATTCGCATTTTCACTATTAGGCCAGAAATATATAGAGCAGCCCTCGTATATGGGATGATAGACAATTAAGAAATAAGAAAAAAACATTAAATGAAAAAATTGGCGCTCGCCCATATTTTCCAAGTTACGAGCCACTGAAATTTTCAAAATTTTTAAAATAACAATATGGGTATCATTTAAAAGCTTTTAAAGAGATCTTTAAGAAAATACAAAAATTTTTTAAAATGCTTAACCCATTAAGAGCCGATGACATTTTTATGTAAAATTATATACATATCGCTCCTTTATTGGAACATAGTCATATCTCAAAAAATTAAAAATTTGTAGTTACTTAAGCAAAACTGCTCTTTTAGACCTTCTGTACATGTTGAAAAAAAAAATCAGTTTTATATCCCAAGCTGAACCGAAGTTATAGCAATTGCAATTGCGGCAATTAGATCATAGGACATATGTCTTGAAAACTTAAATCGCATTTTGCCAAGTTCAAGTTTTTTTGAGATATGACTATGTTGCAATAAAGGAGCGATATATGTAGTTCCTAATTTTTATTTCTTATTTTTAATTGTCTGACACCTCAATATTTGCTGTTTTGATTAGTTTTACTAGATTAAGATATATGGTGAAGGATATAAGATTCGAAGATAGCACTCTTATTTCTTAAACTTTTGTTTGTATTCCTGCAGGTGGTTGTTGTTGATGATAAAACATAAACAATTCAATGGGAAATCTGCAGTATGGCAAAGAGTATTTTTCAAAAATTAAATTCTGATGAAAAATTTTTTCTGAGTATTTTAAGTAAACTTTGGTAAATCGTTATGAAAAGATTCATACTTGAACAACGCCATCAAATAATCCAAGCTTACTTTAAAAATCAGTTTTCAATTCGAGCAACTTATAGACGACCACGTCCGTCTGAGCAAAGCATCCGTCGAACTGTGAATAGATTTAGTCCCAAATACTCTCTAGTGGGTACAATAACACCAACACGTCAAAGGAACGTGTTGTGGGAAAGAAGATCTAAATTTATCAACTCGTCGTCGGTAGCGCAAAGATTTTGGCCCACACCCGTATAAGATCCATCTAGTGCAGGAATTAAAGCCACGAGACCATTATATGCGTTGTTCTTTGTCGATTTTGCTCTAGAGCTGACCCGTTGTTTTATCGCCAAATTGTATTGAGCGTTGAGGCTCATTTTTAGCTTAAAGATTTTGTTAATAAGCAAGAGTTTTGCATATGGAGTGAGACCAATCCACAAAATTCCCTACAGACTCCACTGCATCTAGAAATATGCACCTTTGGTGTGGTTTGCACGCCAGTGGCATCATCGGACCTTATTTCTTCAGAAATGAGGCTGGATATCACGTCACGGTCAATGGAGATTGTTACCGCACCATGATTAATGAGTTTTTGTTTAAAAATTTGGATGACATTGACCTGGATGGAATGTGGTTTCAACAAATTAGCGCTACGTGCCATACGGCGACCGCAACCATAGAGTTATTGAAATCAAAATATGGCGATAATTTGATTTCGAGAAATGGACCTGTCAATTGGCCTCCAAGGTTGTGCGTTTCAACACCTCTCGATTATTTCCTGTGGGGCCACGTGAAGTCGCGGATTTCTGCTGATAAACCAGCAACAATTGATGATTTAGAGGCCAAAATTGTTCGTTTTATTCGTGACATACGGCCAGCAGTAATTGAAAAAGAAACCCAAAGTTAGACACCCAGAATGCGCTTTGTCATGAGCAGAAGCGGTGGCCATATGCCCGAAATAATTTTTAAATATTAATACCATGTTCTGATCTTTTGTATACAGTTTCCATGAAAAAATCAACAAAGTTGACAATTGCGTTGAGGATACGTTAACAGAACTTTCAAGAAATTACTTTCATACGTAAAAGAATTTTTCTCTTAAATCATTAATGTGCAATAAAAAATAAAACAAAATATTAAAGGTATAATTTTCTTTAACATTTCAATTATCTGCCTTAATATTTGATTAAATAGGAGTAACATTGAAAATAAAAGGTAAGTGTAGTAGAACTAGCTGTATACCTAAATTTCCATGCAGAGATAAACAACCTCGTTGTCAAAATGTGCATAAATATGTCAACGTTAATGTTGAATTGCTAATGTAAATTTACCATACAGTGATTTATTGTATGTCACACATTCAAAAGCAGTAATAAGTATAAAATATTACACCCAACTACAATAAATAATAAAGTCATAAGGAGGGAAAACCTTAAAAAAAAATAAAAACGAAACATGTATAAAAGTCAATGTTAAAATTAAAAAAAATATGAAATATGTATGAAGTGAATAAAGCACCGTAATCAGCCATTGAAGTGATCAAATAGATAAGTGGTATCGTATATTCCACTAAGGAGTGTTTGATATCGAAGAGTATTAAAAAAGATTATTTTTCTTTATATCAGAAACCCATGTAATTTATATAAAATTAAATTACTATCTCCAGCAGCTTCGCTTACCGACATGGTTACAACTTTTACAATTTTAAATCACTCTAACGCATAAGTCCGGGTGGAAATTGATCCAAAATCTATATAATGTAGTTTTTAAGAGCTGCGGTTAATTACACTTAATTAGTATAGGACTGCGCATTTTGAAAATCCTTCACAAACTTTCATCAATTTCAGGACAAGTTTGAATCACCTTTTGACATTGTGGCATTCAGTATTCAGTTCCAAACATTATCACCGTTTATTCGCCATTGGCTGTGATAACCTTCTTAATGCTGCAGAAAATAATTTAATCAACACTTTTTTGTCTGTTTATTGCAATTTGGCTGCTCAGAGCAATTTATTTATTCGTCCAAAAATGCTTTATGGCCAATATATTTTTATTAAAAAACACTCACTTTTGTTACTTTGGTAGTCGCTAAAGATTATCCACATCAACACTGCCATATTGGAAAACTGTTTAGAATATTGTAGCTTCTTTAAAGGCGTTGATTTAGTCTTAGAAATGATGTATGATGATTTGTTATAAAAGTAACATAATGATTTCTTTACCTCACGTTCATTGTAATAATTTTATTACGCTTGAGATTTGAAGCGCTATATTAGCAGATACTTGTATTAATTTTGAGACAAATTTTGTTTTAAATTTTTATGATAAAATATTTCTTTCGAACTTAAAAAAAGTTTTTGCCAAAAAAAAATTAAAAAGTTTTTGCGAGTGATCCATCGCAGTTCTAAAAATGTTATATACGTATCACTATAAAGTTTACGATCTCTACTTTTACTCGTATACCGTAACTACTCCGCTCCTTTCCTTCGTGCTTCCACCTCTATTTAATGCTGAAGAGGATTCAGATTCGGAAGAGGTCTTTGAGGAATAAGACAAAGAAGCACCGTGGCACTCATTATCATGTTAGTGCAAAGGAGAAGTTGTTTTAAATGAATTAGTTGTTATAATTTGAAATAAAATTTACCGTTACACTCATAAATAAATTATTACTATGAATAAAGTAATAAGAAAATTTATTATTTGGATGAGCTATATATGAGCAGTAGCGAAATGGCTATATAGATATGCAGTAATACATTTAAATTTTTTTTTTTTTTTTTTTTTTGTTTAGTTTAGTTTAAAAAAATAAATATTTCATGAGAATATCATGAATTATTTGTATTTGAAGGAATCAAGCACAAATAAAGTAAATTATTATGAATAAATTAATTATTACAAAAATATATTTTTAATATTATTTTTGGGAGGCGGGGATTGGTAAGGCATTTAAAGATTAATAAGTAATATTTTTAGGAAATTGGCAAAAAAAAATAAAAAAATTTTTTTCACAGGGCCGTTTTTGGGGTGAGATTGAAGGCATATAAATTAATTTCTGCTCATATAAATTAATATCTATGGTTTTAAGGCATATGTATTCTATTTCATTTAATAATAACATTCTTTTTTTTAATAATATTTTATTTCAACGCCAATAAAAAGCGGAGGGGCTAAAATGGAATTTTAAACAATCTTTGACCTTAAAAGTTTTAATTCTTAAGCAGAGGTAGGATTAGTTCTTGTAAGGGGATCTCTTTTCTCCCGGGTCCGAATTTTCTCGTTTTCTAGCTTTAACAGCCTATGACCATAACAGATTTTCCTGCCAAGTTTTTAGAGCCAATATAATCTAAAAGAAAGAAATGTCCGGCTAGGTTGGCAAAATACCCGTAAAATAAAAATATTAGAGAAAGATCACCATAATATTGTTATGTAAGAAATCTATAACCCAAACTTTTGGTTCTTAATACCTTAATATTTTTTACTTTCTAACAACAAACAGTTTTGTAATAGTGCATCATCAGAAAGCAACAACAAAATGTATTAATTAATTTTAAAAAAATATACGGCATTTACACTTTGCAACTTTTCATGATATTATTTCATACAATTATTAAAATTTTGTCTTTTTATTCACAAAAAAACAGAATAAAATTAAAAATTTTATTGAATTTGAATCTAGACATTGAAATCTATTTACGTTTGTTCAAAAGATTTTTCAGATAACAATTAAAAACTAGTAAATTATCAATTTTTTTTAGTTGTATAAAGATTTAAATTATTAAAGCGATTGGTGTTTACAAATTTAAATATTTTATATTTATAATATAATTCATTTAAAACCCTCAATTAAAACTAACTTCAGAAAAACAGTTCCATTTAATTCTTAGATAGTGAAGTAATGTAAACAGGTGAAATGTCATTGAAATTCTCCAAAGTCATTTCATTTTCTCCCTTTGGAAGGACACAAAAATATTTGAGTAAAAATGTGTGTAATTTTAATTATGAAACATGTACATATATGCATGAGCACGAGCGTGTGTATGTGTGTATATAACAATCGTATATATACATAAGTTAGCGTTTAATTATATCCTTTGGCCGTTTAACTTTATGACAAACTTCACTTTGTTACATTTGTTGATTACTACAATAACAATAACAACAACTTCAACTACATAAAAACAAGAACACAACTCGAACAGAATAAAATTACAACAAAAACAATAACAAATAAGACAAAATAGAAAAAGTTACAGTTTCAACAAAAAAGATTACAAAGTTTAACATTTCAACAGTTTGTGTTTGTTTAGTGGGAGGGCAGTAAAGAAGAAATTCACTCATGAAAACTTATAAAATTAAATACATGTGAAAGTGGTTGTACTTATGCGCTACACAGTCAGCTGTTGTTATGCCAAGAAAAAAACAAATGTCTACACACATGTAAGAACATGTCTACACTTTAAGAAATGAATACAATAGAATTTCTTATGGCGTTTTCTTTTCTGAAAATAAATGTTACCCAACAATCACATAAAATGTTTTGCATGTTGCCTTAACCCCGAAAATATGCTACACATTTTATAGCACAATAGAACAAAAACTGTTGTTGAATTTTTCTAACTTCCTTTACATGTCAGTAATGTTTAATTAGCTTTTCAAACATAAAGTAATATAACACTAGGTTTAGCAACAAAAGCAAACATCACTTATCAAGAGTAAAAACTACTAAAAAAAAGTGTAGCATACTACCCTTACATAAAATTGAGGGTAAAATATGTAACATATCTTACACTTTTTCGTGCAACATATTTTCAAAAGAACATACTTTTAATTTACCCTGTTGAACATTTTTTAGAAAAGAACACAAAGGTGTAAAAAGTGTTAAACATATGCAACATTTTTGTCAGAAAAGAAAACGCCATTAAGTAACTTATGCTACTTTATTCTCTGAAAAAAAAATAATATTTTCCCTTGTCAATAGTCTGATCTTTTTTTCCTTCTTTCTGTGTAAGATTTATTTGTTTGTTAAACATGACACGAACATAACGTATGTATGTTCCAGTGTAACTTATTTGCTGTGTTTGTGTTTTAGTTTGGTTTTTATGTAGATTTACAGCTCCTTTTTTATTCTTTTTGTTAATTGTCATTGTCAGTTATAGCTTTGGCATGCAAATGGATTTTTTCATATTTTGTATTTTCCTGTGGTTTTCTGTAGACCGTGTTGCCATTATTTTTTACTACCTCATATTTTTCATTATTACTTGCACCCAGGAGATAACATTTTTCTTACTGCTATTGGTTTTTATCGTATGCTTTAAGCAATCCTACAACATTCATAATTTTTGTAATAATTAATTTATGGAAACAATCAGACCTGTACGAATTCCTTTGACGATTAATTAAAATAAAAAATATTTCTGAAAAATTTGAACTTTTAAAACATGACACAGTCGATAATGTAGATCCTCAATTAATAATCGATTTGTTGAGAAGAATTTTTTTAAATGTTTCGTGCTGCCATAAAATACGTTCTGTGATAAATATTAATTTTTTAATGTTTATTACATACATTAACAAGTAAAACTGCTATATTCGTCTATGCCGAACCTTACGTACCCTTCACTATTTATGTAAATCTAGTTTAGTTTAGTTTGGAGTTACAATCAAGAAAGCAAATATTGGGGTGGCAGAGAAATTAAAAATAAGAAAAACAAACTAATTACTACATGTTATTTATTATATTTTTTAATTCTCTATCGCCGCATAATTTATTTCTTTGAGTTACTATATTATTCCAAATGACATGAAAAAATTAGAGGTAGGCGTGGTGTTTTGCCTGCTGCCTCAAAGGACCTGGGCCGATCATGTAAGCATGTAAATAAAAATAATTGTTCACAATTCCATTCACAATTTTTGTAGATGTTGTCAACATATAAAAACTATTAATTTATTTAGATTTAAAGTTTTAAGCGCCCTTGAAAAAGTTTTTAGAAATTTTAGTTTAGTAACAAAAAACAAACACTATGATTTTTTAGTTTTATCAGGGTTGTTTTGCCGCTCATAACCCAGCTGACCATTAAACGAGCAATACGAAAAAAAAATCTTAAAAGAACCCACCTAGAAAGATATTTCTGAGCTCGCTTTAAAATGGCTCACTCTATGGCTCCTATATGACGCCCAAATATGAGTATCTTCAGAGTTAAAAACTTAAAAGCTCTTTAAGAGGCAAAAAGTTATCAAAAGTAAACATGACATTAAAAAAAAATTAAGCTGAACCACTTTAGTAGAAAAAATCCTTCATTTCTTCTTCGGATCGCAAATTATTATTTTTTATACTCTTTACGAACCCAAAAGCTACGAGAAATAATATAGTAAAGCTTTCTTTCAGATTTTTATGGTTTGCTGGGAATTTTCATTCTACTTAAAGTGTCACAGTGTAAAAACAAAATGTATTTTTATTGGCAATCACAACAATTTTTATTAGATTTTTTTCTTACAAAATGTAATGGGCCTTAAGAAAAGTCATTCAAACGTATTTTAAAAATTATAATACTTTAAGATATATTGTTTTAAAAATAAGATCTGGCAACCCCTGTTGTTGTCTGTGCGAGCGTGGTGAATAAGTTAATTAGATAACAAAAGCAGAGCAACCTTGATGGCTGCGTTGGTAGAAGTGCTTGTTGTGAAGTAGAAGATCGTGAGTTAGAGCCCACCTTCGAACATGCGTACGACAGAAAATAACAATTTTTATAATGCAATTAAAAATTAAGACGCAGCAGTACAAACCTTTCGGAAAGCAAAAGACAATTATTGTATGGCAGAAAATTAAGTGGAGACGTTTAGTTTAATATGAGAGTAACAGATAATTGTCAAGACTCCCTTTAGATTAAAAAATAAAAACGGTTGCGCAGGGAAGTGTTACAGCTTAGCAACAGTGCAGACAAGTGGTGTGCATATTATATAAAAGGGATGACTGGCTTGGATAAAAGGCGTAGTAAAGTTGTCTGTGAAGGGTTAAGGTTACTAAACAAGGAATCAAGTAGTTCATATCTCGCCATAGTAATACACAAGACCGTAGGAACAAGAAGTATAGCTAGATAAAGCCACAAATTAAGAATACAGAATTTCTAATAGACCGCAGTGGTATTTGCAATCAAAAAAATCCGTACGTTTGTTCTGTTAAAAAGGGAAAAACGTAACAATATTTAAAAAAAAAAGTACTTCCATTTTCGATTCCATTGGAAAATTACTTCTTGCAATTAATTGCGTAAACTTATTATTGCAAAAAATTAACCAAATTGTTAATTAAAAGTAACAGAAAAAACCAAATTTAAATACTCACAATATTGTAAATTTTGTCAATTGTTGTTGTGGTTGTTTATTGTGTTGTGGTTGTTAGGGTCGGCGATGTTGTATTTGATGGTGTTCACAGGCTGTTGGTTACACTAGATGAAACTTATTATTCAAAAAACAAATTTCGATATTTCTAAATATTTATTAAAAATTTTAAGTCAATATTTTTTCTTTGCTTTTGATTTATTATCAATCAGGATAAAAACAAAATAAAATTGTTTTAATTGTTTAGGGAAATTAAATTTTAATTAATATTTCATAAATAATGAACATTAAAATCATGCGAATTTATTATCGTTTGAATTCCTGTCATTTATAAATTCTCATAAAGGTAAATTTATTTCTTTTTTTTTTTTTGTGTGTTACCACCAATTCACTATTTGTTGGCAATAACAAAATAACAATGTTACAAACATACGAATAAAAATAAAATTTTGATTAAAATAATATGAAACTAACTGTGAAAATAAACCACTAGTGCAGAAAACTAGGTTAAAACGATTTCAAACCATGAACGTCAACGTATTTAATATGAAACAAAACATTTTGTATAAAGTATTACGGTCTGCTGGCAGACAAACTGTGTGACTGTCGCAACAACCACTACTGACTGACACTGGTGGCAACCAAATGTATATAATGTGCTCCTGTTACCCTTGTGAGCCATTTTTGCTTTTACTTTACATTTATTCACAGAAAGTCAGTATTTTCGTGCTCATCATCATTCAAAACTGTATTTGATGGGTGGGTGAATAGTGATGCCACTTGAGTAAGAAAATTAAAATAGTCTATGCGATTAATTGCACTCACTTTTGTCCAAAATACAATTAATTGATCATTTTAGGACAAAGACTACAAATTTTTTTAGATCTTTGATAAAACCTGATTTAATAACAATAATGAAAATTTGCTTAAAATTGTTTTCCGGAAAATTTTACTAGAAAGAAATAGTATTTGTAGCCATTTTGTATTGATGAAGTTATTTTTATTAAAACCATGTTTCTTAAAATCTGAATTTCATGGGTCTTTGGGATGAACAAATCCAAGCGTAATAATGCTGAATAGCGCTTTAGTTTATTAAATAGTTGGGGGATTGAGCCTTGCCTGTGGTGTGTTTTGCTGAAACTGCCCAGGAATCTTAGCTACACGATTCGGTAAATTCAGAATACGATCTATGTTTTTTTTAAATAAACAGGAAACAATAGTTCTTATAATTCGTAATTCGATATTAAAAAATATAATTCTTAATAATGATATGTCCCCACTGCAACTTTTGTTGTACTATCCTTGATTTTTTTGGTAAGAGAGAAAAGACGAAATTAAAACAAAATCTGAGCAATCACGTCTGCAATTGCAGAACAAAATTTTAACGTGTTAATACAAATGTATTTACAAAAGAAAATTGAAGGAACATAATGCAAGTGGGCTAAAACAAAGAAAAATACTCTTTAAACACAATATAAAAAATTAACTGTCGATGAATTATGGACATTTTGCAAACGAAAAAGAGGTGACCAAATTTAAGTCAACCAAATAATATGATTTTACCAGCGAAACTTAATGGGTTTCATCGGTACATGAGCTTGTGTATATTCGAAAGTAAAAGCGGCAAAAAGCTTATAGCAAAGGGTTTTCCCACACCTGTCTGTATTTTAGCAAATACTACATCTCTAACAAGGACGTTCGTAAAAAAATCGTGTGGCAACATCCAAGTTTATAAATTTGTACAAGTTAATACAACATTCATACTTTTATTAAAAAAGAGAACTTAAAAGCTTTCAAATTTTACCTTATGATTAAAATAATGTCATTAGTTTTTTAGCTAAACACAATTAAAATTATCGGCTCTTAAACAAATTAACAAAACTGTTAGATTTTTTTCTTAGATAACTAAAATAAATTCCAATTAATAGCGGAATTAGTTGCAGACTTTAATCAGTTTTGTGTAAATTTATAAGAGATTTGTGGCTATTTGGTAGCAAAATATTTTTTTACAATGGAAGATGCAATACTAAAAGTTCCACCGAAATCATGGTAATTTTCTCTAAATAAACAAATAATAAAATTTTTTATCTTTTTAAAGTTTTGAAATATGCAAAATGTATTAAATCTTTTATATACGACTGATGGATGATATTTAAGCATATAATAACTATTATATTTCAGAAGTAATTATGCGGTAAGCCTCTTCTCTTTTGTGTGTATATTCTTTCAATATTAAATTCTTGAAAAGTCCCTAAGGCCAAATAAAACTAAGACCTACATACCTCCTTACATTGTAGTTTACTATTCTACTCATACACCCACGTTCCCTTAAACTTTACAATTCCCTATTCATTGCCCTACTTTTGACTGAACAAAGTATAAACACGGCAATAACAAAAACAACAACTTTCTAAGCAATAAACACGCAAGTTCTTTAAAGTAAAAATAATGAAAACTCCATATAAAAAAAAATTAAATCCCAAAGCACAAAGCAAAAAAAAATAATAATAACAAAAGGAATAGGAGGTAGCACGCTAAGTGTGCGGCTATTATTGTTGTAATTATGATTATCTTGTGTTTGTTGTTACTGCTACTGTTGCTACGTACGCATATGAAAAAATAAAAGAAAAGAAAATTTTACCAAGCAGTTGTTAAGCATTCAGTCAACTTCTCTTTATTATATGTATTTAATTTATTTTACTCTTTCGCATAAAAAAATTAGTTTTGTTTGGGTGGCATGTCATAGCGTATTTATGTCGCACTCAAATTTGACATAGTGATTGACATTGTATCGTTTTTAGGATGGACATAGTGTCACTTATGAAAGTGTCATAACGACCGCACCTAAAAGTACAACGGCTTCGCTTACGAAAGATTTTTGCATAGCCGCCCTTCGGTCAGACGCAAGGATTTTTTCATTTCAGATATAAACAACACCGGCTTCGGCGACCAAAGATTTCCTGCATAGCCAGCCTTCGGTCAGCCGCAAGGATTTTCTCCTCTATGGTATAACCAATAACGGCTTCGCTAATCAAAGATTTTTTGGATAGCCGGCCGTCTTTCTTACATAGAATATCATTAAATATAAAATCCATGGACGTTATTTCTCTAGGCTTATGGACATTATGTCCTTGGACGTTATGACATGCCACCCTTTTTTTGTATCATTAAAACAAAATATATCCATTTAATAATTACAAATCATTTCTCTCATTATTTGAATGAGTTAAATTACTTCACTTGCAAATTATATTTCAAGCCTCACCACGTCGCACATAAACACGTATTTACGCTTCGTAAAACGCTTTTTCACATTTTTGTTCGATTTCATTTTTTTCACACGATTCTTGTTTATTTCATTTTTATTGAATACGCTATTTATTATTATTATTAATTTTTTTCTCTTTTTTTAGTTTTTATAAATTTTTTAAAAACCGACACTATCTCCTGTTGTAAACGATTCAAACGCTGAAAAAAGACTGAACTTTCAAGTGGCATCTGTGATTTTCACAATTTGGTCTTACAGGAGAAATCGTTACTCTTAAATGCACGTTGTTGCTTCGATGTTGTTGGAGTTTGCGCCCTCGAAAAAATTAATTTATATGGTTTTGTTTATTTTACGAAATATATTTCATTTCATTTTTATATACGTTTTTACGTACCCACACTACGTTGTTTAGTAAACGATTCAAATGCCGCAAATTGGCATCTGTTGTATTTTATTTTGTGAACTCTTAACTACGAGATGTGTTCAAAATTTAAGAAACTCGAAGCAAATACAAATGCATATAATTGGTAATCGACCAAGTACTAAGGTGTAATGGAGTGTGTTTAAAACCAATTGGGGTTAGATTTAAGCCGATGCCAATCAACAATAATTTTCAAATCAACGTCAGTTTTCCAATATATTGCTGAATCAATTCTACTAAATCGTCGCCGAAATAAAAAAATTTTTAATAAAAACCTTGAAAAGAAAAAGTTTACAATTTTTATTTATTTGTAGAGGCGATACCAAACTTTATCTCTGGCTATCTTGGCTCTGTTCCACAAAAATTCACAGCAGATCCCTTTTCCGCGGTTTAGCCGCTGCTTTGTTACCAGCAGTGCTTCGTTCATTATATTACTGGCTAGTTGCAATTAAAGCTTTTCTTCCCTCTACTTCAGATTCCAAAACTTCCTTTTAGATAATACGAAAATTACTGTAGAAGAATTTGATTATGCTGAAAAGGAATTTCATTATGTTAATTTCTAGTACGATAAATTATTCTATGTTTAAATCTAGTTAGACTTAGTCACTGGAGCTGGATTATAGTCACTTTTATTGTCCTCTTTACAAATAATCACATAGAATAACGAACTTAAGCTTATCTGAAATTCAAAACTTATTTGAAGATAAATTTATTTTTTCAATAAAACTTTAAATGTTATTTACCTTTAATTTAAATTAAATTTATTGCTGGTCTGTAATTATCTAGTCGTATTTAACAGTTAGCATAAATTTCGTTAACACCGCATTTCCATTTATTTCTCAAAGCTCGGACGGTTAAAATTTTAATAGCACTGATATGTTTAACTTCAATAATTTCTAATAATTTCCCTCCAAAACTTTTGATTTCTTTTTATTGAAGAATGAAATTGTACGAAAAAAGAAGTATTTTAAAATACAACCCTGGTAAATTGGAACCCTGGTAAAATGCAACCCTGGTAAATTGTAACTGAACAAAATTCAGAAATGTGGAAATATATTTCTACTCTAACATATCCCTTTCTGTTCTGCAAAATTACGTCACATACGAAACATTGTTGTAAATAGTTACGTATGAATAAAACGAATCAACATCTAAACATCGTAGACTCATAAGTTTGGAATTGATTGTGTTTTCGTAGACTCATAAGTTTGGAATTGATTGTGTTTTCGTAGACTCATAAGTTTGGAATTGATTGTGTTTTTTTTTTTTTATTTTTTTATATATTTTTTTTTTAATTGTAATTATCGTCCATGTTCTGAAAAAAGCATATCGCTTAAAACTGGCGTTTTCGATTTGAAAACGAAGAAAAGCACTTTTAAACCACTAGTGTATACCGATGCAATCCGGTTTATTTTATATAAAGTGCACTTCAAAGAGAAATTTAGATAATACACAAATTAAATTGAATGTTTTTTTCTTTTTATTTGGATGAAAATATATATACGAGGGCTGCTCTATATATTTCTGGCCTAATAGTGAAAATGCGAATATTTTTAATCAAAAATGGTTTTATTTTTTTTTTTTTCAAAGTATTCTCCAACATGACTTATACACTTTTGCATACGCTCAAACCGGTTGTGGAAGCACTTTTTCCACTCCGATTGAGACACCTCTAAAACATGGTTTTGAACACTTCAACAGTTTTTCTGGCGACGAAAATCGTTGACCACGCATTTTTTTCTTGATGTGCGGAAACAAGAAAAAGTCATTAGGTGCCAAGTCATGGCTGTACGGTGGATGACCCATTAATTCGACGTTTTGGCCGGTCAAAAACGCTCTGGTTTGAGCCGATGAGCTCGCATTGTCATGGTGAACAATGATTCGTCTTCTCTTGTTAGTTTTTCGAGTTACTCCGATGACTTCAGGCAAACAAATTGTAGTGTACCACTCAGAAGTGACCGTCCTACGTTGCTCAAGCGGAACAGTCGCCACATGACCAGTTTTGCCGAAGAAACAGGCGACCATTTGCTTCGAACTGCTTCTTCCACGAACAACTTTCGTTGGATTTTGCTCGTCTTTGAAGATCCACACGGTCGATTGTTGTTTCGTTTCGGGCTCATACGCATAGATCCATGATTCGTCACGTGTGACGATCTTATAAACGGCAACATTTCTTTGCACCAATCGACACGAGCCTTTTTTTGAGCGACTTTCAAATTGTGCGGGATCCAACGAGAACAAACCTTTTTTACGGCCAGGTGTTCATGCAGTATCGAATGTATGCTGGTGGAAGAAATGTCCAAGGATGTCTCTATCTCTCGGTATGTCGCATGTCGATCTTGCATTATGAGTTCACGCACGGCATCAATGTTCTCTGGCACAACAGCCGTTTTTGGATGACCTTCACGGAATTCGTCTTTGAGCGAGCTTCGGCCACGATTAAATTCATTATACCAATTTTTCACAGTGCTATAGGATGGTGCTTTATCGCCATACAAAGATTTAAGTTCATCAATGCACTCTTGTCGCGATAATCCACGTCGAAACTTGTGAAAAATTATGGCACGAAAATGTTCACGAGTTAATTCCATTTTTTTCTATATTATTTTTTTCAAGTCACTGTTAACAACACAAATAATGGTCGTACGTCAAAACGTTTTGAGTACGATTATGCTTAAAAATGACAAACTTTCCAATGGAAATGTCAGATTGCACTTGGCAGCACTCAGTGTTGCCAGGCCAGAAATATATATAGCAGCCCTCGTATATATTTTTTTACGATCTTAACAAAAAAATTTCCTTAGGAGTTTTTTAACTGCCTGTCTTAATTTTTTACTTTTGAATTGTTGATTTATACAAACATTATTTCTTTTGATTGTAGCTTTTTTAAAGCCAAAATAGAAAGAAAGAAAGTTGATGCCATTTTTGTTTACTGTTGCTTTATTGATAAAAAAAAAAACATGCAGATATACGTTTTGCTTTTTTAAACCGTAAGCGGTTTGAAAACGCAGCGTTTTTCAGAACATATACGTATAATTTTGAGATAAGATTTTATAGTGTTAAATTATAGACTAAAACAGTCGTGTATTAAAAATGTTAATTCAAGTAAAAGCAAATTATTGGTTAACAAAAAAAGCGAATTAAACTTTTTTAGCATTGTTTTAATTTTAACTGATTCCATGTTTAACTGATAACAAGCAAACCACACCACACATAGTTTTTAAAATCCACAAAACGATTTTTATTAATGCAGAGTAGACTTAGAATGTTACTACATACTGTACGGTATTTTGTGTTTAATAAAAAAAATTCCAAGAGGCATTACTGTTGTCATAACTGTCTCTAAAATTTCCCAGTGAAGACTGCAACCATCAAGTGACTTCACAAACCCTAACAGTGGTGAATAGTGAAGGCGTTTTAACGATAACTGATAAATAATTGATGTTGAATTTGAATATTCTAGTTACGTTATATTTTTCCATTTTTTAAAGAAATTTATTAAAGAGCTTTGGTTTTTTATTAAATTAATTAATTTAAAAAATGAACATAAATAAATGCATCGAATCGAATTTTAATATCATTTATTCAATGGATTTTACTATAACTTTAAAAAACTATTCTATTTTATCACAATTCATCTTAAATCATAAACTAAATAAATACGTTGGGAATTTAAAATAAGGAAATTTAACAATTATGACGAGTTGCTTTTTACTCGCCAACTATTTTTTATTATATCGGCAGCTTTTTCAGCAATCATTATAACGATAGCATTTGTGTGGCCTGCTGGTATAGTGGGCATGATAGAAGCATCTACAACCCGAAGATTATCAATTCCATAAACCCTCAACTGAGGATCAACTACAGCATCTGGATCAGAACTGGGACCCATTTTGCAAGTGCCCGATTGATGCTGTAGACTCGAACCATACAAACGCAAACAACATTTCCAATATTCATCGGAAGCAAATTCATGTTGTTCACAACCAGAAAAGGGATTTTGATTAAACTTGGTGCCAATTCTGAGCATGGCTTTAGTCTGAGATAATTTTAAAATCTATAAAGAATTTACAAAAGAAAAACACGTTTTTATGAAATTTTTTAATAAATAAACAATTTTCATACCAATTTAACACCTTCTATCATGGCTTGTACATCATCAGGATCTTGCATAAAATTTGGTTCCATTTTTGGCCAATGAAATGGATTGTTGCTACGCAAAGAAATGCGTCCTTTGCTTTTGGGTCTCAATAACACTGGCACCAGGCCAAAAGTTTCCTTTTAATAATATGAATTCAAAATAAAACACATGTGATCTTTGACTTTATTTAGCGTAAGACTCAAGTTGTAATACCTTGTCATGTAATCCATTGAAAACAGTATTATAAAACTCATCCGATATTCCCAAAAGATCTCTCATGGAACCCATATGATCTCCGCTCAGGGAACCTGCCCCCAAAACGATTTCCATGTCAGAATAATCTTCATCAAATGTGGAAGTAGGTGTTCTGACAAATGCAAAAGCCTCTGCTCCTCCAGGTACTGTGTAAGGTCCTTTACCTTGTAATACATATTGCAATATATCTGTAGGGTTCAACAGTCTGCGATCGTTAATTGTGGTGTCATTAATTGAGAATACTAAACCATTCAGTGTAACATGATCTTGTAAATTGTAGCCGACTTTAAGATCCTTGAGTACAGTTATGTTGTGCTGTCTGAGATTAAGTTTTGGCCCGATGCCCGACAGCATCAACAGTTGAGGTGAGGCTATTGAACCAGCTGATAAAATTATTTCCTTTTTGGCGTGTAGTATAAATTTCTGGCGATTTTTTAAAACTTCTACTGCACGAGCTTTAAGTTCTTGAGACTTCTTAGAGGTGGGCTCTACTAGAATTTTGGTTACCCATGATTTCATAGATAAATGAAGATTTTCACGATGTATTATGGGCCTTATAAATGCTTTGCTAGAGCTACATCTGCGACCATTTTGTAAAGTGGCTTGAGAGCGACTGAATCCTAAAATGTTTTCACCATTAGGATCTGTGATATTGTAGCCCATCTCATTGCTAGATTTTAAAAATGCTTTAAGTAATTTGGATTTATAATCGGTATAACTAACGTGTAGAGGACCTTTGGTACCATGATACTTGGATTTCCTCAAGTCCTCAATTTCGATATTTTCCGATTTTTTAAAATAAGGCAAAACCTCATCATAACTCCAACCCTTATTGCCCAGTTTAGACCAATGATCATAGTCCTTACGATGGCCGCGACTGTAAAGCATAAAATTGATAAGACTAGTTCCACCTACTCCTCTCCCTTTGGGCCAATTACACACGCCGTCCTTTAAGCCTTGACAAGCATTTGGTGTTGGATCTGATTTATAACCCCAATTATAGCGTGTCATCTGAGTAACAGCAGCTGTAAGGGGCACATCACTGATAAAAGTCTCCTGATCTCCCGCCTCCAAAAGCAGAACCGTAGCATTCTTAATCTCGCTTAAACGATTTGCTACCACACAACCACCAGATCCAGCACCAATTATAATGAAATCATATTCTGGTAAGAAATCTTGAGTATCAGGCAGACGAGTATTTAAGAAAGCTGTTTCCAAATCACGAGCCAAATCGACAATATTTTGTGAACCAGAAAAATTAACGATTGACAACAGCTGCAATATTACGAATTTAGTATTCGAATAAAACATAATGCAGGCATCTCAACTTCAAACTAAATAATCTAAAATTAAATAAATTTCGTAATATTCTTGTTATTAACACCAACATGTAAATTAGACAAATAAAATATGTTATTGATTTAAATTAACATATGTATTCTATTAAAAATAAAGCTCAGGTTAATTTGTTTGCAAATTCAATAACAGATTTAGAACACATTTAAATAAAAACAGCGACAAACGTAAAGCAAATACAGCCAGTCAAGTCAGTCAGTTTAAAATTCTTAGCTGGCATTTGCTGCGACAGACATTTCTTTATTCAATGCAATAAAAACACAAAATAACACCCTCATTATTATTTTTATTATTTAAACATACAACCTTGAAAATTACAAAAAATTTTTATATTAAAATTCCTTGCCTTGACTTTAAAAATTATTACAAAATTGCAAGTTCAACTTCTTTTCATGTATTTCGTACTTCAGTTTTAAAACTTGATACAATAACATCAAGACCGGTTTTCCTTTTTTCGTTTGGTTAGGTTTGCTTTTACTTTGCAAATCAAAACAAACCTTGAAATAAAAATAGTAAATTACAAAAAACAAAAAAACTGAACGTTGGTCCATATCAACTCTTTAATCAAAAATAGTTGCATTAGTGGCTTAAATCCAAATTAATGCTTAACGTTATCGCAAAGAATCAGTGTTATAAAAACTCAAATAAAAATGCATAATAATTATATGTTTTTAACTCTTTAATGATAAATTAAAAACAGTGTAGTTATGACACATATCTGCTTTTAATGGAGATAATCCATTTACCAAAATAATGGTAGAATAAAAACGAAAATTTTATTGCCAACTATATTTTACAGAGCAAATATTTTTTAAACTTCTTTTAATAATTTTCATTAAAATATGTGATTGCCACTTAGGACTTACAAATTGTATGTTTTCTTATCTGAAATAAAATACAGAGAATTCTTAATAAAATTAAATACAGAAAAAACGAAACAAAAAGTCCTATTGGTCGAAATAGATTTTTTTAATTCGTTATACTCCGCTCCTGGAATTTTTTTGTTTTTTTTATTTTACCTAATTAAAATGCAGAAAGCATCTGAGAATCTCTTCTATTCAATTTCTATGCAACCTCATCACTTAACAATTCATTTAGCTGTTTCAAATGCAATGTTAGGCGCCCACTTTTTATTTATATTGTCAGCAGTTTTGATATTAACGACTTTTTCTATAGATCAAAAAGAAATGTTATGCCTGTTGGCACGTGCTTAAAAAAATCATTTAATATACATGATAATTTATATGACCTTCAAAATATATACTACGAAATATATACTCGTAAAGCGGCAAAATAAAATCGTAACACTTAATGCTCTAATGCTTTTGGTCCTATCCCAATATTGGTCCTATCCCAAAAAGCACATCTTTACACACTAATTAAATGCTAAAAGATAATTATTTTTTTGTTTTTTAATTTTTATTAATTAATAAAAAATTTGTTTTTATTTATTCTTATTAGAAGCAGTTTTTTTTATTACTTTTATACATGAATATCAAATAAATAATTTTATTTTTATTTTTTACTAGCTTGATGTACCCGGCATTGCTTAGACCTAATTTTTGAGGCCTTTCTAGGCACTGTATAATTGTTTATAGCTTTGTTTATTATAGAGATCTACCGCGAACACGTGAGAAATCTATCAGCCCAAAATCCATCATGAATATTCTCACGGAATAATGAAACAAAATAATAAAAAGTGGCATCATCTTAATTTGAAGGGAGCTATTTTGTTTATTTACACGTTATTTTTATTTTATAATTCATAATACCTACTTTTTCCTACTTTTATAATTGGAGAAAAGGGAAAAGTGGAAAAACTCGTATGGAATTTAGTTTAAAATTGGGCTGTATGTAGTCGATTTGGATCTTATAAATCAGGAGATATCTATATTTTAAATATCTTTAGACTCTGATTTTATTAAGATCGGATAATATTAAAAAAATTTCATTTTTGTCCTTTCCCCCACTGCCACTCCTTTCATATAATATTTTGCCCCTCACATAATTTAAAAATGTAATTGTAATCGGAACATTGGCAAATGCCCGTTTTGCCCTTTGACTCTCATCTAGGACCTATCTCTGGGAACAGATATTTCATTAAAATAAATTAGTCGAGACGTTGTTAAAATTGACTCAGATGTATAAAAATGGCCGCTTTTCCTTTTCCTCACCTCCTGATCCGCTTTTTTTTTTAACATAAATAACCTATTTTAACGTGGGGATAACTATCCACCCGTGTTTTAAATTTTATTCAAATCGGTTTAGTCGTTTAGCCGTGATTGACGCACTCACAAACAAACAAACAAACTTACAAAGAGATTTATAATATATATAAGATTATATTAGAAAACACACTCATGCACATACATATTTTCACAAAAACATAAAACGATGAAATCATAAATCTCTAATTCACAATATAATAAAAGACAGTTAGTTCACTGCACAATAAAATAAATCACATCAACAAACAAACTTTAAATGCACTGCAACCATTAGATCAATAAATAAATTTGTCTAACGCTATAAAATAGATACCTTTTTATTTTTAATTATTATTATTTTAATTTAGGTTTTTCTCACGCTTAATATTTTTTTCTTATTATGAATAAAAATTTGTATTTAAAACCGTCCGTAAAATAAAAACAATTTTACGCTTGTTAACGACGCGTGCGTGCGTTTCCTATGACCGCTTATTGACAATTAAACGTAGATGAGATCAATGACTAAACAAGAAAACTCCACACAACACGAGAACTACGTGTAAATAGCACCTGTATCAACTTGATTGTATACGTGACGTTTGTAGATATCGATAATTATGTATGAATTTATTGAGAAAGGTGGTGGTGTATTAAAGAGAGGCTGGTACAACTATTTTTTGTGGCCCTAAGATTTGGTTAGTGTGTCAAACAGAAGAAATGTGCTAAATTCCATTGAATCGTTTTCAAGTTCAAGTCAATGAACACGTTGTGCACAAACCTGTAATCACACATATTTACATCAAACACACAAACATACATTTAAATAAGTATTTATGAATAAATTAATTAAGATGCTTAATACCAATGTTTTGATAGTTAAAATTGTTGTTTTTAAATTTTTTAAATTTATCTTTGGCAGATAAAGTTTTAAATTAAATTAATCATTCAAGTGCAGATTTAACAGTATAGCTATTGACGAAAATCAAAACTCCTTAACAGTTATTTGTAGTAAAATAAAACTCATAGTTAAGAAGCATATGTGTGAAAATACAGCTTCTTAAAAATATTTTTGTTACCATAATATTAAATGATGCAATTCCTAGTACTTTTTCGACTTTAAAGCTGTTTTCGATTTACATCATTTCTTTTATTGCTCTTTTTTATTGCTACAAAACTTTTTTCAAATTGTATATATTATTTTTACATCAATAAAAATTTGCAAATAGTAAAATATCGTCTTTTTTATAAAATTTATTTGTCTTTTGTTTTTATTCGTATTTTTGAAATCCTACCCAGAAGATGTTTTATGAATTTTTTGTGTTACAGAATTGAGGGCCTTGACCTAACAAAACTCGATTTTGTTTCCGTTACTGGTTATGTGACTGGTTATAAATTATTATTAAATATTTTAAATACATGACTGAACTAATTTATTCCAAATTTATGTTTTGTAAATAAAAATTAGTTTAAAACAAATTATTTAAAGAAATACAGATTCTTAGTGAATTTATGTAGTTCGGCTTGGCCGTCTAAAATCAGTAACAAACAAGTAAGAGTGTACCCTTCTCCATCTATGTAAATCTAGTTTAGTGAAGTAACTCCAATCAAAACAGCAAAAATATTTGGAACTGCATAAATTAATATAATTTTACATTAAAATGCCATCGGCGCTTAATGGGCTAAGCATTTTAAAAAAATCTTACTATTTCCTTAAAGTTCTCTTCAAAAGCTTTAAAAAGATATCCATATTGATATTTTAAAAAATTAGAAAATTTCAGAGCCCCGCAACTCGAAAAATTTAGGTGAGCGCCAATTTTTTCACTTGATGTTTTTCTCTTATTATTTAATTCTCTATCGTCTCATATGTTTATTTTTTTATTGAAATTACTTCATTACTCCAAATAATAGAAAAAAATTTGAGGTAGGCGTGGTGTTTTGCCCGCTGCATCTAAGGAAGTAGACCGATCTTGCTGATTTCCAATAGCACTTCGTTCGACATTATGTGCGATCGATTGGCGTATTTAAATTTTGCCTTCGTAAACTTGATTTCAACACTAACACGGGCGGACAGACGGACATCGCTCAATCAACTTCGCTATGCATAAGAACTCAAAATAAATATAGTTTATGGGGTCGGAAATGGATATTGTAAAAATTACAAACGAAATAACAAACTTATATTACCCATTTTCCAGTTTTTTCGTGGTACGATTGTTCACATTGGGATAGCAAAGCGCACGGGGAATCTATAGTGAAAATAATTTCCAATTGTTATGTTTACATCCTTATACGGAATGCCCCGTTCAACCACCATTTAGATTGGAGGCTACACCTTAAAAAGTTACTCGGAATCCCTTATGGCTCACTGATGCTATTTAATTTTTTTTAATCTTTCAATTGATTTTCAATGATCTATTTTACAATCAAGAATTTCAGAATATAGTTCTGATATATTTCAAAAGATTTCACTCTACCTTTTGGACCTTAGAGATCAGTACCTGTCCATATACATAAAAAATTTATTTAAAATTAAACTTGGTTGATTGCATTTTATCTCTCTCCTACTCCCCGCTCCTGATACTTTATTATCCAACTGGATTCTATCCCAAATGAGAAGCAATTTTTTGAAACCACCAATTCGGACGTAGAAGACGATATAGCATTACAAACACACAGATTAGTGAATGTGATACAAAAAAGCCTTTAAGAAAAAAAATATTGTTTCGCGCTTTTGATCTACTTGTTGCAAGCATTTGACAAGGCTTATTATTCAAATGCAAGTAAAACCTTTCCAAAAACATCTATTTGGCAGTAGAAAGCTATTTAAGTTCTCATACATTTATCCGAAAAGAAGAAGATTTTCTAAGTTTACCACAACCCATGAATATTTGAATAACAGTTCAACTCTCGGAAGTTAAATACCTCGGTACTCATCGGGATAGGCGCTTAACTTAAAAGAGCCATATAACGTAAATACAAATGAAAAAAAAAGCAATACAAATGAAACGGCTCATTGGAGAAACCCTACACTTTAACTAGAGTGCAAACTCTTACACTTTAACGCTAATCTAAAACCAACATTGTGATGCCTCCATTTCAAACTTAGAAAAAACTTTCAAAAGCGATGATCACTGCAGCCCCCTGACACATAGAAATACGAACCTCCATAAGGACTTAAACGTTCAAATGGTTAAAGAAAAAATCGGTAAACATACTAGAACGCATATAAGAAAGTTTGAAACACATCCCAACCGCCGAATACAGAACATATTAAACAACTAAGAAGACTACATGACTAAGAAGAAGAGACATCATACAAATGACTTTGTATAGCACTAAATGGACTTAATTAAGAATAATTGTTAAATTTATTATTTAAAAACTTATTGTTAGTTCAAAAAATTACATTTATTATTACTATTTATGGTGCACCTACAAACACATCGGTTCACATCTCTCTTGCATCGTCTACTGTTTCATTAATATTTAAAAATATTTAAAATAGGAATTTTTTTAATTAAATTAGTCAATAAATTAGTTTTCTATCTCTATTTATGAAATTAAGTTTATAATGAATTTTTTTATTTTTTCAGGGTCAAAATTGACCAGCATTTGTTCAGTTATTTGTAATTGAAGTGAAAAAACTCATAATTTTTAAATGAATTTAAATGTCTCTTGACCACGTTTTGTAAGCCATTGGGACCTTTCTTTATATTTAATGACCAAAGCAATCAATAATCCATATTAATCTACATGATTTTGCAAAAAATTTCAGTTGATAGAAAAAATTGTTTCTTTTTCTTGAATAAAATGTCTTAATCGACTTTTAATAAAAAAAAAAATAAATGAGTAAAAATAAATATAAAGAACCTTTTGCCGGTGATATTTTTCAAATATAGATTAACTTATATTTAAATATTTAATATTTATATTTAAATATTTAATCTTAGAGTTTCGGTAAATAGTTCGCTTTGCTAAAGTCTTAGATAAAGTATTGCAATCGAACATCATACACATGAAAATAAAATTTTAATAATAACCAATCTTTATGTCGTCTTAAAATAAAAAATATTATAAAAATAATATATTGAATTTAACATTTAAAAATTATTATTTCAATGTAACCTTGAATAAAATAATTCACGGAACAAAGCAATTCAATGTTTTGTTATTTTATAATAATAATTAATTCCAAATATATAATGTTTGATAAATAGACATTAATTGGTTTTTTGTATCTCAATATTTTTTAACAACTACAAACAAATAAAAACAATCAAAGATTTATAACAGTAAATTCAAGTTTATAAAAAGAAAATACAACTTATTAAGGAATGCTGTCTAATGTATGTCTATGTTCCGGTGAGAAAAGATTCTGCTGAATTCCCTTTGTTAAGTCTACAGTACTGAAATAATGAGAATTTTCCAGTTTAAAAAAAAGATCCTGCGATAAGATCTGCGAAATTTATCTTCAATCGTAACAACATTAAGTTTTCTATGGTCAACTACTACTCTGCATTTTTGCTTTTCGGAATTGTTATTAGTTATTTAGGAACAACCCATATTAGAGCGTTATATGGGCTGCAAGACTTTGTTATTTTACCGGATTTTAGTATTTTATTTACTTATTTTCAACTTCCTGCTTTTGAATTTCTGGGAATCGATATGTTCTAGAATATACAGGGATATTATTCATTGTAGGTATTTAATGTCGATTTTTAACAACAGAAGATAATTTTTACCTTCTATAAAAAAATACATATTTAAAAGCTTTAATTAACTTCATCATTTCTTTGATCTCTTTAGTATTTAATTTTTTATTTTTTAATGACTCATCCAAATATTATAATTAAGGTTTATTAAAATGTTAATCTACAAATAAAGTCTCTAAATTTGATTTTTCATTCTCATGTTCTCTTTTAAGACAATTCTTGCTCCTAATGGTTTAAGAATATTACAACCAAAAAATCCATCAAAGCAACTTAAAATTTCTGTTTTAATTATTAATTAATTTTAATTTGCGTCGTTTTCTCGCTATGCGCAATGTGCGCACATGAAATTGTTCAATGTTTGAACAAATCAAAGGCTTGTCAAGACGGCGTGTAAAAAAAATGAGCAAAACGTTGTTTGCAATGTTGTATTTTGAGAAAATATAATTAGAAATGTTCGTATAATATGGTTCGAAGAAGACTCGCATAAGGCTAGTAATATGATAAAAAGTTGACTTGAAAAACTATCGTATTTGATTACAAGTACGATTGAAAACAGTATCGAAAATGAGTTGAAAACGCGAGTCATAAGGAACTCGTGCAGAAGAGTCGCGGCTAGGTTACTATTTTCTACCAACAAAACAATCATTTTCGATTATTTTAATCGTGTAGAAGAGTCAAAAAAGACTTGAATATGAACAATAATTCAAAAAAATGTTAACTGGGATGTTTTCAATTAATATTGGAATTTGTTGTCTTTTGGTTTTTGATTACCAAAAAATTTTTGCATATTAGTTTCTATGTTTGAAAAAACTTATTATTAATAATTTATTTCCTGTTTCCTAAAGATGCCATATCGAAAGAAGAAAAAAATAAAAGAATAAACAATATATTTTTATATAAAAAAACTTACCTAGTGCTTGAACAATTAGAAAATACAAAGAAGTTTAGGCACACAAAAAAAATGTTATTTCTTATAAGATTTATATATTTATAAATAAAATGTATTAAATCGTGCTGCTGTTTGACAAACATGTTTGTATAGTGTACACAGGCAGCAAGAATATTAAATTATTAATGATGTTAGAGTTGCAGGGAAAAAAAACAATTTTTTTTTTATTTAAATCTTTTTAATAAAAATTTATTTTATTTCTATTAGATTAAGATTATGTTTTAATAATAATGTAATAGTAATTAATGTTATTAATGCAGGCTTGCATATACAATGGTATTCTAATAACTTTAAAAAAACTTATTAAACGAATATAAAATTAAATATTTTATTTTCTTTTATTCCTATTGAATCTATTTTAAAGTCATTCTTAGTATTAGAATTTATTGTTTATATTCAGATTCACTTTAATTAATAAAAAATTGGAAAAAGTTTTTTTTCTTTATTTGCAAATAAAATTCAAATTTCTTTTAAAGAAAATTTACGTTGATAATAATGAGAGTAATTACTAGTATAAATAAGGTGGCATGTCATAGTGTCCAAGGACATTATGTCCATGGAATTTATGTCGCACTCAAAAGTGACATAAGTCGCTTTGGAAAACTTCATAATGTTCATGGATATTGTGTCGTTTTTATTATGACATTGTCTCACTAATAAACGTGTTATAATGTCCGCACTTAAAACAACAATGGCTTCGCTCGCCATAGACTTTAGCCAGATGCAACTGGCCAACCGACCAACCAACACCGGCTTCAATTACCAAATATTTTCTGCATAGCCGGAATTCAGCCGGGCGCAAAGATTTCCAAGTCTATGGTATAAACAACATCAGTTTCTCTTACCAAAGATATGCTGCAAACCAGTTTATAAAAACGCTGCATATTTTTTAAATAGAATTCCATAAAATATACCTCTAATACCACGGACGTGATGGACATTATGTCCTTGGACGTTTTGACATGCCATCATTTATAAATCGTATAAAGATGTAATATTTGTAAGACTAATCTTTTAATCTCTAATGCTAAATTTATATGCGTGAATAATATAAAGGGCAATTTAATGCATTATCGAGAACAATTTTCAATATTATTTTGATATTCCCTTAAAAAAGCCACTATCTTTTTATAAAAAAAATTATTGAGAGCTTGATGAAAATTATAAAAACTAATTTTTTATTTTAATTTCTTTTTTTTTTTCCAAAAGTATATCAGACGTATTATTTCAAATATATTTATGTATGTATATGTAATGTTTATAATAAATGCCTAATCTACGCACATATGAATCTAGTTAAAAAAGAGGGTGCTAAAGAAGACTAATCGCATGAGTATGTGTACAAATTGCTTTTAAGTTTTATTAATTATTTATTAATAGCAAAAAGGCAACAAAAATTATAAACTTATTTCTTATTATAATTATTATTTGTATTATTATTTTGTTTAACATATTGAAGCATGTATCAATTTTTTTTAACCGTTTGCTGGTTTATTTTTGTATTTTTTTTTTTTTTTTTAATATTATAAATCAAAAATATGATAAGTCATTTCTATTAAGTCTGTTCATTTTTATTTATAGTTTTTTTTTTTTTTTTAATTCAGTCAGTCGGCATATGGAAAACAATATTCGCAGTACAACTTAATTATTATAGAATGCGATAAGACTGCGAAAGATAAAGCATTGAATTTTCAATTTATACTATTTTTTGCCATTGTAATTTGTTAAAACTAAATTACGATTCATTGCACTTACAATTCAGAATTTGATATTTTCGTCAAGAACTGAAAAAAGTTAATTTTGCATTAAAAAAAAACAAATATTTGAACAAATTTTAGGAAACTCAATCAATTAATACAATTTTCTCGTAATAAACTGGATATTTATATTTTTATATTTTTATTTAAGCAAATAAAGAAGAAGATTAAATATTTATTATTATTTTTTTGGCAGCAATAGAAATCACTCTTTTAAATCAATTAATTTTAAGAAGAAATTATGTATTAAAATTTAGTCAAAAATACAAAAATCTAAAAAGTAACTTTAAACTTTATTCGAAAAAATTAAATAAAAACTTGTAACAACTTTAATGAAAAGAAAAACGTAATCACTGATAATCATTAAATTATATATATTCACAGTTTGTATATATTTGAAAAATACGTAAAAAAAACGTATTGATGTTCTTAAAAGAATTTAATTTTTAACACTACAAAATATATAAATCTTTATTTAATGAACTCTGTTGTTTTGTTATCTTTCTTCAATCTGTATTTTTTGTCTTAAGCGCATTTATGCAACACTTGTGCAAAAGACAAACAAAACTTTTTTTCAATATGAAAATTTATTATTCGGAATCTTTTTGGCTTTAATTTACTTTAATCGTGCTTGATTCCTTCAAATATAAATACTTCATGATATTCCCATGAAATATTTTTTATTTAAAACTACAAATTGAAATGTATTACTGCGGGGGAAAACATATCCATATGGCCATTACACTACTGCTCATATAGCTCATCGGTGGATTTTACCCAAATATAAGACTTTCAAGTTTTCGGTTAAAATCCACTGATGAGCTATATGAACAGTATTGTAATGGCCATATGGATATGCTTTCCCCGCATTGAAAAAAAGGAATCAAGCTCGTTTAAAGTAAATTAAAATCAATACTTTTTTTTTAAATAATATTAGTCTTACTGCATTCTTATATTTAAATAAATAATAAATCGTTTCAAACTTGCTTTTCTAGCCAAATGTTGATTTTAGATGATAAAAAATTTAATACGAAATTCTCTCTGTGAATCCAGTATAAAATGGTAGATGTTCATAATTGCTGGTAATAATGAGATCGTTTTAAATGTATTAGCAAAAATTTTTTCTTCTCATGAATTTTTGTGTTTTTTTTTTATTTTCTAAATTCGTGTTACATTACGGTAAATACTAAAATGGTTGACTAGGTAAAAAAGTGTTTGAACATTTTCAACAAAATAACCAATAATTTTCTTTTCCAAAGCAGACTTTGTTTCAATATGTTTAAAATAACACAAATTCTTTTAACTTAAATTGTTTTTTTTTCTATCACAATGCTTTTTATCAGCTTTATCTTAATATAAATTTGGTGTGAATTTAATTTTTTTTTTTTTTTAGCATCCTGAAAGTATGCTTTAATAATGGCCTTAAATGATTTACTCGTTTAATTGCTGGGTGGGTGTGTAAGTTAAATTATGTTAAGGGATTTTTTATTTGTTGCAAAATAAGCTTTTTAAAAAAAAAACTTGTGCTTGTTTCTACACAATGTTTAGCTTCATTTTGGTTTGTGTTGCTTTGCTACTGCAAATGTTGCTAAAAATCAATTTGGTTCAATTCCTGGCTTCACATTTTCTGGTCTTTTTTTTAGACATTTTCAAGTTTTTGGACTTTTTGCTTGACATTCTCACGAAAATGTTTGTTTTCCGGGTTGGCCAAGACCGACTGTATAAATTCGGATGTTTCCATTTGCAGTTGTGTTAATCTCTGCTGCAATAATTGATTGCGCTTAACCAATTTTATTGTTTTTATAACTATAGACAGTAAACCATCTGTGTTGCGTATATTGGTAAAAGATTTTGGGTTGTTGTTATCGTTATCGCTATCGCTATTACTAGTTTGTTGCTTAGCTAAGACTTTGTCTTTTAGAAGGGGAGTATTTTTATGAAATTTTAGTTTTGCATTTTTTTCCGTGTCCAAACTAGTCATAGAGTCTGATTCATCTGTATCCATATCCGCATCATTGCCATTCTCACTCATATCACTATTTCCCTCTTTTATTTTGAAAGAGACACCATCATCCGAATCATAGTCATTACAAGATACGTAATGTTTTCCTAAATTGCTGAAATGTATTGCATTTGTTGCCTTATTGTTTTTGTAGCTGTTGTTGTTTGCGTGTAAATCCGACTCACTTTTTTCACTACCGTCTTCATGTCTTTTAAATATTCTTTCTTGACATTGAGATGGTGCTGGTGACGTTTTTTCTTTGTGTGTTGTTAATGCGGTAATTTCTAATAATGATGATGGTGATGGTGACAGTGATGTGATGCTTGTATTGCTGCTATAAGTTGTTGTTGAATCGTTGGTTAAAATTTCATTGGCCAATCTCAAATCAAATGAATTTTCCGTGTCGGAATGTGATGAAGATGTAACGGCATTGTCGGATACAAAAGAAAACTGTTGACGACGATGATTTGATGCTGGTGTCGCACTTGTTTGTGTTAAATGATTGTTGTATAAGCCAGCTTGAGTTATAATGGAGGCAGAAACTCTAGGATTTATATAACCATTAGAAACTGAAATGACAAACAAAATAAAGACATAATTAAACCAACAAAAATATAGGAACAGAAAGGCATTTAATTTTTTTTAATGGTATCCTTGCAGTTACAAGTTTTAATTAAAAAATTTGTTAAATAACTAATCTTGAGTCAGTCAGTGTTATTTTTTTGTTATAATTTCGCCTTAATCACAGCAACTGCCGATTAGCTTGGCAACTAATCATTTAATGCATTCATGTGTCAACTGAATAAAGGCGAATGTGTGTGTTGAAAATGTATTCATAATGATATTAAATATATATAATAATAAAGAGAACAGAAATAAATAAAAAATAAAAGAGGAATTGAAATATTAAATTGTCTTGCACATTTACATAGTTCTCAAATGACTTGAGGTTGGTGACGATTTTATGCACAATGCCACATACATACATACATTCAAGTCGTTCAAAATAAAAGTTACCTTTATTTCTTTCACTTAAGAAATCTCAAATTGCGTAGTTTAGTATTTTTTGTAGAAAAATCTTTTAGAAAAAATTTTCCATATTATTTTATTGCAAAACAAAAAATATTAATTTAAGTTCGCGATGCTGACTAATATTACTTTTTAAAAGATTATGTTTAAAAAATTAATTGGGGTGTCCAAAAGCTTTTGTACCCCTAGAGATTATTTAAGGAAAATAATACCCAGGCTATGGAAATTTCTACAAAAACAATTAACAATTTCCTGGTTGATCAATAGTCATTTTAATGCAAAACCCAAGAAAATGTCACACCACAAAGGTGAGCATTTGTGGTTGTTGCTCGAGGAGGTATCGACTAATTGATCGGGAAATTCTCCTGACGTAATTTCGATATTAAAATCTAACGCCAAAAAACAAGAGCTCAGCTTATGTTTTGTGTAAGGCTTAGCAGTAGGAAAATTTGCTTACCACTTAAGTGAGTGACTCCACTTAAAATATTGAAGACAAAGTTTATTTGTTAAAATTTATCAGCAGTTGAATCGTGCACCTTTTGCCAAAAAAAAAAAGTTTTTTTTTACTGAAATATTAGCTGACCTAAATTTATGTGGAAATTCTTTATACTGGCAACACTGCTCGCAATTAGTGCATGAGCAAAAACGTGACCTAAAACAAACGTGTTAAATAAGCAAACGTACTCATTTATTTTATTTTATTCATTGTCTTCTTTTGTTGTTATTTTAATAACAAAAACAAAACACGGAAGAGAATTTATAAAAGCTAAACAAAATATTTACTAACATTTCTAAAAACAACTCTAAAATTAGAAATTATTTCAATTTCTATTTGTACATAATTTCATTTTTATTTACAGTTTATATTACAAACAAACATGTTTACAATTTATGAGATGATAATTATAATTTATTAAGAAAATTTGTGTTTACAACTAAAAATAAAAATAAGGAAATCGGCAAATCGGTAAAATGATAATAAAAAAAAGCATGGAAAACTTAATTCAATAAAATTATATCAATTTCAAAGACATTTTAATATTTTATATTTATTTAAAACTATTTTACACTTGGCATGTTCATGGCTGTTAAGGGAAACACGAATGAATTCATTCGTTTTGTTGACTTTTGAAAACATTGATAAAATGGCACATGTCCAACGCCGAACATTTATTGAAAATTTAAATGTGTTATTACATGTGACTGTTTAATTGTGCATGTTTATGCTTAAGTTTGTGTTTTCCTCATTTTGTTTTTATCGCAAAATAAAACCATTAGTAAGTGTAAGGTGGATGGATGTGTGTAAGGAACGGACGAATTCAAAACACATGCAATAAAAATATAAACAAAAAGTAATTAACATTTTATTTCATGTTCCAATGAAATTCTTGTTTGTAAATAAATCGTTCAACGTGCAGTTACATGACTTTGAACTCGCACACAGAGATGACAGACGACGTCAGCTATTGGAATTAAATGACACAAGTTTTTAAGATAATTAAGCAAAAATAATCAGAATTTAGTTGCGGCAAAGCCATAGGAAATAAAATTGTAATTTATATGTAGATGAATTAAGACTGGCTATTCATTTTAATAAAAATTAAATTGTTGATTCAACTTTTGCTATTTTTTGCTTAACTGAAAAAAGAACAATTAAATTTATGCTACCGCCAAAAAGTAATCAATAAATAAGTTAAACTAAGATTACACATTTAAAAATAATAATGCACATTAATTTAACCTTGCCGTCCATCCAGGATGTGTCCAGTAGAAACAGTCAATTTAAAATTATCAATTAAAACTAAAATATATCTTTTAATGCCAACGACATAATTATCAACGAAGATACTTGAAAAAAGAAAAACAAAAATAAAAAATAATCAGTTTCCATTACATCAAATTGTCATAATTGGGCCACTAACTTTTAAGGACTCCAATTTAACCAAACAAGTCATATAAAAAAAACACAAAAACAAAAAAGAACACATTTTAAATGTCAAATCATAAACATTTTTTTTTTGTTTCTAAGTTAAAACAAATAATTCAATGGAAAAGCGTACAGTCAAAACGGACACAAATCTATTTTCAGACCAATCAAAGTTTTGTTTTGGCGAAGGTTGAAAAACTTGAAGGAATAAAGTAAATTAAAATATAAAAAAGATTCCGAATAATCAATTTTCATATTAACTAATAAATAAAATAAATTGAGCACCAAAATATGTATTTTTCTATAGTTTTGAGAAGGCCTTTTGACTTCCTCCACCACAAAAAGTGGAAAAAGGGTATATCTAAGTTTGTCATTCCGTGTGTAATTTCTACAATATCCATTTCTGACCCCATAAAATATTTATATTCTAACTTCTTTTGTATAGCGAAGTCGATTGAGCGCTGTACGTCTGTCTGTTTGTCTTAGTATTGAAATCAAGTTTAACCAGGCAAACTTGATTTCACAAAAGAAACAAATAGGTCACTCGATCAGATATAATGTCGAAAGAGGTGATATTGGAAATCAGCATGATCGGTCCATGTCCTTCGAGGCGGCAGGCAAAACACCACGCCTACCTCAAATTTTTTCATATCATTTGGAACAATAAAGTAACTCCATTAAAAAAAAATATATATATATAGGGCCATAGAGAATAAAAAAATAAGAAAAAAATATCAAGTGAAATAATTGGCGCTTACTGGGCTCTGAAATTTTCAAGTTTTTTAAAATATCAATATTGGTATAATTTAGAAGCTTTTTAAAAGATCTTTAAGAAATACTAAATTTTTGTACAAACGCTTAACCCATAAAGAGCCGATGGCATTTTTTTAAAAATAATATATATGCAGTACCAATTTTTTTTTTATTTTTTAATTTTCTGTCACCCCAATATTTGCTTTTTTAGATTGAAGTTACTTCACTAAACTAGATTTGCATAGATGGTGAAGGGTATATAAGATTCGGCATAGCCGAATATAGCACTTACTTGTTTTACTTAATTTTGTTTACATTTCTTTTTGGTTAGTTTTTTTCCAACTCTGAGTGTGGTTGTAAGAAGTAATCAAAATTAAAAATAAATTACAACAACTACAAGTTTTAGCGAGCTATTATTTGATATTAGTTTGCTTTTCAGCGTGCTAATAACCCGAATGTTATGAAGCTTATGTCCACTTCTCTTTACTTATTTAAACAACTCCGACTGCAAATTGCATTTAATTAAGAGCCTTTAGAACATTACAGTTACAGTTTTTCCTATAACATTAAATATAATTTAAACTTGTTACGTCGATAGAGGCTTTGTTGAACTTCTTTAATAGAAACCATTATAATTGTGACCTATAAGAATGTAATGCTAACAAATGCGACTTAAATCAGTGCATCGTATTACAATTGCTAATAAGATTAACAATTTGAATATTGAAGTTATTAAAAATTATTTTTATGCATCCTTTTTTTAGGTTAAAAAAAATTCTTAAAAATAATTTATTTATAGTTACATCATTTATAATTAAATCATTTTTAAGTTAATTTATATTAATTGTGCTTCCTATATACATATATTTAAACATTTCGTGAAATTCTCATGAAATATTTATGTACATGACATATTTTAAATTATGAATATTTCATCTATTTGAAAGAATAAAGCACAATTAAAGAACGTAAATAAACTTAATTATTAATACTTCAACTTTCGTCTATTTGCGAAATAAGAGAACTATAACTGAAGTAGCCAATGTATAAAGAATGTTCATTTTAAGTACTTTAAAATCATTACTTCGCGAAATAGAAAACTTTAACATTTTTTTCTTTCATTGTTAATTCTCTATTTTGAACATTTGAAATGGATTTCATAAAATCACTCGCGTTGTAACTTAAATAATCATTTGTTAATTTCTTCAATGAATGCTTGAGTCAATGGCTGCTCGTTCGTTGTTGCCTGTTTACTTCATGTGATCTTTAATTTATGTAAAAATTAATTTACATTTCGGTTGGTGTGTGTGTGTGTGTGTGTGTGTGTGTGTGTGTGTGTGTGTGTAAATAAATCAATAGAAGCACATGTCAGTGCTACATAACGTATACGTAACAAAGTTATAAATACTCTTATTGCAAGACACTCATTCAAATAGGATGAGGTGTTTCGTTAGTCACTGTGGTAGTTTGCTTCGCCTAAAACAGTCAAGTAGAGTCGCAGACACTCAGTTTGAGGTGTTTAGTTTTATCTACCTTCTATATACGTAACGCACAAAATGTGTTGTTTGTTTGTTTGTGGAAAGCTATGGCTGCTATTGTGGAATATTCACAGCTGTTACCAGATATATGATTTGTAAAATAGAAAACTTATTTTTTTATATTTCACGTGGTCGCGACACTTCCTCTACAAAGTAAATATTTACAACTATCAGTTATTAGTTTTTATATTCTGGGGAATTACTGGCTTAAGTGGAGCAATGATCGTGGTACCTCCCATACAATGTGAAAAAAAATTATAATTTATTTATTTATTTAGTTCAAAAGATTACAAGCCAGTAGGCCTACTTAATCCAGAAATCTTATGGCTTAAAACAATTTCAAAATACAATACTTAAAAAGTAAATATGTATGTAACCAAAATAAAAAATATAAAAACCCCCCAAAAACTTTTGCACAAATATTAAAGCTTAACAAGTGGTAAAAAAATTCAGCCATCACATGATGCTGCTACATGATAGCACTTTTATATTTTATAAATAATTTTTTAAAATATTTTTAAACTCCCTAACTGAAGTACAAAATTTTCGCTTCTCATAAGGAATGTGTTGGTTCCAAAATTGAGCTACTCTAACAACAAACGATCTACTCATATATAAGCTAAAATATCTTGGGCATATAACAGTACAGGTTCTGGTAGACTTGCTGAATATAAATTTATCCATGAGATAAGGCGGCTTGCCATATTTTATAATCTTAATTACATACCTAAATGAATTTAAATGATGAAATATCCATTATAAGGTTGACTGGATTGGAAGAATGGATGTGGTATGATTATACCTATTCCTATTGGTGTAGTAAAGCGCACCGGGAATAAATAACTAAATATATTTCAACAAAACACATTTTTTTTTTGTTAGTTCTCTTTTGATCGTCTTAAGGGGACAAACATTTTTAGAATTATGAAGTATTTGTATATAAAACGTAAAGAAAAGTGGTACATTTTCAATCGTTAATTAAAGGTTTTTTGAACTGAACATTTATTTAAGAAGATAAGACATTTCAATTTTTAATCTTTAGTTTTTAGAGTCAGTAAGTTCAGTATAAGAATGACAGACTTAAATTGCAAATAAAAATTTGAAATCTATATAATCATTCAATCTCAATACTAATGAAATAATTAAAAAAAACTAATTAGTACTTCTTCAGAGTTCCATAAGGAGATAACATCTAAATAAATACAAAGCAAATATTTTATTTGCTTAATATTTAAAAAAAAATAGACTGTGATTCCGTATATTGGCTACTTCGAATGTACAAACATACAAACAACTATTTCCTTTTCAAAGTAATCAATTATATAATTATAAATGGATGGCTGAAGCTGATTTTTGAAAATACTTACCGAAATTTGCAATATTCGACAGTGCTTGATTGAGGTGATGAGATCCTTGTTCATGTCGCCGAATATTAGAGGTCAAAATTGTACGTGTTTGACGTTTTTTTCCAGAACATATAGTTGGTGCCATAATGAGTAAGTGTAATTCAAGGATCGGCTAGTATTAGCGTTGATTTTGTCTTAAGTTAAAAATTTTTAATCAGTCTATAAAGAGAAAAAGAAACAAAAATTAAAATCAAATTCAGAGTTGGAAAAGGTTTTCTGCAATTTTATGTCATTCATTTATTCCGATCCATGATGTATTCAACATTTAAATATGACTGAAATACCAATAATATTTTTAATAATTAAATCAAATATCCAATGTTCACTTCATAGCCCCGCTTGCATTATGTAACATCTGTTAGCATACGCTTTACGTTTGTGAGCAGTCAAACGTATTTATCAATTTCTATTTCAAGCATGGGAACTCTTAATTTATAACAATGGGTGTTATTCACACTCCTAATTCTAACAGCCCAATCTAATGTTAAAACTATGACATTTGAGTTAAAAGCTTTGCTAAGTTTGAGCTTTTTAGTCTCAAAAGTACGAAAAACATAATTTAATCGATGGATCTAAATAATAATTGAAATAAACGCAGGAACAAAATAACTAACAAAAGAATAATAAATATAGGCAAAATCTAATAAATAGTGCGCACGTTTAACTCTCGATAACCAAAGTTAAGAGCTTGTTAGAGTTTTTATGAAAATATCTTTAAGTCACATGATTCGTTTGCGCGTGTAAACAGAAGATGCCGAGTCATTCCCTGTTGTTGTTGCTGATAGCTTTATCATAAAAGGCAAAGTCAGTAAAAAAAAATATTAAGAAATGTTCGGCACGTGTATGTATTTTCAGTCGTTATCACTATACAGTTATTACCTTATCAGTACGTTTAAAAAAAAAAAGTTACAAATATAAGTGCCGTAAATCGTAAATGACCAACACAAATATTTAATTTCTGATATTTTATTAAAACACTTCGTCTGCGTGTCATTACTAATTTTCTTTAAATTCAAATTTATCTATTTATTCCAGAGTTCTATAGAAAGTGTTAAAAATTTTCCATCTACAAAAATAATAAGTGCTGACAACAGTTTTAGTACCATCACACCAGTAAAAATGGGTGCTTTAACAATTGTATTACTATTTTGTCTACGAAATGACCTATTTTTACGAAAACAAAGTATTCTATATTGGAACCAATAGGTGTTTTGTATTCCACATCGATTACTGTCTACACTAACAACAAAATTTTCAAAAAATATTTCATGTACAGAAATGACCCTGTTACAGCTTTATTATATTTCGTCCCAAGTGCAACATGCATCATTTCAGAATTCAATTTATTAATTATTAAATTCATGTAAAATTTTTTCACTGAAAAAGAGAAAAAACCACCCTGAAAAAAAAAGTCGGATATAAAAACAATAGGAAATGAAATATTTATTATTTCAAATTACAAAATGAACTGTATTAGTGCGGATAAGGCCTATCCATATGGCCATTTCACTACTGCTCATATAGATCATCAGTGGATTCTGCTCAAATTAAATAGTCTTATATCAAAATAACCAGAAGCTTAGTATTGATTTACAAAATCCTAAGTGGCTTAAAATCTTTTAGGTGAATTGTTTTTCCATGTAGTGATTCGAATTTCGCCAAAAGTAAAGAAATTTATAACTTCGCGAGCGAAATTTCTTAACCGTATAACGGAATCAATTGCACGATTACTTTTGTTTCTTCTTTCTTAATCTTTATTTCCGACCCCATAAAGTATTGTTAACCGGTTTCCATTGGAGCTACCGTCAGAAGAGGCAAGGGAAACCAGGCGGCCTTTAGTTGGCGCAGAGCAGACCCCAGGGTAACAAATAAAAAACTTAAATTCACCCCAAATATCCTCATTATTATAATCCGACTAAAAACTATACTTTAAATGCCGTATTCATAGAATATTAAAATAGATTTGAAATGTATTTTAGGACAAATTTGTATAGGAAATTAAACACATATCAAACTTATGTTACTTTCTATGAATACGGCTGTAAGAAAATAAATACTCAATTCTTTTGGTGAAGGGTATACAAAATTCGGCACAGCCTAATATAGCCTTCGAATACATGTTGAAAGTATTTTATTGTTTCTACTCAAGCAATTTGTTTTATCAATAATATCTCGATTTACATTCGTCCTGTCTTTACAAACAGAGCAGTGAAACCATAGAAGCGCGTTCCATTGTAAAAACTTCGTCTAACTGCTGATAAGAATGCGATAGGCATTAAAAAAGAAACTTATGTTCTTTCCCCTCTTCATTCTTTTTATTGTAAACATGCGCGTGTTAGTAATTATTTTCACACACGCTACTACTCGTACAACAAATGCAAACATCAAAAAAAAAAAAAAAAATACTAGACAAAACAAATAAAGAAATAAAAAAAAACACATTGGAGTAAATAAAACTTAAAGTAACGCAAGTCGTTTAAAGCAAAATACCGACAGTTAATTAACTCATAAAACAACTCTTAAAAATAAGAAATAAAAACTTTTAAGTAATGAGTCAATCTTAAGTTCTTAACCGCTCACAAAGAAATATTTTTAAACTTAAGTAAAATGTTGTTCTATTTCAAGAAAATACAATTTTTTCAATTAGCATGAAGTTGGTGCAATTTTGAAAACCAACACACAAGTAAACTGTAAATTGTCGATTATCTAAGCTTCTTTGCAGCAACAATTACTTTTCTCTCAAGAAGAGATTTATATCAAATGAGCTTAATATTTTACTAAAAAAATTAAGCTCTTTATAAAAACAAGAGCAATATTAAAATAAACGAAACCGTTAAGAGCAGGGTTGTAAGATTAGGGGAGTTATTTCCAAATCGGAGATTTTATTTTCATAATAGGGATGAACATTTTAGTTTGTTGATTAAAGAACTCTCCAAGGCGAATGAATTACCAGGTGGCAGAGTAGACGAATTCATTCATTTTCGCTGAAATCATTATTGTCAAACCCCAAACATACAAGCATATAATGATTTTTATGTATGGAGTTGACAGTAATGATTACTAACAAAAATAATGATTTCGCCTTCGCAACTATCTGGGAACTGATCTTCCTTAAACAAAACATTGTGAAAAATTATGACCTGTAAGTCTCTACGTAAATTTTAAATTTTACTAATTATTTAAAAACCAAAATAAGAAATAAAATGCAAAACGGGTTGCTCGAATCTTTAATGACAATGAAAACATTCCATTTTCAGAAATGCTTCAATTGTTTAACTCCGAAAATTTGTACTAAAAAATTGCTTTATACAACGAGATGAAACATTTTAATTTAGAACTTTTTAATTTTGTCAATCAACTTAACTAAAATTGAATTTAATAACAGTAATAGTACTATTTGTAGTGGGGATTTTTGGGAATAGTTGAAATTGTTTCTTGGGGATATGTGGTGATAAAATTTATTTAATTGGAGGTATCACTGGTAAAAAATCTGGGAAGCCTGGTTAAGAGTAAAAAAATTTTAAGGATGCTTAAACAAAACATTGGAAGAAACAGATCAATTTAATATTTTATCTTGGCTGCATTCTGCATTTCAATTTCTCTAAAGAAACAACCGTGTAGGAGATTTTAGAATTTTAAAAAAGGATTATTATACATCATAGTTTTTTGTGGTTATAAATGTTAGAATTGACATTCGTACAAAAATTTTTTAAACATTCGAAGTATTTCTCTTCCTTTTTTTGAATCGAATATTCCAATAAATATTTAAAATCACTTGCTACTAGCTCTACTTCGAAGAGTTATTCTGCAAACATATATATTAGTAATAGAATGTGGTAAGTAAGTATGTGCATCCACATAAAAATACCCGTGCCTGCCATAAAACAGCTATTGCGATGACGACATTATTTTTACAGTTTTATCAACAAACTAAAGATGAAACAGCCTTTTAATTAAAATAAAATACAAAACAAATTGATAACTAACTCTGGTTAAATTCGGGTGTTGTGTTTATTTTTCTATTTAATATTATTCGAATAAAATAAATATTATTCATATGATAGACAGTTAAAAAAATTTTATTTTTTACACAAACATTCCGGTTAACTGCTCCTCAAATTTGTCAATTTTGTTGAATTACATTTATTTATAATTAACTTAAAAATTAAATGAAAAAAATTTAAATTTTTTAATAAACATTTTAAATATATAAAGCATTTTTTTAGCATAAAGATTTTAATTATAAAGATCATTTAATAAAATAATATTTCTCAAGCGAAAAAAATAAAACAATAAATTATATTTTTATTTCTGCAAGTTGTTTTTTCTTTTAATTATTTAAATCAATCTCACGTTGTTATTGACAAGGGAAATTATCCTTTAACTTGTTTTAATACATTTGATCACTAATAAAACAAATTCATACACTTCCATATCGAAATAAGTATTCACAAATTTTTTCAAACACTAATTTCTGCTTATGGGGAAAATAATTATTTGTCCGTTCACTCATGTAAACATGCTCGCTTACACACACATATACACACGCAATAACGGCCCAGTCATAAAAAACTGTACTCTGAAATCGTTAACACGTGGAGGAAATGACCCAAATATTGAGAAAGCATTATAATAGCACATACACACACATACATACACTCATGTTTGGATAGTGTATGTGTAAACATTTTTTGTATTTGTTTTATTTACTCAAATATTGTTGCTAGTGAAATTGTGGGAACGAGTAGTCGAACTTTTGGATTCACACATCTAAAACAAAACGTTAAATATAAAAATGTACATAAAATAAATTAAGAAGAACTAAAGTTTGCTTAATAAAAAATAAATCTAATAATTTCTAATGTAGTTTTTGAACTTTTTTATTATCTACTTTATTTTTTTGGCTAAAGGAAACTTGATTTCAACAAAAATGTAAATACACCAATCGATCAGACATAGTGTCGAAAGTAGTGCTATTGAAATTCAGCAGGAACGGTCCATGCCCTTCGAGGCAGCGGACAAAACACCATGCCTACCTCTAATTTTTCCATATTGTTTGGAACAACGAAGTAACTCTATTTAAAAAAAAACAAATATATGAGGCGATATAGAATTAAAAAAGAAGAAAAAAACATTATGTGAAAAAATTGGCGAATGCCCATATTTTCCGCTTAACGGGCCTCTGAAATTTTCGAAATTTTTTAAAATGTCAATATGGGTATCATTTTAAAGCTTTTGAAGAGATCTTTAAGGAAATTCTAATTTATTTTATAAATGATTAACCCATTAAGAGCCGATGACATTTTTATGTAAAATTATTTATATGTAGTACTTGCTGTCTTCTTCTTATTTTTTAACAATGTTAACAATGTGACAATTGTTAACTGTCACTCCAATATTTATTTTTTGATTAAAGTTACTTCACTATACTAGATTTACATATATGGTGAAAGGTATATAAGATTCGGCACAGTCGAATATAACACTCTTGTTTTTTTTTTGTTTTTTTTTTTATTTTCGCTTAAAAAAACCTTTAGCTTTTTACTGTTCATTTTTTAGGTTCTTTTGAATGTTGTGTATTTTTTTTACTAATAAATTTTGGTTGCCACTTTTTAGCATAGATAAGTTATTAGAATGATAATCGCAATAAGATTTTATTAATTACAGCAAATCTTAAATTGGTCAAAACAAAAAGTTCTTTTTTTATTAATAGGTATTTAAATGGAGTAAATACTAACTAAAAAAAACTAACTGCAAAAAATCGACATAAAAAGTTTGCTTTAAGTTATGACGATATTCTTTCCATTAAACCACATGTATACGTGCAATGGCATTTTTGTCGATAAGCATATTTATTTTGTGGAAGTTTTGCAAGTGTGTTGTATTTTTGTGCCAATGTGTTTTCGAACACGTCAATTAAATAAAAAAAACAATGTACACTGCACATTTATTTTTATTACTAGTTGCATGTACGAGGCTATTGGATATGAGAGCGGGTGATGGATATAAGAGAGTTTTCGGCAAGATATGTGCAACGTTTTCTTCAACTTAAATTATATTCATTATATATATTTAAATCAGTTAAGAACGGATTAATAGTTTCGTAGATAAAAAAAAAAACAGTCAGTGCACTTGTTTTTTTTTTTTTTTGTTTTTTCAGGAAATAACTGTTTGTAAAAATTTCAAAAATATGGTTAAAGAATGGATAAAGGCTTCCTGATGGTATTGCGGGGCAAGTGAATTGCTAATCGATGCCAGCCATTCCACTAACAAATAAATTGCATTTTAACTGTAAATTATTTCAAATTATTAATATAATTTATTCAGTATCGTTAAATTAAGAAAAATTGTTTTATACATTTATTTTTTTTAGCAATTGTAATTGAAGATATCTTTAAAACTTTCTGTTATTTGTATAACCCAACTTAAAAAAAAATCAGAAAATGCTTAGATAATCGAAGTTTTTAATTTGTCCCGACTTTTGAATGTAGACTTCATGTATGAAATTATGTTTTAAACTCTGTTTGTATCGCAGTTTTGAAGTATCTGTAGAATTTCTTGGTCTGACAATTGCAATAAAAGGCAATCAGCGTACTCAGCTAATTGCATTTTATATATCATTCCGATTTCAAACTATAAAATAATTGCATTCTATATTTTCTTAACCATCTTTTTTAATACCCGATATTCAATGAAAACAGAAATGATAAGAGTGACAACAAATACTCACTCTGTAAACAAAACTTGGAAATAAATATGAATAAAGCATTTCAGTTCGTATGCATGCACACATGTATGTATGCATTCATGTAGTTGTGTGAGCACTCGTGTATGTATGAAAACCTTTTCGCCAGCAAAAACAGAAACTTGACACATTAATTTACACGTGTTAGAAAATAGAAATGAAAAAAAAAATAATTTCAATGGGTTTTCTCCTTGTATCTTATCTTATGTTATACACGTTTTGTTTGTTCAACGCTTTATAAAAATTTTTCAAAATAAAAAAGTAAAAGCAAATAGTCGTAGATTTAATAGCGGAAGTTTCAACAAAAAGTTTTTAAATGTAAAAAATTGAAACTCGTGTTAGCAATTAATAGAAAGACGATGTATATTTATTAGATAATATATTATTAATTTTTTTGTTGCTTATTGTAGTTTTTTTTTAACTGTTGAACAAAGACATCCCTGCAAAAAAACAAACGAATACAAGTTGAGTTGCAAAGAGCAATTGCAAATTTTTTGAAATATTTTGTAACCAAATAAATTCCCCTTACTTTTATGTCTATATTTAAAATATTTAAGAAGTTTATGGGTAAACTTAAATTTTCATGACAAAATTTTTAATCTACGAGAACTGTGCTTGCACACTTTTATTATTACTGACCAATCAATTTTTATTAGATTTTCCTTACCGCCTTGGCAGCTAGACTTTTGCAAAATCTGCTCAAAATCGAGTAATACTTACTGATTCAACAGTATTTGTTCATATTGTACCAAAATATACTTCGCTGCACAAGAAAAAATTATAGTTTTATTAAAACAACAAAACAATATATAAATATTTAAAAATAAATAGTATTTTATAGAATGCAAATAAAATGACGACATAAACAAACGTAAAAAAAGTAAGAGTGCTATATTCAGCTATGCCGAATCTTATATACCCTTCACCATCTATGTAAATCTAGTTTAGTGAAGTAACTCCAATCAAAAAAGCAAATATTAAGGTGACAGAGAATGAAAAAATAAGAAAAAAATTTAATTACTACATAAATATAATTTAACATCAAAATGTCATCGGCTCTTAGTGGGTTAAGGATTTTTTTATAATTTTAATATTTCCTTAAAGATCTCTTCAAAAGCTTTTAAATGATAGCCATATTGATATTTTAAAGAATTTAAAAATTTTAGAGGCCCGAAATTTTGACAATATGTTTGGATCGCCAATTTTTCGGCGTGATGTTTTTTCTTATTTTTTAATTCTCTATCGCCCCATATATTTTTTATTGAAGTTACTTTATTGTTCCAAATAATATGGATAAATTAGAGGTAGACTAACACGGACAGACAGACAGACAGACGGACATCGCTCAATCGACTTCGCTATACATACGAAGTCAGAATATATATACTTTATGGGGTCGGAAATGGATATTGTAGAAATTTCACACAGAATGACAAACTTCCTTTTTTTGTGGCGAAGGGTATAAAAACGAATAATGTATAAATTTCGGTTTTTTTAATATGAAATTATGAAACGAATTAGATTTTGAATTCAAATTTGGTAGATTTCGGGGTCATGAAAATTGACAGTTACACATAATAAAGCATTAAAGCGTCTATAAACAGAATTAAAACTCTACTGCAAGTCATAGGCACCCTCGTAAGAAAATCAAACACATCTCCAGTAAAAAAAAACAAAATCATGCAAATAACGAGTCCATGTATGTTCCACTGTCAGTAACAATGTTTTGTGTATGTCAGAGATGTTAAACGAAATTTTTGATTTCACTATTCACGATTAACTTTTTTTATTTTTTATTAACACATTGATTTGTTATGCTTTTTTATTAATTTATACCAAAATTTATTTGATGGCTTTTTTTAATTATCACTCACATAACATTTACACATGAAAGTAATTTCCTTCAATGTCAGCTAAAGTTGTCTATACTACGAAGTACGCGAAAAGTTGCACAAATGCTAGACAAAATGCTAGAGTTAAAAGAATTATATATCAATGGAAAGCCAAAATTAAAGCCATGAACGATTTATAGTTTATTTTATAGATAAAAAATTCAAGTTAAATTTAGAACTATTATTTTTCAACAATTATTCTCGCTTATCTTTTTCTTTTTTATCTTTAAGATAATTTCAAAAACAAATTTCTTTAAAATATCACCGAAATCTAATCGGAGAGTAAAAAAGAAAAAGTTTGTGTTATTAAAAATTTGTGAGTGCATTGTAACTTTCAGATTTTTTCTTTATTGATAAAACACTCTACCGTCCCCAGCAACCCAACAAACACGCGAATTGAAAATTGCATTAAAACCTAACAACTAAATAACTGAACTTAGTCTAAAATATTGTTCCCAAGTATTGTCAAATGTTAACTGCAAGTATAATTTAAACATATATGATGTGTTTTTTTAATGGACTGCGTTTACACAGACAAAGTTTACTTTGTCAATTACTATTTTAATATTTTGTTCTTATCTAGACATATAAAATTTTATGTTACAAAACTTTCTTTTTATGAATTTATGTATGGATGAATGGCAAAACAAAATGAAATGCTGCATTTTTTATTAACTGAAAAATAAATTCATGAAAAAATATTTAATATTTAGAGAAGCCAATATGTTAAATTTATATCTTAATTGGACATCAAAGTGAGTTAAAATATTAAATTAAACTTCTGTCAGTCATTCAAATATAAGCATAACAACTCAGACGTAAGATTTGAATCTTTAAAAAAGGGTTGAATTTTTTACTTAATAATCAAACAAGAGATTTAGGTTTGCTGGGAATGCAGACTTATTTTTATTTGCATGCCTGTGTATGAATTTATTGACTCGACGGGTTTAGGTGAGTGTTTAAACTTTTTTTAATTTGCGAAATAAATTTTTATTGTCGTTGCTTTTGTACACAATTTCTGTAGTTGGAAAATGTATTAAAATGTTTATATGTACATTAGATAGTAAGAGATAAAAAAATATAAACATTTTTAATACATTTAACAGCTTGATGTTGAACACAATAAATATGAATCAGATAAAACAAACACAAAAATAATGCAAAATTCAAATAATTAAATGCAATTTTTTTATAATAATACGTAGGGGATAGAAGTAGTTTGTAGTTTGTTATTATTGTTGCCTTTATTTCTTTTATTTCTTTTTGTCTTAACTTCGTATAAAAGCGCAACTGTTGATTAACAAATTTTCAAATCTCAAGTCATCATTAGTGTTTGTATATGAATTTTTTATGTGGGTTTGTTTTTATTAAATATTTCATCATACACGTGCTACCGCAATCACATCCCCAACCTCTTTTTGTTGTTTCAAGATAATGGTTTAGCGATCCTCGTTTATAATTAATTCTCAAACACAAGCGGCAACAAAAGCAACAAAAAACAGGAACAACAGCAAAAAGCAAAAAAAAAAAAAACAAAATTGAATTTTATTTTTAATACACAAAAATAAAAGGCTAAAAATTTAAGAAACCAACACACACGTGCATATAAAGTAATATCTTCTGTCTGATAACAACTTGTACAACAAAACAAAAAATAAAAAAAAACACAATAGAAATTCAATCAGAAAATAAAAAAAATCACAACAAGAATATATTTACTCGTATGTTCACTCAGGCCAACCAACCATTGCCAGTGTATGGAGAAAAAAGTCCCAGTAGTGAAGCAAAGAGTACACAGAGTATATCAAAGTTTGTCATTCCGTTTGTAATTTCTACAATATCCATTTCTGACCCTATAAAGTATATATATTCTGACTTCATATGCCTAGCGAAGTCGATTGAGCGATATCCGTGTTTGTGTCGAAATTAACTTTGCCAAGGCACTAAATGAGCTACAGAAAATTTAAATATACCAATCGATTAGATATAGTTTCGAAAATCTTGCTATTGAAAATCTGCAAGATCGGTCCATGTCCTCCTCGGAACAACGAAGTAACTCCAATAAAGAAAAACAAATATAAGTAGCGAAAATACATATAAGTGAAAAAATTGGCGCTCGTCCATATATTCCGAGTTATGGGCCTCTGAACTTTTCATAGAAATATGGGTATCATTTAAAAGCTTTCCCATTAAAAGCCAATGATATTTTTATATAAAATTTTATGTAGTACGTACTTTTTTTCTTATTTTTTAATTCTCTGTCATCCCAATATTTACTTTAGTTACTACTTTAATAAACTGATTTCTATAGATGGTGAAGGGTATACAAGATTCGGCATAGCCGTATATAGCACTCTTACTTGTTTATTTATGTTTTTTTGGTTTAAAGAATTGTTGTTTACCGTCGGTAGGTATGAAAAATTTTTTTAATTTGAAGAATTTTTGGAAACCACTATAAATCAGACCGATGAAGATAGAAAAAAAGTTTTAAATCAAAGTTGCCGTTTGATTCCAAGAAATGTTTTATATTTTTTTAATAAAATTAACACGAATATATCTGTTTGTAAAAAAAATTATTAATACTAGAGTTACCTTGTGGTCAAAATTCGACGAAGTTTATTATTGAAAATTATTTTTTTTTTTTTTTGTTTATTTTATTTTTCGAATATGTATATGTATTTTTGCATGTAATTTATAATGTGTATGTGTAATATGTAATGTGTATTTTTGCATGTGTATTATTACTTAAATACTAAACCGATTTTATGAAATGAGGACGGTGTACCTAAAACTCAACAATATCTACAAAAGCTTTTGCTTCTTGGGCTGTGGACAAAGTGAAAATTTCAACTTTAACACTGTAATTTCTAACCACAAAATACGATGATGGTGGATCACATATTAATAAATCTGGGCCAGAAGCATTAAAAAAGTTAATTGTATCTTGAGTACGTTTAACAATACTGCCACTCATTGATTGTTTGAAAACCGTCTTGCTGAACAAACGCCTTATTAATTATTTGCAGATTGATATTATAATATTTAGCTTCAACTTTAGAAACCAGCGGCAAATTCTGAAGAACTTTAAAAAACTAAATCGTCAAATAAAGTCGTGAAATGCTCCGATTATTAGAAAAGATTTGAAAGAAACTTTAAAATCCTTTGACAAATTTGAAAAGGCACAGAATGCACCAAAACTACTTAGGCCTTCTGAAAGAGCTATTTCGTAGAATTTGCCAAGAACACTAAGCTACTTCAATAATAGGCAACAATTATAGGAATTTCAGTATTTTATTATCGAAGACTTTATTCTCAAATAACTTTTTTTGTTGTAACTCCATTATACCGGTTAAAAGAAATGTTTTTTGATTAGGAATCATGTAAGGAAGAAGTGCACCTTGAAATAGCAAGCATTATCCAAACGCGTAATTGCTTTTTAATCCGTAAAATTGCAAAACAATCAACCATAGTGACACATCGGTATGATAATAATGATAATGAAAAATATGTTGTAATTTCCCCTTTATTAAGCCATACAGATAAACAAAATAAACACACTGAAAAAAAAGTTTATTGTCACTACAAGTGATGAAACCAACCAAGTCAACTTGTATTTTAACCTTCTTTGTTGTAAAAATAATAAAATACTGATTAACAAAGACTTATTTTTTGTAAAAACAGAAAAAACTACAAACTTAATAATTTCAATATTAAAGTTATTGTTTGTGCGTAAAACATACTGATCACATTCTTGCAGTAAAACAAAAATGCAGCCATTTGCATTTATGATGTTAATAGTTGATGATTTATCCATTTTCTAAAACCAATTTTAAAACAAACTGCTCCTTTTTTCAAAGCTGTAGAAATATTTAACTCGCCAACTTAAATTTCTAGGTATATAAAAAGTTTTCTTTCTATTCAAGGAAATTTTTAATTCATAATATTTAAATAAGAACATTAAGCAAAGAGTTCGTTTATAATTGAATAAGCAGAATTGAACATTTTTTATGACAATATTAGAAAAATATCCAAGTCAAATGCAGACAGCCTCTTTGCAACAAAACTCTCTTTTGCAGACCGTTCGAAATCAAATACTCAAAAATAGTCATAATAGTCAATGATTCGACACAAAAAAAACTTTTTTGATAATAAATAAGAAAAGGGACAATGCCAAGTGTTTCCCTCCCGGAGCTGTCATTCGAAGATATTGTTGCAAGTCTATAATCCAAAAGCTTCATTAAAATATTCTTCCCAGCACATTTAGTATGCACAAACACTTACACGTCTCGTAACTATGTTTATTTATCACAAAGAAAAAAGTGAAGAAAATACAACTTTATTCTTGCACTCTCGCCATGTAGCTTTTAAAATCAAGCACATAGTCTGGATATATAAGCAACAATTATTTAATATTTACTTTAGGATAGTTTGACACGTTAATATGTGCATGTATTTGACCTTAAGCGTCCTTGAAGACAAGCATTAAGAAAGCCGCGCTCTGTTTGTATAATTTGCAGACGCATAGGACTTATGTATGTAAAAAGGAGTGGGTATAAACATTAAAAAGAAATAAACAGGAATTACACTTTTTAATCCAATCTAAGAAAAATCATGTAAATATTCACTCTCCATTAAATCTATAAGAAAATGTGTTTGCTCATGATTTACTTTAGCGTGTCGCGTGTAGGTTTAAGTTTCATCACCTCTGTTTATTTATTGTAAGGTTATGCGGAGGTTAAAGATAACTTACTTGAAACTGTTTGCAATTGTTATTTGTATCTCACAGGACGCGCTGCTAGCAATAATTAGTTACGTTTATATAAATGTTTAAGAACTATAAATTATTTTTCAGTTGAAATTATAAATTAAAAAAAATTTTTGTACACTCGCACATTATTATTTTATATCTACTTTTTAAATTTTTCTTATTATTAAGAAATATTTTTATTTTAGTTTTTATTTTGGCACTTAAATATTTTATTTAGACGTAGTAATATATTACTTCAATATTCAACTTCCTTTTTTATTTTGCAACAATTATTTTTTATAAATTATTTTTAAAACATAAACATTCTTCCGAGTAAACGCAAGTGCACGACAAGTTTGAAAGTGCTTGTTATAATGATTGTCTGAATTATTTGCAATTTACGTTTAAAACCCATAAGCAAATCTTTGCAAAGCTTTTATAGATACAAAGCACAACGAGAGAATGAAATTAAAAATTTGAACATCAAATGTTGCAGAAACATGTTGACAGAGGTATGTAATTTATATATACGGTGACCATCGGTTCTGTATTTGAGAAGCTTTGTTTGGTGTGAATTATTTTTAAAATAAAATATAAAAATATTTGTATATTATTTAATGTTCAATTATTCTATATTTTTGAATATTTTTTACTGAAGTAAAAATTGTTGGCTTCAATATAAACTCTTAACGGTATTTAAGAAATTTAGTTATGTTGATTTTATTATTGAATATGCACATGAAAAAAGCTTGCTGCTTTTAAAGCATTGCTTCAGAATTTCTTAATTGTAGTAAAAAATAGAACATTATCTTAATAATTTTAGAGTTTATCAATTAAAACAATATAGATAAAAGTGAAAAGTTTTGTTTTAAGGTCGGCATTATGTTGAAGAACATTATTTTGCACGCAGCTTTTTTTTATTATGAAGTTATTAAGCTTTCTATTTTCCAATGCAAAATTAAGAGATCTTTTAGTGTGATGATATACACACATTAAATATCAAAAAACTATTGTAAAGTTTTAGTGCGTAAATGTAATTTTAAAACAAATATTTAGACAATTATTATAAAATAATATAAATGCATATGCATATGAATCGACTTTTATATAAATTTAATATAGCAAGTTTGGAAATAGTACGTTTTTGTTATAACTAATTATTTGTTAAATCTATAATTTAGCTCTCTTTAATTTAAGATAAAATATTGACAACGCTGAGACAAAGATACAATATTCTTAATGCGTTTAAGCTTTCTTAATTGACAGCACTACGCAACAGATTACTATAAATCTGCCGATATTGCTGCTTTTTCTTGTAATACTCTTTGAAGCTTTTAGGCTCAAAGTATACAAGCAAGCTTGGAACGTTTCTTCTTCTGAACAAATTCACAACAAAACTTAATAGGATTCATATATTTTGCTGTCCGCACTAAATGTGAATCGATACTTAACAAAATTTTTGCTTCCCATTCTATTAGGGAAATTAAATATGATTTAGCAGCTGACCATTTAATGTTAATTTTTTGTGATAATATGAATAAAGGATATTTTAAACAAAAGGAAAAGTCAAATTTATGTTATTTAATATTTTTTTATATAATTTGTGTTTAGATTAGATACTTTACTTGTTAAAGTTACCATAATTCAACAATCATTTAATGTTAATGCCATACAGTTATATACGAGATCATATATTTGACATTATTGCTTTTCCCCTTTTTATTATTTCATTATTTACAGTTGGTTTTTATATTAAATATGTTTTATTAAATAAATAATAAAATATAGTTCCTTAACAAAAAAAAAATTATGAACAAAACAAGGGGCAACCCCTGGCTTTTCGTATGTGGATGGTAAAAAAAAGGTGAATAAGTTTCTTTCAACAGTAGTGTGTATACGATAATTAGCTAACACAAGTTGGGCAACCTCAATGGCTGCATTGGTAGAAGTGCTTGCTTGCTGTAAAAAAAACAACAACAAGCTCTTGCGTTTGAGCCGACTCGAGCAATTAAAAGTAAAAGGCAGCAGTACAAACCTCCCAGAAAAAGACAATTATTGTTTGAAGCCATAGCAGATAATTTAGTGGAAACGTATATTTAATATAAGAGTAGCAGGTAATTGTCAAGGCGCCCTCTATAATAAAAAACAGAGCTATAGCAAATGGGTATTGTGGCTATTGGATAAAAGGAATTCGCTTGGATATAGGGCGTAAGTGGTCAGTTGAGGGTTTATGAATCGAGTAGCCCATGGATCGCCGGAGCAACAATGTACTGTAGCGTAAATGGCTGCGTTCAGAGTAACGCATGTTGAGTAAGCATTTATTAAGCTGTAGGACAATAAAGTATAGCCAAATGAAGCCACGGAGTAACCCTACGAAAAGAAAAAAAAAATGAATAAATTTGATGAAACAAACTTGACGTTGTGTGTAAACACAAATGCAGGTTCAAAAGAAGATTAATCAAAAACTGATCGAGTAAACCTAACGTGTGTGAAAGAGGACTTACATTTTGTACTTTTAATTTTTCGTATTTTTAAATTATTGCTGAGAAGTAATTAATAGAAAAACTTAACAACAAATACGTACATAATTATAAATTACATATTTCATTAAAAATCAAAAATAACGACATTATTTTCTATCAATCAAAATCAGATCGAAAAATATACTTTTAAAATTCTTGATTCTGAATGAATTAATACACATATTACGCTCACGATACTCAGAATTTATCCATAGTTCTTTTAATTTCTTAAAAGTAAATATAATAAGAAAATTATAAAATTAACAATTAACAAGTATTTTTTCTCCGTACATAAAGTTTATAAACATTTTCTGAGGCAACAAATGCTACCATCACTCTCAGTATTCTTTCAATTTGCGAAATCAGCTCTCATTCTAAACATTTCTTGTTCGTCTGTATTATGGTTTTTGTTTTGATTAATGCCGGTTCAGAAAGTAAAAATATTGTCTACTTTTTTCTTTTTATTTGCAAAGACTTGTTAAATACACCAAATGGTAGCGGTTTAATGCCCGTTGATTGATGCACGTGTGCGCCATTTAAACACCCGCTTACATACTTACCTCGAGCACTCTGAAGGTCTTCCGCAGCCATGAATATGAACATACTTACATACATACATATTTATGTGCACAAAATAAAAAAGCAATAAAGCATGATTGGTTTCTATTGAATTTTGTATGTTTTTTTTTTGTAGGTATGCAAACGTTTTTATTAACACTACATATTTATAGATATATATGTATGTATCTATGTATGTATATGCCTTTTCTGTCTGGCTGTGTGCGTTTACACATGTGGGCAGAAAACTCGTTTGAGATCTTGATCAAAGAATTTTTTATTTATTTGAGCATATTTTGATTTTAACATTGATTATTTATTATTTTTTTTAATTTCAATTTAGGTTATTCGTATCGTTAAGAGTTTTCTGGAGAATTTTTTTTTTTTTTTTTTTGGTATTTAAAAAAGGGTTTTAGTGTTATTCATAGAGGAATACCAATTGTTTTTAATTAAGGATATTATGTTTCTGGAACGGACTTAAATAAGAGCGTAGTATTATGGCTAATTTTTTCTATATTTTTGGCTTACACGCATAAAATTTGTTTTTGTAGCGCAATCAAATGTCTTGATAAATGATAATAAACAAAAAATGAAAGACGGTGCTTTATACATAACGATTTTCCTCTTAATATTACATCAAGAAGAGATTTATTGAAAGCAAAACACAAATTTCCATGGACAAATTAAGGGAGAAATTTGCAATAATAACAGAAAATCGTCGTTGGATATTCCAAATGAATAGAAGATAATTAAGACAATTATTTATCCTCAATAGTTTTTATTATTACAAGAATTCTTTTTTAACTTGTTAATATTCGAGATCTTAATTATTTTACTTTCTTTAATTATTTTACTTCATGATTTTGTTTCACGATATTAATATGAAATATTTATTTTTTAAAACTAAAAAATAAAATTTTATTACTGCGGGGAAAGCATATCCATATCAGAGACAAGAATACTGCATATTCACTTTTATTGCTCATTCATATGTTCATTGCTTTTGCCATTCATTTAACTGCCTAAAATGATCAATGCACGTGCTTGTGTTCAACTCTCCATTTGCTTTGACTGGTTTTTTTCGCAATACTTTTATTATGCCAACACAAGTTAATCAACCATTTCATTCATGCCATTTGAAATTTTTGAAAACTGCTCGAGACTTTGGTACCTATTCATTGCTAACCATCATATTTCATGGTATTCATAGTATTCATGCATATATAAAGAAAATAAGAAATGAAAAAAATCTATGCTTGCACAAACAAAAACCATAAATTGTGCGTATGTACACACATATATATGTATGTATATTGTACACACACAGAAATATAGACAGTGTTGCCAATTTAACTGATTTTGTGGTAGGTTAAGCATTTTTTTTTTTAAACACCAAAAGTATCATTATTTCTTTTAGTTTTTATATTGCAGTTTTTCTGAAGAACGAAATAAAAAGGTAAAATTTTAAACATGTGCCGATTTTTATAATAATTAAATACTTCGCACACAATCTAATTAACCAATAGTTGAGTTAAATTAAATGAACTAATAGCTAGTCTAAAAGTAATTATCTAATGTGTGTATATTGCGATTTATAAAACAAATTTTTCTAAATCAAAAAAAATTCTTTTTGAATGCGTCCGTGAAATTTCACTAAATTTGATAGTTTTTAAATAGATATTTTAAGGTTTGTTACTAAATATTTTAATTTTTAGTGTTCAATAACTATTTTTATTTTACTGTTTATTCATATCTAAACCAAGAAAAATAATATTATTTTATTGCAGTAATATATATTTTAACATTTCCAAATACACGTATTTCAACGGATTTTTACAACATCAATTATTACCCTTTTCAGAACTCATTTAAAAATACTTTTTTGCCACTTTGTATAAAACATTTTCGCTTTCATTGATTATTTTATTGCAATATTACTTATGAATGTTTTTTTGCCTGTTTATTACCTAGGGACTTTCCCAAATATGTTGGAATTTTTACAACCACAATTACTAATTATATTACATTAGACAGTATTTGTGTTGCATTTTTATAGTATTTGACAGTATTTGTTTGTCGCGTTCTTACATCAGTAAAGCATTTAAAAAATATGCGATGTCTTGATTATGTTTTGAAATGTATTCTTGCAGGCCTTTAAACGGTACTTTCATGAGTGTACTTCTTCTTCTTATACTTTTCATCCTTAAAATTTCAGACAGTTTTTAATGTTGGTTTTTTAAACGACTTTTTAGTAACTTTTTAATATTGCAATTGTGTAGAGCGTGAAAGCAGAAATAAAAATGCAGTGCGAAGAAATTGTAGGAAAAATAAATTCCGGTGTTTTTAAATTAGTAAACAACAAAAATACTAAGAGTAAAGTTTGGTCAGTTTTTTCCCAGATACAAAATGATCATAATGAAATAATTAATGGATTTGTTTATTGTAAAAATTGTAATCGTTTGTTTAAGTTTAACGGCAAACAAACATCCAATTTGGTGAGACACAAATGCTATTTAGAAGAACACATCGAAACTGAATTAAGAAAAGTTACAAGCTGAGATAAAGATGACTTTGTTGATGCGTGTGCTCAGTGGGTTGTCGAAGATTGTCGCCCATTTTCTGCTGTTAGTGGAAGTGGTTTTAAAAAAGTCGCTCAGGCCCTAATAAATATCGGAGCAAAATACGGAAACCATTTGAATATAACTGATTTAATACCAGATCCCCAAACTGTATCACATAAAGTCTCCAAGAAAGCAGAGGAAGAAAAGAATAAAATAAAAGAAGAAATTAAAGATGCAGTGGTAAATGAAATGGCATCTAACTATAGATTTGTGGACGGACAACTACGAAAGTTAAAAGAAATTTTTTATCAGTTACGTTCCATTATGTAAAGGAATTAAAATTATCGAATATTGTTCTGGGGGTAAAATCCATGGATTTTCAAAAAACCACTGCACAAAATATTCTCGCAAAGCTGAAATCTGTTTTAAATGACTTTGACATTAATGAAATAGAAAAAATTAAATTCGTAACTGACAGAGGTTCCAACATAGTAAAAGCTCTGGAAAAAAATACACGAACTAATTGTGCAAATCATCTTTTTAATAATGTGCTTAACTCCGCTTTCAATGATGCTGAAGAATTAAAGCCAATGTTGGAATCTTGCAAAAAACTTGTTAAGTATTTCAAAAAAAGTAATTTACAACACTTGCTTGCAACCTCTTTAAAAAATTATTGCATTACTCGCTGGAATTCGCACCTGCATTTATTTAAGTCAATTGTAAACAACTGGGTTGCAATCCAAGAAATACTAACAAACAACGCAGAAGTGCACAGAATTGCTGAAATTAACTTTCCTGTACTAATAGCTTTAGTCGAACTCTTCGAAAACTTTGACAAAATAAACAAAAAGGTTCAGGGAGAAAATTATGTAACAATTAATTATGTATATTTATCAATCAACAGTCTCAAAAACATTTGTGAAGCTAAACCTTCCGACTCTGCGCCTATAGCAAAATTGAAGGTTAACATTTTAAAGGAAATAGACGAAAAATGGATACCTAATATAAGCATTTACCAATATGCCGCCTGTTTTTTTTCCCCCACCAACCAATCGCGCTTTAGAGGAGGAAGTTTTAGTCCAAGTAAAGGAATTTTGCACATCACAAATTTTAAATAGTCCAGAAATCTCAACTCCTGAAACACACATGCATATCTCTAACGAAAACGAAACACCAAGTGACTTCAAATTGTTTTTTTCTGATTTTATAAACACGAGAAATCCTACTACAGAAGAAAGCATTATGGACGAACTTAACCGATATTCTTCCTGCTATGTGAAGCCTGACATCAGTTTCGATGTTTTGGACTGGTGGAACCATCACACGAACGATTACCCCCGATTGTCAAAACTAGCAAAGAAAATTTTGGCTATACCTGCTAGTAGTGCTGCCTCCGAGCGTGTTTTCTCTGCGGCAGGCAATATCATTACCGAAAAACGAAATAGATTGGGACCTAAGTCTGTAAATAATATATTATTTCTGAATTCAGTTTTTAAATACAAGCAAGCCTAATGTAATACGCTATTTACGTATCTAATTTTTTATTAAACCTTGTTTTTAAACCTATTTTGTATAATCGCACTTAATTTCTGAAATACATTTGACAGTTGTCAACACTCATCCTACGTACAATACTAAAATTATCTTTTATGTGTTTTAATTTAGTTTTTAGTACCCTTCATTCACAGGTATTCACAAATGATTCATGAATACAGCGCGGTATTCATGAATCTTTGTGAATGTTTGTTGTCATTTAGGTAACACATGCAATACACACATCATATTTCATCATACGATCTCTGTGTGAATGTGTTTTCATTCGCTTCATTAGCCCAGTGTGTAGTAATGTCAACAACATTATTTTTGTGTGAATGTATTCAAAGCAATAACACCAATGCAATTTCTTTTCTCTGATCCATATGACCCAAATTTTGTATAGAATAGGAAACCTAAGAGTCTTTAAACAAAAGTCACCTTAACCATGTTTTTTCCAGCGTTTAAGACTATGCAAAATTATGTAAGGAAATTTAGAAGTGGTCTTACATCCACGAACAGTAAACCCCGTTTAAAACATCTAAGCAATGCATAATGCAAATCACATATTTCAGTGCATTTTACTAATTAATATTAATTGGGTGGCGTTTAAAGAAGAAAATAACCATAATTATGTGATCAACTTAACTGAACTAAAAAACCGAATACAAAACATTCTATATGTTTTTGTAAAGATTTTTGTTATAAATTTAAAATTGTTTTTCTATTTTTTTGTTCATATCTGTATGTTTAGTCATTTGTGGTTGGAATAATGATGAAGAGAATAAAACTAATAAAAATATAAATAATAATAATTTTACCAAAAAGTCAAATTTATTTCGTTTGTCTGGCTTTTTTGTGCACAAAGCTGCAAAATTACAAAAAGGGAAAAAATGCAAATACTCAAGTGTGCGATAAATGTATGTATTTACTTACACATACAAATATAGTGCCTTTGTTATAAAATATTTAGAAAGGGTTTTCACCACAACTTTAATTTTGAATTGTTTTATGCAAGGCGTTGGCATTCTATGTAAATTTCACACCTGATGAGTTGTTACTCTAATTCTTTCGTGGCGCCATCTTGTCAAATTTGATTATTTTGTATGTTACCATTTGCTGTAATGTTTTTTTTTTTTACCTTAGGAAAATAATTTACCATAAGTTTATCCGTTTTGCTAAGTTCTTATTTAAAAAGCTTTCACCTATTGTTTCGAATGCATTTTGTACCAGTTTATTTATTTAATTTTTAATAGGCAAATAAGACATTAATAAATAAAAATGTTCATATAAAGATACATACATCCCACTAAAATATGAATTTTTATAAAAGAAAAAAAAACAAGGAAGAGTGCTATGCCGAATCTTTTATACCCTTCACCATCTATGTAAATCTAGTATAGTGAAGTAACTCCAATCAAAAAGGCAAATATTGGGGCGACAGAGAATTAAAAAATAAGAAAAAAATTGATACTGCATATATAAAATTTTACATAAAAATGACATCGGCTCTTAATGGGTTAAGCACATTTTTAAACAACTTTAGTATTTCCTTAAAGATCTCTTCAAAAGCTTTAAAATGATAATCATATTGATATTTTAAAACATTTGAAAATTTCAGAGCCCGGTAACTCGGAAAATTTGGACAAGCGCCAATTTTTTCAATTGATGTTTTTTTCTTATTTTTAAATTCTCTCTGTAATATATTTTTTATTGGCGTCACTTAATTATTCCAAAATTAGAGGTAGGTGTGGTGTTTTGCCTGCTGCCTCGAAGGACATGAACCGATCATGCTGATTTCCAATAGCACCTCTTTTTACACTATATCTAATCGATTGACAAACTTGATTTCAACACTAGCACGGACGGACAGACGGACATCACTCAATCGACTTCGCTATGCATAAGAAGTCACAATATAATGACTTTTTGGGGTCGGAAATGGATATTGTAGAAATTACACACGAAATGTCGAACTGAGATATACCCTTTTTCCACTTTGTTTGTTGAGGGGTACAAAAATATGTATGTATGTAGGTACATGTTGTAAATTTATATACATACCTATGTGTAGAAGAGATTTTAATTTCTCTTAGCTTTGATTTACTTTTTGAAGGTAGACACATGTTTCAAAAGCAAATCAATTACACACATACACACATATTTTTTAAAAACCTCATCTACTTTCAATGTCATTCATCACGTGTGTAACGAGTTTAAAATAGAACGAAAAGCTGAATTATTATTTTTGTTGGTAAAGAAAACAAATTTGCAATATTTTTATTTCTTTTTAACCGACATTCAATTCGTCTGAATGTTGCTTTTTTTTAATGTTTGTGTCTGCAGAATTTAGTCATTTCTGAACCGATTTTGAAAGTTTGTTGTAATTTGATCGATTATCCTTACAGATTGGTCCCGTTTAAAAAACAGTTCATAATCTTAAAAATTAAAGGGTGACCCTTTGTAACATATATACATTTTACGTCTATTATGAACTCTAAAGGGAACTTCTTTAAGATTAAAAATGACAGCGTATTACTATAGCTCCGAACAAAAAGTAATACATAAGTATATCTTAAAACTAAAAGGTGTCCCATGCTCTATACTATGAGTATAAACATTTAAAATTAGACGTTACAGGGTGCCACAATAGTTCATTTAATTTGATGAATATGGCCATACTTTTGAACAGTTATAGAAATACAGCTGAAACTTACAACGGAGCTGTATTGCTAAGTCCGCTATAACAATAAGTTTATAATTTAAATTTAGAAATTAAAGGGTGTTCTCGAAACTAATGTAATTTGACCTATATGGCCGTACCTTTTGAACCGTCATATACAAACACGTGAAAATTAGACAGAACGTCCACTACCTTGTTTAATATAAAAAGAAGTATAAACATTTTAAATTACAAATTAAAGGGTTTTACAATAGTTGATGTAATGTGATGTATATGGCGAAACTGTAAACCATTATAGACAGGCATTTAAAAATTACAGAGAACCTGATTGCTAAATCTACTACAACAGCAAGTATATAATTTGAATTTGGAAATTAAAGGGTGGCCCTATAGCTGCCCTAATTTGATGTATATTGACAAACTGTTGAACAGTTGAACTGGTATAAAGCTTGGAGAACCTTTATAGACAGTCAGATGAAATCAGTTTTAAACTCGATTTTTTTGGCAAGAATTATTATTATTTTTCTTTAAAAAAAAACAAATTGTGTTCTTTATTTCGGATGAATTAGTTAATAAGAGTTCCTGTTAGCGGTTTTGTTGTTTAACATTTTATTTACTTTCCCAAAATTTTGTAAAATAAAGGCAATAAACATTATCATCTTTAGTTACATACATATATATGTACATATTTCTAGTACAGTACACATGTTTGCATTCGTGGCATTCCTTCATTCATTTTTTATAAAAAGGAATTTTAAAATTAAAACAAGATTTTAACGTAATACAAAACACTTTTTTTTCTTTCTTTTAATTATTATTTTTTATTAAAACAAATTGCAAATGGGTTTTACATGCACACCTTCTTTGAAATTTTTCTAAGCACTGGACAAAAATTTTATTTTATTGGTGCAGCCCTGAATATTCTCCCTTGATGCACAAGCATTGTAAATTTGTTGGAGTAAATCTTTTGGCTGAAAATAGGCCAACAAAGAGAAATTAAATCACACAATTTATTAGGCAAGTTCCAATTACCGAGACGACAAAGTACCCGTCCAGGAAATGTATTTTTATTGTTTAAAAAACCCAACCAATAAACGTCCCCAGCAATGGAACATTGTGGATGCACTTGTTTAAAAAAAAATATATATTGTATTTTAATAAAGTTTTTTGTTATTTATTAATTAACATGTTATTAATAATTAAATTTTTGAAAAACAATTGCATCCACAATGTACCATTGCTGGGAACGTTTCTTATAATTTAATTTATATTGTAAACACAAATAAAAATAATGATTTCGCTTAAAATGTTTTTGCCAGAAATAGGTATCAGCCGTCAAACTTTAACTGAAAATATTGTAAAAAAAAAAAAACATTTTTGTCCATTCTAAAATAAGTAGTAAAAGGAACCTTTATAAATGTAGATAAAAAAGCGGCTAGTATGTATGCATGTGTGTATGTAGATATTTTACTGTTTAAAATTAGACTATTTGACCTTGACATTTATTGCAATATGGTTGTTGTATTTTTCATGTACCTGAAGATGATATTTTGAATTTCTTGGTACTTTTTAAATAATTTTACCAAAGCTTTAAATCGGTGGCTGCTTAGACGAAACCATTAAAAAATGATATACACACACACACACACACACCTATACCGACCACATTGCAAAAAAAAAGCTCACACAAGCCATAGCCGCTGAAGCATGGGGAAGAGAAACAAAAAATCGTTTACACGTGCTGTTAAGTGGCCTTAAAAAACCCAGGTATATTGACACATCACACGCACACACCCAAAAGCAAAAAAGAAGCAAATAAAGCGGACTAACAATGAATGATTTTCTGAGAGTTTAAAGCCTCTTAGTCATTTCTTTTTGTTATTGCTGTCATTTGATGGCGTGTTTGCATAAAAATGAAAAAATAATTAAAACAAAATATAATTTTTGCAACCAAAACACATTATTCGCCAGCCATAAAGATATCTGCTTTTGTTATTTAAGATTGCAATTAATAAATGGATATGTAAAAGCTTTGTTATACTAGTAATTTGAAGATTTCACCAAATTTTCCTTTTTCAATTCAAAAAATAAACACAATTATATTTTTTTTTTTTTTTTATATAAAAAATCCTTGTTTTGGGTACTCAATACTAAATAGTTTTTCGATACTTAGAGTTGTATTTTCATAAATATGTGTACGTATTGAATAAATTACATATGTATGCATTTAACCATGACTACAAAAAACTTTAAAATGCAAATTGAACAAAAAACAAATTTTCAGTATTAGAAACCAACCGTCCGAAATATTAAAGTTAAAGATTTCTTGAGAAATTTGTATAAATATATTGACCAGCAATCGTAGATCATGTTGGTTACCGAATAAAAAAGCCGTTTGAAACATTAAGTCCCGTTAAGATCCTATCTGATATTTATGATGTGCTATTGAGTAAATTTCTCTATAATGAAGGGAGACGGTATTTGGTACGACAACTTTGAAGGTTTTGAATTTTTGTTGTCTTTTTTCTTTGTTGGTTGAATCTAGTCAATTTGGCTTGAGATAAAAACTTAAATTTTCTATACAAAATTTGGGTATAATCCGCTTATGAGCAAAGTGCGCAGTAACAGATTTAATTTTCAATATTTCATGATATTATCATGAAAAAAGATATCAAATAATAGATTTTCATTTTTAAAATTTATAAAGCATGAAAAATCGTTCTGGGGTAACACAATATTTGGAGACGAGATCGTTGGACAAAAAAAAAATTGACGTAATTTGAATTTGATGCAGAAATGATGAATTTAGAAAACACAAAATATTATCTACCGTAGACCATGGCGGAGATTTGGTGATGTATGGCGGAAAGCGTTATTAACAGTTTAATGGATAAAACCGATTATTTAAATATTTGATCAAGAAATTTACGTACATGGATTTTTTACCAGGACAACGATCCTAAACACAACTTCGAAAAATACAAGAAATAGTTGATCTAACACCTTCCGAAAAAAGCTACACCATCCCCCACAATCAGCAGGTCACAACCAGTTTGAATAGCTCTGGGACCATTTGGATAGACAATTTAGAAAAAGGCACATAACAAGCAAAAAATCTTTGAAACAAATCTTTCGGGGGGAGTGTTCTAAAATTCCAAAAGAGTTTATATTGCTACTGGTGGAATCGCAGACGAGAAAGCTAGAAGCAGGTTTAAACGTAAAATCAAACAAAATACTAGCCATCATTTTTTTAAGCAATCCGAGATTGTGAACCTTTTTGAAATATTTTAAATTTTTATTTATACATAATTTGTAACTGACAATTAAATTGGGTAATTAAAAAAAATAAAAACTTTGATACAAGAATGCAGGGTAGGGTGTACAGTTTCTTTTGCATGGATGTATCTGAAAAGTACAAAAAGGCAAAGAATTAAAAATGCCAACAAACGAAAAGTAAGCTTTAATACGAAAGATAGCAGCAGTAAAATAATTTGTTTATAACACAAAATAATTTTTAAAAAGTAAAGTGGTAGCAATGTCAAGGTTACGATTCGACAGAAGGGAAGGCATAAAACACAATTATATACATACTACGATTCACCAGAATAGAGAAAAAGTACCTAAATAACGAAACTGTTGTTCTTTCTTTGCTTGCTTGCAATTATATATTTGGTAAAGTCTCTTTTTTGTTTACTTGGTTTAGCAACAGGAAGAAATTTTGAACTAAAATTTATTGCCTGTAAATGAATTGAAATTAATTTTCGCTTTTGTTCATTTATTTTAATTTCTGCTCTACAGAAGAGAAAAGTGAAGAAATGCTTTGGTTTGTGTGTAAACTTCGTTCAACTAAATAAATACTAGTATTCATTACTCGTATTCTTATTTACAAAGTTAGTTGGTTAAATAGATGATGTTTACAATTACACAACTAAAGTAGATAAATGCGAAGAATGCTGATGAAGGACGTAGCGGTCCAGCGGTACATTCTGCTAGCGTCTAATTTTTCTTGTTTTCTTTGAAAAACGTCCGCATACATTTGTAAAATAATTTTTCTTTCTAAAAAGGTTTTTAGAAATTAAAATAAATGAACTAAAGCCAAAATTAATTTTGATTCATTTACAATATTCACAGTTTCAATTCTAATTTGATAAAAATGAAATTGACTGGCTGTTGTAAATTTTTTTTTTTTTTTACTTTTACCGTTATTACAATGACTTCAAAAATTTAAATACTAAAAATTTTTATTAATGTTAACAGTGATTTTTTGTGAGAGGCATTGTCATCTTTAAATCCACTAGGCCCATCCTCTTAGTTGGTAGAGCTAATTTCTGTTTAGTCATAATTTTAATTAACACCAAATATTTGACAAAACGCGCAGCTGAAGAGTGCATTTAGTATTTGAAAAAGTAGTTTTAGGTAATTTTTTCGTCCGGCCATACGAATACTTTTTATACCGTATTCTATGGTTCTATTTTTGAAATTGCTTCTGTCCTTCTCCCTACTAGAATTTAAATATTAATTGCTGTTTCTAAAATGAAGCATTGCCCATATGTTACACATTGTCGCAAATTTTATATTTTATTTTAAGTTTTGTGAAGGCTACAGCTTTGAGCTTATTTAAGAAAGAGATATATGTACATACAGTTTTTATCGGTTTTTTATTCTTAAAAAAAGATTGTGACTACAATGTGTATCTACTCAAGCGAACCACAGTGTAATTTAACTTTAATAAAATTAAAAACTGCACTTCAACTGTCTACAAGTTGTTTAAAAAGCGATTTAAGAACAAACAATTTATCGTTGTGTTTTATTCTTTTTCTTGATTTTGAGTACTGACTTGAAAAAAAAAATAGGTACAGAAAGAATACATACAAAGAAACATACATAAGTATGTGTGTGAACTTAAACAAAAGAACCTAAAAAATCAAATAAAAAATAATCATAAATTAGGAAAGAAATTAAAGGCGCGTGCACCAAATAGAAAAAAAATTTATTTTAGCACGTACAGTGGGCGAATTAAATAAATTTAAATTATTTAATAATTAAGAAAAAGAGGAAACTTTTTACTTTAGAAACTAAACAAAAAAATAGATTAATTTTCTTTTTTAAAATTAATCATCTTATTTAGAAAATAATTTAAAAATAACAAAAATATTTATTTATTTTATTTAGGAACACCTATTATAATTTAGAACTCGTAACGTATAATTATACAATACCTACATACATATGTACAACAGTTGTAATGAAGCAAGTGGAGCAAACATTGTGCCAGGCCTTAAATTTTGCTGTTAATTTATTTCAACAAACTACCTATCACTACGTTTATACTCGTACGCACGTCTCATTCGCATATAAAAGTATTGTGAATAGAAAATTTTGCAGCATAAACGGTGAATAAATTTTTTATATGCAAATAGCTTACTCACGAAAATTATTTCTGATTAACTACTTTATTTGCAAATAAGTGTTTAGGTTATTAAGCCTTATAAAAATTTGGAAAACATTTTGAGAGAGAGAAAAATTATTGCTTAAACCCAAAAAACTTTCGTAATTAATTTTTAATACAAAATATTTAACGAAAACTATAAAATGTCGACATTTTACCAGCTAAAGACAAAATTGCTATCCGGTACCACTAAAATGACGAAAATATTCTTACCTAGGGTGCATATTAGGGATGAGCGTTCCCGTGATTTTTGAGAAACATCGTTACCAGTGAACGTGATTTTTAAATCACCGTTCTTTTAAGTAGTTACCGTAATCACCGTTTGCGGTTTGTTTTTATTTAAACATTCATGTTTATATAGGAAGTATATAACACTAAATAATATTTTATGCAAACAGTAATAATAAGGAAAAGGGAATTTTGATCTCTACATTAAAAGCAGGTGTAATTAAGTTTGCCCAGAAATGTAGAATTCGGAACACTGATTGATTATTGGTTCAAATAAAAAAAGCACACAACGTTTTTTGGTTTTTTTTTGCTACATATGTATGTATGTGTGAAGTTTGGAAAAAAGAATAGTTGCTGTTAATAAGTAAAAGCAAGAAAAGGCTACACAGCAAAGAAGCTGCTTTGATATAAATATGAAAGAATGAAAGAGTCAAAAGTACTTATATTTCTCTTTTACAAAGTAAAATAAATTTAAGTTTGTATGTGTGCAAATATAAAAGAACGGTCTTACGCGGAACTGTTATTTGATCAACTCGGTCACTGTAGTGACCAGTGATTTTTTAATCACAGTGATTAAATCACAGGTACTAAAATATCGCTCATCTCTAGTGCATATAAATGTAATATACATACGTATGTTACAATAAAGAATATTAAATTAAAAGCAATATGTCAAAATCGAATTTAAGCAAAGAGTTCATCAAAAATTTAATGTCGGCCACTGTAAATTTATTATTTATAAAAGCAATAAAAATACGATTTGTAGTTTTGAATAATTTTGAACTCTTCTTGGTAGAGATAGATATTTTATTCCTTAATCATACAAAACAACACACTTCAAGTGACAAAAATAAATTATTAAAACACTTTTGATCTTTTACACTTTATAAAATCCCCCATAAACACACATGTGCTTTTATATGACTGTTAAGTGTAGATGTACATAAGTATGTATGTATGTATGTATGCGCATTCATCCTAAAATAAACTGATTAAAAATTTTAATAAGAGAAATACAAAAAAATATATAACATACCGACAAAATAATAAATAACAATGTTCAGGCATGTGCAAAACAAAGTAAACAAACAAAATCGTAATCAGCGTTGCCACACAAGAAATTTACTTCCTACCAATAATTTTCAAAAATCCTACCAAAATCGTTCACAGCCTACCAAAAATTTAAAAATGCATTTCTTGCATATAAACTCTGTTATACTCACTTGGTTTTTTTCTTGTAATTGCTGAGATGGAAGTTTGTTTGATTTTAAATACTTTTAGAGAATACTATGCAGGAGGAACACCCATATCTTTCCTGGCGCCAATCAAATTCTTTTGACTGTTTCTTTACATGCAATATTAGTAAATATTTATGTAATAAATAGGTACATATTTACAATTAAAAAAGTTTACTTTCTTTTCCATTTTGTCTGTTAAATTTTTTAATACAGACACTTGAAAATTCCTTCACTTGAAACCTTCACTCAAAAGTATTGTTAATTTCAATTTCATAATATTGTTCGCGTTTCTTAAACCAGAGATGGTTATAGCTTTAATCATCTCTATGCAAAAAAGCAGAGATGTTTTTTATTGCACCTAATACAGTTTTTGAAAACAGTGGTAACACTATTCAAAGTTATTGTTTATTTAATTCAAAGTTACATTTCTTTTTATTTTATGTTCTGAAATTTTAAGGTGAAAAATTTACTATTGCTAAAAAATTGCTAAAGGAGGAAAACCTACCAAAAACTTAAAAAAAATGCAACAAACCAACCAAACTACCAAACTGTTTTCTAAAAACGAAAAACTACCAAGTTTGGTCCGATTGGACCAAAGCGGCAACGCTGATCGTAATACAAAAGTGGAATTCTTGAAAGAAAATAAAATGCTCTTCAACAGGCTGAGACTGAGTGAAAGAGAAAGAGAGCGTAGAAAACGTTATTATTTGTTTTTAGCACAAGTTCACACACGTGACAACGCACGCTAAACAATTCAGCATTAAATTAAGGCCGGTTCACACTTTGAAACTTTTCTTGTACCGGTTCTGAATTTAGTGAGGGAAAATAAAGTAATAAGGGGAATGGATTGAGACCTGCGCAAACCTGCAAATCGGTTAGTTTAACTACTAATAACTTCAAATAAAAATATCTACTGTTTTCTAATAGCCCGTTCAGGCTGCCGCGAAATGAAGTCATTTCGTGATTTCGGCTGAATTCAACTTGAAAATACGTAATTTCCCATACGTATTGCCCTAATCAACTTATTTTACATAATTTCAACGAAATCAACTTCAAATTACCATGTGTGCAACCATGAACATACATATACATACACATGTATAATAAGATTTATGGTGGATTATAAAAATTGCAAGAGCTTACATACATCTGTATTTATAAAATGTTTTTCCACTTTGAAGTGCCAGAAACAAATGAAACTGATTTAAAACTGCAGAGTGTAATCTTTTTATTCTGACGCCTTTATCCAGTTTAAGGCGTTGCAGAATTTATAACTTTTTCTTTTTTGATATTTTAATATTGATAGTTTCCAATTTGATTAATTAGAACTGTTTTTTTTCGATTTTTTACCTACAAAATTATTGTACAAAAGAATAAAATAATACTAGTAGGAATAAATAAAAATAGCTGATTCCGAAATTTTCAAGATTTTGTTCATAATTTCACCTTGAAATTACTTTGTTCATTGGCAGTTGAAAAAGGGTATAACTAAGTTTGTCATTCCGTTTGTAATTTCTATAATATCCATTCCCGAACCCATAAAGTATATATACTCTGAATTCTTATGCATTGCGAAGTCGTTTGAGCCGCCGCCCGTGTTAGTACTGAAATCAAGTTTGCTGAGGCAATAGATCAGCTAGAAAAAAAATATGTAAATTGAAAATTAAGAAATAAGAAAAAAACATCAAGTGAAAAAATTGGCGCTCGCAAATTTGACTAAGTTTGTCATTCCGTTTATATTTCTACAATATCCATATCCGATTTGTATTTTCCAAATTTTTTAAAACATCAATGTGGATATGATTTGAAAGGTTTTAAAGAGATCTTTAAGGAAATACTAAAATTTTTTAAAAATCCTAAAACCATTAAGAGCCGATGGAATTTTGATATAAAATTATACATATCCAGTAACAAATCTTTTTTCTTATTTTTAACTCTCTGTCACCCCAATATTTGCTTTTTTGATTGGAGTTACTTCACTAAACTATATTTATATAGATGCTTAAGGGTATATAAGGTTCGTCATAGCCATTCAGCACTCTTACTTGTTTTAAAATATATTTATGATAGAAGAACCTTCAGAAAGAGCTATGCATACAATAAATGTAACTTAACCGTTTTGCGGATGGATCTATCTCTTCTATTACTTACACGAGAAAAAAAATAAGTGTCTCATTTTATCTGAGAATAGTAAAGTATATAAATTTCACCACATTATTGAGATAAAAATGCCATTTTTAAATACTATACTTTAAGGTGTTTATTTAGTGTACGAAGACAAGGAGAATAGCGTTATTAATGATAATGCTTTGACACCATTTAACCATTAGTCAATGATAATGTCTTTGCTTTTTAACTAATTATCAATGAAACCTTTTATTTTCAATATTGATAGTGCTTAATAATAACTATTGATTTTATCAACCATTCAATGCTAATGAAATTGACACGTATTTAGAGCATAACATTAATTACTCTCACGTATGATTTTATAGTAAGTTTGTCGGCAAATTTTAGCATTTTCGTGAATTTTGGATTCTCCACTGATTTTGCAGTTGTTCTCAAATTTTCTCTCTTTTGAGAAGTTTTAGTTTTCATAATAATTGTTAACATTCATTTTTTAGTGAGTTTTTGAGCTTTTATTGCATATTGTAGGAATGGCAAGCGAAACGAAAAATTAAACATACACATATGCAGATCCAAACAAAAAACATATGCATGTTTATATTAACGTCTGCCGTGAAGTGTATAAAAACATATGACAGCATGTTGCAAAAAATTAAAATTCTCCTTAATATAAAATTCAATACAAATTTGTTGTAATAGGAGTTTTACTCAAAAATATAGTCATAAAATATATTCATAAAAAATAATATAACTATAAAATTTTCCATACAAATTTGTCCTAAAATACATTTGAAATCTATATTAATAATGATATAATCTTATGAGTTCTACATCCTTTTTTCTAAGGATGTGTAGGTGTGTTAAAATATCAAAGTAACTAATTATTTTTTTTTTAAATGCACTTTATAATCTTATGTTATCAATGAAAGGTATTAAAGAAGCAAATTTCTTTCGTATATTTAAATAGAGTACGATCGAAACCTTAATGTCGTTTTTAAGACGGCGATGAAGTAAAGATGAATAGGAAAATTGAACTAACTTCGAACATTACCGTGACAATCCTTTTTGATTTTTAAATTTAGATTTTTATTGCCATATTCATAAAATATTAAAGTAGATTCGAAATTTAATTTAGGTATTGCAAATTTGTCATAAAACACATTTAAAAATTATGATAATTTTGATGAATATGGCAATTAAACATTCACTTGTAGAAGTTGCTTATTAAAAACAAAACAAAAATGTATAAAAATTAAACTCAAAATCAAAAATATGTTTCATTTATTCAACTCATTAATAAATTTTTTTATTAAGAAAACAATACAATAATTAAGTTTTTATAAATTAGAATTTAAATTTATTTCTATTATAACGCACACGTTTTCATAACATAAAGGCTTTTTCTTATTTCTGCTGATGTGATGATAGTTTTACTCTCTTTCTGGAACAGTAACTTTTGTAGCTTTTATTACTTTATTTGGATCTACCAATTTACAATAACAAAACTAAAAAAATGAAACTGAAAAATGTTATTATTAATATTTTGCACTTTCTCTTTTATAATTCTATATTCATTATTTTATTCTTTTTTAATAGCAGAATTTATGAGACTCTAGATTTAAAAAGTAACGTAATTATTAAGTTTTAACACTTGGCAACAGTTAAAAGAACGTCAAATGAAATACAAGCTTTCATATATATTGTGCATCAAAATGCCTGGTGAAAATGGTATAAAATCGACAAATTATTAACGAATAAATTGTCAATTTTACTATTAAATATTTCTACATTTCAAAAGAATTTTAAGGCATTTCACAAGTTGATTTATATTGACGTAGTAACTAAACTAAACTTCATTTCTTAATGATTACTGTATTTTTCTAGAAAATTTTGGATTTTATTGTCATTTTGCTCCATTTAATCAATTTAGTTCGGACATAAGAACCTTGAATTTCTATAAAGTATTCGAAAGTTGCATTTAATGGTAATTTTTGAAGAAAACACTTAATATAAAATTTGTGTGCATATTTATTTTTGTCTTCTTTTTAAATAAATTAAATTAAAGAATTGCGAAAAATTAAGAACAAACTTAAATAAAAGTCTTAAGGATTAAAGATAAGTTCGTGTGATTAGATCACTGATAAAGAACTTAACAGACATAATTTAAATATATTCATATTTTTAAAGTAAGTGCTTCGTAAAACTAAAATATATTAGTTTACATATGTACATAAATTAAAGTGAATAGTTAAGACATTACATTTAACAATTGAATGCAAGCAATCATCACCATGGCTTAAACATTCAACTAGTTTTAGAATTTCTAATGTAAATAAACTATTAACTATTAAATTAATATTAGAGGGGAAAATCGACAAAAAACCATTTGACATATATGTTTGCTGTTATTGTGAATTACTCTTAGCACGGTATTGCCATAAATATAAAAATTTCAATTCCACATGTTTCTATACAAACAATAATGTTAGAACAGATATACGTAAATAAAAATGGACATCAAAAATTAAAATATATATTAGTATATTAATATAAATTTAATGCATTAATACATCAGTACATAAAATAAATATCGATGATGATTGATTGAATAAAGATTTTTCTTTACAGTATGGAAATCAATAGGAAATTTCCTGACATGGTTTTCTTTGGCATAAAAGTAAATATAGGAACTAAAGTTTGCAATCAAGATAAGGTGATTAACCATTTTTTATCTAATGACTAAACAATATTTTAATGTTAAGCCTTTCCTTTCAGACGTGAATATGAATGTGCTACTGTTGTTTTCGTAAGAACATGTAGGTAAAACCTATACCATTCACTTATTTAAGTTGTTATTTGCGGTCCGCTAAAAAGAAAAATATATCAAATCTTGTATCAAAATAATTCTTGCAAAAAAATCGAATTCAAATTATGTTTTAGTTATCCATTTATAACGGCTTAAAAATTTTGCAACATTCATCAAATTATATTAACTTTTGGAACACCTTTTAATTTTCAAATCCAAATATACTTGTTATATACTATAATATAGTATATGTTAGCAATATAGTTTCTTTATAAATTTCAAACGTCTATCTAGAATTGTTCAATAGTTTGGCCATATACGTACATCAAATTACATCAACTAATGTAATTCAAAATTTAATTTAAAATTTTAAATATTTGTACTTCTTACTATACCAGACGAAGTAGTGGACATTTTTTCTAATGTTCAAGTATATATTGTATATAATGGTTCAGAAGATACGCCCATGCAGTTTAAATTACGTCAATTATGGGAACAACCTTTAATTTCTAAATTCAAATTGTATGATTTTTCTTATAGCGGATTAAGCAATACAATACATCATTAAATTCCATTTTTAAATTTTATACAGGCTGTTATAGCGGACTTGAAATACTGGTTCTTTATAAATTTCAACTGTCTGTCAAGTGTTCAAAAGTATGGCCATATACAAAAATATATGTAGTATTGGGGCAAACTCTAAATTATAATTTTGAAAATTTGGAGTTATTATAACGGTCATAGCAATCGGCGTTTTGTCCAATTTTCAAGCGTTTTTCTATAACTTTTTAAAAGATAGGCCCATATAGGTCAATTAACGTCACCTATAGAGAAACCCTGTAATTTTAATATATTTTTTTCTATTTTTGCTATTGGTAGCCATAATAATACTCAGTTTTAGAGTGCTGCCCTTCACGGTTCGTAATACAGTTAAAAAACATGTATGTAGTATGGGGACACCCTTTAATTTTTAAGATTATGAACTGTTCTTAAAACTGGACCAATCTGTAAGCATAATCTATCAAATTTCAAAAAAATTTCTGAATCGGTTCAGAAATAACAGTTCTGCAGGCACAAACAAATAAGCAAAATTCAGTCGAATTGAAAACCTTCTTTTTTTAAGCCGGTTAAAAAAACGTGATTTTACCTTTTTTGCATTAAAGTCTGATAAGGAATTTTTGAATAATTAAATATATCTCAAAATAAAAATAAATAAAAAAATAAATTTTTAATAAAGTTGTATGGAAACGGAGTCTGCTTGTTTGAAATTTTCTAGTTCACTTAACTTCTCATATCATATCTTAAGCTTTTATAGTGCCATTCAAGAATGCCAATCGATTTATATCGACCAAATTAACTTTTGCTTTACAAGATTGTTGTGTACACTCCTATTTAAACATACCGTTATACCATGATTTAATATACATATCGTAATTCTCATAAGAAATTATTTTTAGTTTTCGTGATTCCAATACAGCGTCACAAAGTTCAATGCAATAGAGTAAAAATAATTGTTTTAGAAGCATTAACATTTTAAATATTTCATTCTGATAAATACCTTCTCCTGTGAGGTTACAATTATGTAAGTTAGGATCTCTCTACACAATAATAGTCTTTACCACTTAAAATATTGCCGTTGAAAAATTAAAGTGTCCTACACTTTATTTGCTTTTGACAAAAAATATATACTGGACATATGTACCAGAGAACTGCACGAGTACAACGCAACCCATAAGTACACCGCATACTTACTCTATACTTTTCATACTCGAGTATTTTAAACACCGCAATAAAAAGTTGCGATGTTTAAGGCTGGTTCACCCACAAAAATTTTGTTCCGAAACATTTTTTTTATACGTAGTTTGACGTTTTATTTTTTGAGAGAGAGAGAAAACTCACTTCGGAACAATTTCAGCTTGAGAGTAGAAATACAACCTCACGGTTGCGGATGCGGTTGTTTTTTTTTATATGGAGTTTTGACAATAAAAAACGTTCAACGAATCCCAGCGTTGTCAACTTGGTGCGTTTCGCACCATTTTGGGTGCTTTTTCGAATTTTTTGTGCGAAAATATTACGTGTTGGTGCGTGGTGCGTTTTTTTTTTTAATTTTAGTGCTTTTTTAATTTGCGGTGGCACCAAAGCAAATTTAACACCACTCTGTTTTTTGTGTGAAAAAAAAAAATTTTTGTACAAAAAATACACCTGTTTTAATACCATTTCGTTGAAGACGTACCAAATCATAAGCACAAAATGAAACGGTATTGTTGTTGTATTAATTTTTGCTTACAGATTGTTCTCGTTTAATAAACAGTTCATAATCCTAAAAATTAAAGGGTGTCCCCATACATATTTTTACGTGTATTATGAACTGTTAAGGACGATTCTGTAAAATATAAAATGACTGCGTATTACTATGGCTCCCAATAACAAAAAGTTATACAAAAATAAATCTAAAATTAAAGGGTGCCCCCATAATTGCTGTAATTTTACTTATATGGGCTATTTTTTAAACCGTTATAAACAAACGCTTGTAAATTGGACAGAATGTCGGTTGCTATGGCCGATATAGTAACAAGTATTTATACTAAATATTATAAACTAAAGGATGCGCCTATAGCTCACTTAATTTGATGTATATGGCCATACTTTTTAACAGTTGTAAACAGACGCTTGAAATTTACAATTGCTGAGTCCTAAATCATTAAAGATTTTAAATAAAAAAGAAATTCTAAAACTTGGTGCGTTTTCTCTTAAATGGTGCGTTTTTTTCTTCACTTTGGTGCGTTTTGAAATTTCAAAGTTGACAACGCTGACGAATCCGCATGAAATTAGAATCTATTTTAATTTGAGTGCGTTTTCTCTCAAGCTCTCAATTTTGAATTTTTTCTCTTTCAGCATGATGCCACAGTTTTATTGTTTTTCTACCAAAAAATTCTATTTGTTAATGACTACGAAAACAGAAGAGAAAGAAAATGTAAAAAGTCATTGAAAAACAACAATAATTTTGAAATTTTTCAATTTATTGCTTATTTACATTTAAAAAAAAAATTTTTTAAATATATTTCAATAAGGAAGAATAAAAAATTTAGTAAACAAATAAAAAAATGACAATAAAAACCGCATCCGTCGCCGCAACTCATTTTATTTGTTTTTTCTCTGACATGCGAAATCCGTCGCCGCAACCGTGAGGTTGTATTTCTACTCTGAATTGGTTTAATTTTAATTTTTGTTCCGAAACAATGAAACTGTGCTGCCAACTATTTTATATTTTCAAAGAAAATTTAACTGAGCTGCCACATCATTAATTAATGTAATAAAAATCTTTCAAGCAAAAAAATATATTTTACATACTTTTTCGTTCTTTGTTTGCATTGATATTCAATAATTATTTTTAAAATTTGTTTTGTTCTTAAGATTACCTGCCTTAATTTGCCTGGTATATTTATAATAAAACACAAAATAAAAAAAAATAAGTTTAAAAAATTGTGTCATGGATCTCAACGAATGAATCCCTTGCCTTGAAGCTTATTTCAGAAATGAAAAAGCCGGGTAGAGAATGCTTGTATGACTTTTTACCTCAATTTTTTTTACCTCATTTTTTGATTTAATTATGAAAGTTTTTTTAATTTAAAATTTATTTATAACAAAACGGCATTCAGTGATTTTAATTTTCTGTCACAGTGCTGCCTGCTTGTAAAGTAACACATCTCGCTTACACATATGTTTCATATGGTAGCTTTGTTTTTCCAGACAAATTGTTCGAAGTGGGTGAATCGTTTCAGAACAAACTCTCAAAAAACTAAAATTCTCTCACAACAAAAATTTTGTTCCGAAACAATGGGTGAACCAGCCTTTATACTCAAATGGAATGGGTATAGTAAATACTCGCACAAAAGAAATGCGGTGGCGATCACACTGCAACCGCATTTAAGATGAGTATACTTAGAGTATTAAAAACAGACACTCTTGCAGTTCTCTGATATGTACATGTTTCATTTTGAGGAATTAGAGATTTAATTCATTATGAAATTATTCTTACATGGCAATCCCAAAAAGAAATAAGTGCCTTCACCCACAAAAATTTTGTTCCGAAACATTTTTTTTTATATGTAGTTTCTCTCTCTCAAAAAATAAAATGTCAAACTACATATAAAAAAAATGTTTCGGAACAAAATTTTTGTGGGTGAAGGCACTTATTTCTTTTTGGGATTGCCATGTAAAATTCTGGGGACTAAGTTCGTAGCGTTTTAGAAATCGCCAATAACCCTACATATATTTAAAATATTGCCTAAAGGTAACATTGGGTATTAAAATGTTTAATGGCTGAATGACATTGATGCAGATTTCTTTATATTAATATAAAAATAAATTAATATTCGTTTATTTTATAAGAAAAATAATTAAAAGCAGATAAGGTCAAGGGACTAAATAATTTTATGATTCTGTTAAAATTGAAACGTTGGTATGTATTTAAGTAATGATGCGGATGAGCAGCTAGCAATATTGGATTGCAACTGTTGCATATGTTTGCCCTTTTTAAGAGATATAGGAAACATATTCCTGAAATTAGGTTTCAATTGTCTCTAAGGGATCTAGGATATATTTCAAAATAAATCTGGTAATAATTGGAAGGTATTCTGTCGTCGTATAAAAAAGGCTAAACCATTCATTAGAAAGTTAAAGAGGGTTATTTTGCTAATCTAGCCAGACATTACTTTCTTTAAGCTTATATTGGCTCTAAAAATTTATTGAGAGCCCCTAGAATAATGAAGCTTGGCAGAAAAATCTGTTATAGTCATAGGCTGTTAAAGCTAGAAAATAAAGAAAAACCGGACTAAGGAAAAAAGTTCACCTCGGAATAACTAATCCTACCTCAGAAAAATGCAAGTTTGTTTTTATTTTTGCTGTCCTTTTATTAGCAATTACAACTTTTAAGGTTAAGGAATGTTCAAAAACGAATGTAATAAACGAAATGAAAATTATATGGGCACCTCTCCCTGCCCATATTTATAGTTAAAATAAAATATACGTTAAGGGAACTAAAGTCGGTTTTACATTAGAGTCTAACTCATTCATAGACAATTTAAAATATACTTACTTTTGGCGATAAAGTCAACTCTAAATTTAAAACTACCTAAAGCTGTTTTAAACTCATTTTTCCATAATTATTTTATTTGGTTTAAGAACACAATACTCTATATCTGATTTTTATACCAAAGTGAACAAAATAAAAACAATTTTACTTTTTTCTACTGTTTGTTTAGAAATTGTATGAAAACCTTTATCAAATTACAGTTGACACCCAGTGGCTAAACTTAAAGTATACTTTATTCTTGACTATGAAAGCAAAAAAGATAATAAGAGCCTTTTATTTTAGAGTATACTTTAACAAGAGTCGACTTTAGTCTATAACTATGTTTTTACTCTTTCTAATTTTCTAAATTTATTCATTATTAACCTTTCAAATGCCTTACCAATCCTTGCCTCCTAAGAATATTATTAAAAAGATATTTTTGTAATTTCTTACTTTATAGTATTTTATTTATCTGAAAATAATTAATTTATTTCTAGTAATAATTTATTTATGATTGTAACGGTAATTTTTTTTTAATTATACCAATGAATTTTTTGAAAACAACTTCTTTGCACACAGATGATGAATGCCATGGTCCTTCTTTGTCTGATTCTTCAAAGACCACTTTTAAATCTGAATCCTCTTCAGCGTAAAGTACAGTAGAAGAATGAAAGGAATGGCTTCTTTCGAAAAAGTAATAACCTTTATTTTTGGAGTGGGTCTATTGTAGTAATAAGTGGGATAGAACTTATCAAAAGCCTATTAATAATATATATGCTACACTAAACCCTTGTAAACTTTCTAGCAAAATTCTGCCTGTAAGGACTGAAACTTTTGTTTCAAGCCTCTGTCGCTTCTTCCCAATAGGCAACAATCTTTTTTGTACAGGTAATAACAGTGTTAGATGTAATGATTTTAATACAAAATATATACTTTCAATTATTTATTTCCCTTGAAATTATCAAAAAATCCAACAAATGCGAATGAATTTTTTTATCATGAAAATTTAAAACAAAATTTTTCTCAAATGTATTATAAGTAGCTGCTAATATAGCCTTTCACAGAAAAAAACCATACAAAATCTTTATTAGTTTAGCCACATAAAATATAATGCAAACCTCTCAAAATCGTATAAAATCAGTAAAAACGTATGCGATTTATCCTACTTTCCTGATTTAAACAGTGTCCCAAAACGACAAATCTGAATAAAAAGCCTTGAAAATTCTCTATACGATGCAGAATTTTGTTATCTGTCCAGCTGCGTACTTAAATTTTTAGATTTTGTTTAAAGGTTCAGCGGATTTAACTGACGTTTTTCAGAATATGATGAATTATATTAAAAAATTTATATTTGATTGGGTCGCAAATAATGGTCTTTTGATTAATTCCAATAAATCCAAGGTTGTTTGATAACTGTAGTAACAATGTTTCTGTTAAACTTGGTGATAATTGCATTGAGTTTGTTGATAGACTTAGGAGCCTAGGAATTTATATTGATAGTAGTTTGAGTTATGAAAGTCAGGTAAATGCTATAGTATTAAAAGTTACATTCACTTTACGTAAACTATACAACATTGACATAATGCTACCTTTTTATATAAGAAAAAGAATTGTTAATTGCCGATTTTTCTGTATGGATTAGAGGCTTACTCAGGCACTCTGGGACATGCGATGGGAATTATAAAATTAGCAATTAATAGAGTATTAGGTATCTATACTCACTCAGATTATTAGCTCCTGTTTCTCCATATGCTACAGAATGTTTTTGGATTTTCTTTTACCGAATTTGTTACAAACTAAAAAAACTTCAAGCGCCCAATTATTTAGTTAGTTTCTTTTAATTTAGTAGATCTAATAGAAATAAACAACTGCTTTTACCAAGGTTGACTTTAATATTTGAATGGTCTTTATGTGTTAAGAGTATCTCTTGCATACAATAATTTGCCTCACTCTTTGAAGTCATCATTCCCCTGATAATTATAAGATAAAAATAATTAAAACAGATTTTAAGGAATACTCCGTTTTGTGTAATTTAAGCCCGATAGAATTTAAAATTGTAAAAAATAACACAAAAAATTAAATTGTAATAAAGAAATTTTTTTATACGAAAGATCAGAACATGGTATTAATATTTAAAAATGATTTCGGGCATATGGCCACCGCGGCTGCTCATGACGAAGCGCATTCTGGATGTCCAACTTTGGGTTTCTTTTTCAGTTACTGCTGTCCGTGTGTCACAAATAACACGAACAATGTTGGCCTCCAAATCATCAATTGTTGCTGGTTTATCAGCAGAAATCCGCGACTTCACGTGGCCTCACAGGAGATAATCGAGAGGTGTTGAAACGCACGACCTTGGAGGCCAATTGACAGGTGCAATTCTTGAAATCAACTTATCGCCCATTTTTGATTTCAATATCTCGATGGTTGCGATCGTCATATGGCACGTAGCGCCATCTTGTTAAAACCACATTTCGTTTGCATCAATGTCATTCATATTTTCAAACAAAAAATAATTAATCATGGTGCGGCAGCGATGTCCATTACCCGTAACGTGAGATCCGGATTCATTTTTAATGAAATAAGATTTGACTCCATATGCGGCAATTTAGGTTATTAACAAACCCGTAAAGCCAAAAAAGAACCTCATCGATGAACTCAATTTGGCGACTAAACAGCGAGTCAGAGCCAAATCGGCGAAAGAACGACGCAGAGCGAGTCTGTTTGTAATGATTTGCCAGAACTTTCTGAAAATAATAAGAAAAATTTAATTTTTAGTGTTATTTTTTATAATTTCAAGTTCTAAATGTTAAAAAAAACATCCTTCAGATACCCTTTCTTTTACCATTATTGATTTTATCTTGAAACGTTGTTTTTAATTTTTAATTGCGTAAAGTGGTTTGCAGTGGAATTTCTTGTGCGGTTTAAATGTCTTTTAAGGGCGGTTTACATGGTCACAGAAGTCTTACGACATGTCAAATTTTTTTGCAGAATAGTACAAGTCGCTTCGCCTAAACAAAATACGTAATAAATTTGCACAAATTAAGAGCAAATACGGATTAAAATTTGACAATCGTTTGGCTCTCTCTCTCTTTTTTTTGGAAATTTTCGAAAGACAATTACGAATCATTAGATCAGGGATGCATTTTTCTGCAAACCGCTGTTTTAGTTTTGGTGTGTTTTACTCATACCAATTGTGTAAACGCAAAAATAATCTGTCGTAAGATTTTTGCTCTCAGTTTTAAAATACGGATGGAATTTTATATTATTTTCTCTTGGATTTTACGTACGTAAAGTCGTACCGTCTAAACCCCCCTTTATTAGTTTACTTAATGATATGTAAAAGTTAATACAATGGTTGTAGACAAGTAGTATATCTGTGCTTTTTCTTAGGTTTTAAAACATTATATTATTTTTATATTTAAATTTACAAAAATTCTTAAGACAGATGCATTTTTTATAATTTAAGGGTTGTTTTTCTTTAAATTGACAAAATAAAAAAACCAAAGAATCCAACATTAATGTTCTTCTCGGAATCTGACACCACAATATATCATTTATTATCTAAGAGTTAGTTAATGTTGAATTTAAGCTTTAAGTAGAATTATTATAGGAAATACAATATTTTCAAAATAATATTTACAAAACATGTTAGCAATTTAAATTTTTAGCGGTAAGTACATTTTTGCATATTTTGAACAAGCACTTGATGCACTTATAATTCCAATTATAGGTTGATAAAAGGAGGAAGGAATCAAGCACAATTATAGTAAATTATTGTTTCTAAAAACCTTTTTCTAATTTAAGTAGTATACAAAAAAACTTTAGACGTCTTCAGAAAGCTCTGGAAAAAGAACTGGACATGCATACATCCGGACGTATATATATAGATTGTTATAATTAGGAGAAAACAAAAACTTTCTTAGGAGCGTTAAGATGACTAATGTGCCAACCAAATTATCAAACTTTAAATGTGTTGTTGACAACGCTTTAGAACTCGTAAAATATTGTTCGATCAAAGTTAACGTTTGTACCCGAGAACATTTACAAATCAAATGGAAAAAGGTAGGTGGATAATTACTTGGATTTTGAATTCTTAAACTTGCTTATATATTCTTAAAATATATAACACATATTTTGAAAAACCTTTTTTGATCATAGTTGAGCGTATTTTCGTACTCTGTACCAGTCTATCGAAAAAAATTGATTGACAATAATTAGAATTGATAAAAAAAAATTTTATAATCTAATTGATTACTAATCGTTATCCAAATTTAACAGCTATTTATAAAACCCATTGTCAATTTGGATCTCTATTCATTATTTTTACTGATACATTATTTTGGTGTTACATATTGAGGCTGTCTGTTTACGAAACGTTAATTTTAGTCATAGACGCTATATTATACTTTATACATGAAAACTATTCTTTAACAAACTTTTTATATACAATTGTAATAATTTTTTGGCCAGTGAAGGCTTTTTGTATTACATAATTTTTAAATAAATAAAGAAAGAAATAATATATTTACCTTAAGAATTTATAAAACCTGCAAAGAAAAGTGGAAATAAACCTTAATACTTTATCTCTTATTTAACCCGGCTTAAACCACAAGGTAAGTTATAAATCCGTTTTTTTAACTCAAATGAAAGAAAATTACTGATTCTCTTATTTCCCTTTACCACTTACTTCTTAGCAACTATTATCAACTGTTTAATATTGGCATCAAATTTATCAACATTCCCTACTCCGCGAAATCTGCAAGATAAATTATTAAACAATTCAATCGTTTCCATTTCTGATTAAAAAACTTTGACCTGGATAATATAGACCAATTTAAAGTTACTGGCAGATGTACATAATATTTTGAGGCGGTTTGTTAATGGATTTGATAGCTTTTTACAGTAGGCATCTTTTGGCGCTTTAATCCACTAGAACAAATTCGGAAGATCATAGATATATTCGTCATATCAAAGTTAAAAATTTACAATGATGAAAAATTATTTTTTTTTTCCTTTTTAAAAAGATTTATCTATTTGTCAGATTAAAACTCTAAAGAATTCCTCGTAAATATTAAACTATCGTTGGGAAATATGAGCGCTGATAATCAACGATTAAGTTCTCTGTAAAGAATATTCATTTTTAATTCGTTTTGTATTGATTTTTTTTTTGCTTTTTCAGCTTCTTGTTGACATAAAAATAATTGTTATTATTTCTAATTAGATAAACTTTATTTAAAAACTGAAGTTAATGTTCGAAAAGAAGGAAGAATCACCATAATTAAGAAAATTTGTTTTTTCTGAAAATTTTTTCAGTAAACTTTTACTGGTTACTGGAAAAAATTGAAGTAATCAGTAAAAATTTACTCCTTACTGAAGAAATTGCAGTAACTAAAAATTTTTACTAAAATCCAGTGCTATGCAAATTTTGTGAATTTTATTGTACTTAAATCATTAAAAGTTTGGTCAACTGGGAAGTGAACACTAATTGCATTGAAAAAAATACCGTTATAGGCCGCATTCCATTGATAAAAAGTTTCTCTTTATATATTTTGTTTCATTACAATTTACTGAATACTGATTAGTGATGTTACAAATTTCATATGTGTTAATATCCGTTTCTCGAAAATTAAATATATATATTAAATAAATTTTTAAATTAAATTAAAAGTTTATTGGTTACTGAAAAAAATTGCAGTAACCAGTCAAACTTACTGGCATACTGCAGTATGCCCAAGTATGCTGTTCAGATTAGAGGGAAGCCAAAACAGGATATGTATATGTAAGTAATACTTTAACGATTTCCAATGGGCCGATTTTGTTGTGCCGATAAATGGTTTTGCATTATTAAACATTCACATTTATCGAGCAGATAAAATCGTATCTTTAACTAACGACAAGTTGTAATAACGACCCTTAGAATTAAGACGACGGCAGTTCCCAAATTAACAAATAAAATATTTGTTTTTGATTTTCTATATTTCACAATACGTGATATGTAATATTTCGGCCAATAAATGATGTTTGGCTCCATTCCCTGCCAAAATTTTATAAGCCCTTCTTTTAGAATAGGCAACGCAATCGCAAACTTTTATTTTGAAGCGCTACTTTTTAAACTGCTGATCACATTTTTGACAGGTTCTTTATTAATATCAAAAACGTATAAGTTTGATGAACTTAAGCCGTAGTCAAGATTAGTTGTTGTTGGGAAAAATACTCTTAAGTTGTTTTTCAAGTTTCACTTTATTTTCGTCTATAAGTTTTGAGTTTATTTAAATACTTAAAACTTACTTATGTTCATCTATAAATCGTCACCAAAATTGCAAATATAGAAAGAAATATTACTTTTTATATCCCTTAACATGATTTCGCTTATAACTTACTTTCTGTGTTAATAGTGTTGAATAATACTTTAAAAGCAATTACTTATTTTGAGATCAAGTTTTTTTAATCAATTTGCCAGTAGCTAAAAGAGCTTAGAATTTTTTGGAATACATTTAAAGGACAACAAAGACAGATTCTGAATTTTTATATTTCGAAAGCAGTAACAAAATAACTCTGCCATCAACGACGAAGTTTTATAGACAAACGAACATAAATAACTAAAATACAACTTCTGATAAGAAGCAGTCATTTTATTTTTGAAGGCGATGATTGTTTACTTGAAAGAATTTTTAATCTGTTTGCATTTTGCGAAACAGTTCACTTGTGGCATATTTTTAGGCGCGTATGGAGGCACCACGTAACGGTTAAAAACATATTTTGGTGTAATTAAGGACGTCAGATATAGTGAAAGAAAGAGGTAGCGTTATTTGTAAAAAGCGTAGGACAAGCTACACAGTATTGATATTTACAAAAAAAAAATAATCTATAATTTTCAATGAACGATTGATTACTCTGCAGTGAACGCATACATTAGATTACAATATTTTTCTGAGCTTCTATGTTGGCACAGGGCTGTAATAAATCACGAAAATTAAATGTACGGGTAATAGTAAGTAATAGCCAAATGTAAATTAGCAAGCTAAGTGCAATCTATGTGTCAAAAATTCTCGTGTACATACAAAATGTATGAAACAAACAGAATAGCGTGGCGTCAGCGCCTAGCAAATAGGAAATTTGAATTTGACAGTGCATTAGGAAGTGAAGTTGGCTGCTTGTTTGTTTTATTTTTTTATTGTCGAAAAGTAATAATTATCAAGATATTTTGAGGAAAATCAAGTCGTTTTATCTTCTATATAGCGGGTTTTTAAAGAATGAGTTAACATTACTGACGCTTTTATTTAGGCATGACATTTCAGCGTAAAAGCTATGCGCTAAGTAGTGTTGCGCTTTCACGCTTATATAGGTATGTCTCTAAGATCAATATACACCGACAAAAAGTTAAAATCGTACTCTTTTGTAGAAGCTTACAAACAGACCTTTAAGCATACAATCGCTATTTGCATAGTTGCATTTCTAAAATTTTACTACATTTAGAAATGTATGTGCTTCAAGACTTTCCTTTTCAGTATGATAAATTAGGCTTAGTTTTCTAACAATCTTCGTTGTGATAAATAGAAATTAAAGATTTTTTAAGGCTTTTAAAGAATTTAGCAAAATGTTTTCTTCTTTGTTTGTCATCTTTGTTGTAGAGTTTGCCAGAATCAATTCGCTCAACTTTCATAACTATTTAAATGATTGTAAATTTATAACGGTTTTAAACTTTAAATATGTATTCCTACAAAGATTTTTGCTATTATAAGTTTCTTCTTTCAATCCTTCCTTCCTGAAACCAAACTCTTCAAGAAATAAATGTGTAAATGATCGCTAAATAAATTTTTTCGTATATTTTGTCCTAAAATGTTGTTCTCATCACAACAAAATTGTGTCTTCCCTTAAACTTTCACGAATATTCATTTTCAATATTAAAGTCTTGAAAAAACAAAACTACAAAACTCTACTGAGTATTAATATTAAAGTAAATTTATATTTCGAAACCTTAACTCGAACAAAAAATAAAAAAAATAAAAAGCACCAAAAACAACAACAGCGACAGCTAAACGAGCACAAAATAATACAAATAAAAAAAAAATACTCTTCTGTACACTACCAGATACTCACACACACACACACACATATATATAATCAGATACTTAAGTATATTCAGGCAACATACAAACATTATAGAAATTAAAAGAAAGAATGAAATAAACACAAAATTACTACCAGTCAACGTTGTCGAAAGAAACTACGAAATACAAACAAGCACAGCACAGCACTCAGCCAACGAACCAACCAACCAACCATCCATCCATCCATACACTTTGTAATGGATGAGGGAGGGCAACGGTGCGGTTCGAGGACACAAGTTAAAGCACATAACAGAAACAAAAGAAAAAACAACTCTACTTTTTGCTTCTCTATAGATATTAACTCGTATCCAAATGTACATTTATAAATTCAAATATAAATTCAGGCAGACTTTCGTACATATATTCATATATGTATACATACATAGATACATATCTACACACGGTATACAAATATGCTTGTAGGTAGAAAATGGAAACGAACGAACTGAGCTAAACTGAAGTGAACTGAATATAACAGAGAATTTACAATACCCACAAACAACAACAAAAACGATTATTGAAACTAAGTAAACAAATAGTCGATCAAGACCGATAGTAAAAAGTACTCTACACATTTTTACGTTATACAGGAAGGTGATAATGTAAAAACTTCCCTACAAGAGAATTCTACTTTCAAATAGAGATATTTTATTTTTCATCCTCTTTCAACTGTATAAAAGAGCCGAAAAAAAGTCGACCGTATACAGAAGAGAAAGAAAAATAGAATTACTGTTGGTTATTGTTGTTTTTGCTTAAACTTCGATTTTTGTCTTTGCTTTATTGCTTAGTCTAGCCAATTAGGCCCTATGGGCTTGCGGCATCTTTTATTGAAATGAAATAAATAAATAAATAAAATGTTTGTCAGAAGTTTCCCGACGAGTAGTAAGCGATAATCAAATGGCCATCGAGACGTGCTTTGACCCTCAATAATCAATATCGGTAATTAATTTAATCGGGATAATTAAATAAAAAATAGCACGAAGTTTTTGTGAAAATTAAATTTTAGAGAAATAAACATTTACCAAGATTTTGTTAAAAAATTTCAGGGATCAATCAATTTCGTTTTTTTTTTAAATTAGAATGTTTAGGGCTTTTGTCTTATAATATTTTTTCGGAATATTTTTACAAGAAATGAATTCTAAAATTAATTGTTATTTGTGATTAATTGTTCAAAATCTTCTCATTTCCAAAGCTATTTTACGCCACGTATAGGCCTGGCTAAATTAGTTAGTTTTAATTACTCGATACTAAATACATTTCATTTGGGTACTCGCTATAACTCGACACTTTTAATAGGTTTTTATACTTACGCGAATGTTAGAAAACATTTTTTTTTTATTTATTGATCACTTCATTTTAATAAAAAATTGAGTTTTATTTTTACACACAAGTGGAGATGTGTTACTGACAGAGCTTTATTTGATCTGTATAATTTTATGTATTATTAAGATCAAAACTACAATTTTGAAAGTATCGAGGATCTGGAAAATATAGTCAGTAGGTTACATAATTAAAAATCGGTTGCCATTCATAATTGAATTATTCATGAAATAAAACTCACACCTGGAAAAGATCATACAAATCTAGAATCTTACAGACCGATAAGCCTGTTATCGAATATCAAAACGTTTTTGAGAAACTATTTCAGATTGAAATTGCTTCCATTCTAAATGGAATGGATGTATTCGAATCACCCATTCGGTTTAGGAAGGACATTTAGCGAACATTTTCTTTCCCAAAGTTTTACAGGCTGGCAGACGAATATTCGAGTCGAATAGGCATTCAAAAATCTTTCTCTGTATCGCTGGTTATACTTGTGATGGCGTAGGGTATAAAAATTAATCAACAACCAAACAGATTGTGTAAAAACTCTGAAAACAACGTAAGCCACAAAAAAATGTAATAAAAGCAGCTAGCTCTACATTGAATAAAGCTACAATACAAGCAACGACATCCAACGAACGAAAAATATATCGCAGTGCCACACAACGATCCATGATTGCCATGTTTTAAGAAAAGCGTAACTTTATTGCAATTAAATTAAAAAAAAAGTATTTTTCATAGTTTCTAAAATCTTTTTAAAAAAATTTATTTCATGGATTCGTTTGCAATAGAAATTTACAAAAAGTTAACAGGAAAATTATTGCGGCAACCCTGCAATTAACAGCATTGAATGTATAAACAAAATATAAACGACTAAAGGAACGAACAAACTAAAAACCATCTTGCCATCCATTCATTGCTATTTATAGTATACACATTCACATGCACATAGATATATGTATATATATATACATACATTCATACGTAAGTACGTAAACCGACCCCAGTTTTACACATAGAACGTCGGTCGTAATAACCAAGTAAGCCAGCCAGCCAAGCAAACAACTTACAGAGCACAATATACAAACGAGCATTAATGTTGATTTTAATTTTTTGCTTTTTCTTATTTTTTATAATCAGAATAAAATGAAAACTCACTTAAGTAAGCACAGTGGGTAGAAAAAAAGAAAATTATTTATTAAAGTAATTCATATTTAAACTAATTCTGAATTGAATATAAAATTTATGTATTATTTTATCTTCTGAAATTATTTTGCTTCGGAACGGTATAACATATAAATAATTTTATTTTTAAAACAAACATTATTTTTTTATTTCTATTCTGTTATTTTACTCCTCTTGCCGAGAACTTTTTCATATCCATTTTGTTATGCAAATTGGAAATCACTTAGAACTTCATCGTAGAACTAAATATTCTACTTTCAATGTTTAGCAACAATTAACTGTTTCTACTATTTGTAAAATTTTTTTTTTGTGAATTTTTATAATATTATTTATTACCCTATAACATTTGGTTTCTAAAATAACTCTCAAGATGTTTTTGAAGTTTTTATACTTAAAGGAAATGTTTTTGGACAAAGGTTTCCTGATGAGCTGGCTTTAGCAACCGGCGAAATACGTATAGATAACTGCTATTCCAAACCAACGAATAAATTGCAATTTTATTTGAAAATGTTATGGGGTATTATTATAATATAATAAAAAAATTGTAAATACTTTTATCCTTTTTGAAAGGCTTAAACGACTAGCTCAAAAATTTTTTTTTCTTGGAGGTAAGCGAAAATATCATCGATAGTATGATTTGACGTAACGGTGTTCGACGCTTTCAATTTGGAGAAAAATTTTATTATGAAGAAAATGTCGTCAAGACTGGTGCGGTGCATGATGTAGTAAAGCTTTTCTGTCGCGAGTCTAACTAACCACTTTGCACAAACAGCAGGGACATTGAAATTTGATGGTCAGGATATGACTTCTCGGAAAAAAATTTTAGCAAGTTGTGTAAATGGATATGGACGCCGCTTAAGCTAAAGCTAGTCGCCAATTTAGCCAAAATTGATATTAATTGCTTTAAGAATTTAAAAACATTGACAGAGGTAATTTGTCTTTAGCATAAAAGTATGGGACGAAAACTCCAGCATGGATTTATGTGAGGCAAATGCGTTCTGTTAAAACGCCCAGCCGGTTGTCAAAGTAACAGACAACTTAAAAAACTTCCATGAGAGTGATTATAATCCAAAATTGATTTAGTTTGCATTGAAAATAAAATTGATGTTGTTAAATGTAAATATTGAAAAATTCATAGATAGACAAATATTTCAAAAAATATGTGTTTTTGTATTCCATATCGATTACTATCTACAACACCAAAATTTTCCAAAAATATTTTATGTACAGAAATGAACCCGCTATTGTTTTACTATATTTCTAGATTGTAGTAATAATTTTATTTTTGGGTCAATTATTATTATTTAGTTATTTTAAATATTTTCGTGATTTTAAAACATAAACAAATATAAACAAATATGTTTAAATGTATGTTGAGGATTTTATTATATTCCAATTTTTAATTAATATTTAATGTTATTAACGAAAATATTTTGGTAAAGATGGGAAATTAAATTTTTTTTTTAAAAGTTGGTCTAAAGAAACACATTTTTAAACGGAATTCTTGAAAAGATCCGATATTAATAAGTACGTACAATATATTCATTACTCGCTATTGCCGGTGCGCCTCACTATTCCAACGGGAATAATCGTACCACGACCACTCCTCCAATACGTTCTGTTTTTTGTTTACACACTAACATGGAAGTTACTTGTACGAAATTTTAAAATCCTTTCTCTTACAGTTGCCAACTTGTCACTTTGTATGTCCAAATAAGTTTCTAGTACAAAAACTGAGGGCTCTACATTTTATAATTCTCTACATAAACAATAAAAACTTTTTACTTTGTATGAGATAACTTTTTCTCTAGATTTGCACAGCAGAGTTACTTGTGTAAAATTTTAAAACTCTTTACATTGTAGTTCTCTAGCTACATCGTAATCATTTTTCACTTTTTTTTGGCAGGTACCACGCCCATTATTCCAACATTATTAGTTTTCGCTACATTATTCATATTAACAAGAGAGTTATTCAATCAAAATTTTAAGGTGCTACCTATCACTATGATAAATATTTACTTTACTTTCACTTATCAAAAATTTTTAGTAACCTATTTTACCTATTCCAGGAAGATAGGTCCACTGTTGTAGGCAGCTATAGCTTTTCGACAAACAAACAAACACATTTTGTGCTTTATACATATACATTTTATGCAAGACACTGTGCATTAAAATAAAATATCGTAACTTAACTAAACGTAAATGTCAAGACAGACCAGAGCAAAAAGAAGAAGCATAAAAAATAAAACCAAGAAGAAAAATAAATAGATGTTTGCGAATGAGTACGACACTGTAATATTCCCCCATTTTTATTATTTACTCGAATGTTTTAAGAAGGAAATGCCATTCTATACAGAACAGAACACATATTTTATGAAGGCGACCAAACGAACAACCAAGCAACCCAAACATAAGCAAACGGCAACATGACAGAAGAAGTGAATAAAGGGAACCTTCGTACACTCATTTATTTTTTCATACTAAAATTTTATTTAAGTAAACCAGCAGTATTCAACAACAACTACAACGACGACGACGATGATGGCTGACGGGTAGAAATCGAAAAAAAAAACAAAACATTGTGGCATTACCAAAGCAATTCACTTCTACGAACCAACAATTGTCTGTCGTTGAGTCTGACTAGCTGGTCGACTGTCAGTTTATTGTTTTGTTTGTATTTCCACTGTATAGTCATACTCGCCCTGTATTTTACAACAGAAAACAATTTTTATTTTTTTTATTTTTCTTTTTTTATTTATTGTTGAATTTTATATTGATGCGCAGTTTACTTCGTCCCCATTTCAGTTTGTTGTTTTGTTTTCTTTTTGCGTTTTTGTTTTTGACGACGACGGTGATGTTTCATAGAACAAGCAGTCGATTTTTATTATTTGTTCGTAGAGCTTTTTGCTGTTAAAGCATATTTAAAAGGATTGCGGCAAAAAAAGAACTTTTTAGATCGATATGAAAAAGGTCGCCTTGCAACATAGATGACAGGTTGGTCGAATAATTGTACTGTTAGTTGACCAACTACCTATGAATCTATGTATGCATGTATGTATCCATGCATGCATGTGTGCATGCAATTACAAACATGCACACATGAGCATACATGCATATACATCTCAATAATGAAGTTTAATGATATTTTTCCTTCAGATATTTAAATCTAGATACATACGTATTTACATACATATGTAAGTATGTATGTGTCAATGAACATTATAAGTTTGAACTCGATAACGACTTTGCGAATTGTGATCAAAACTAAGCTTATTTTAATGGATTTCTTGAAGGATAAAAGGATACAGGAATCTTATGAGCCCGAATTTTAATTATATTGTACATTGCACGCATGTGTGAATGTATGATACAAAGCAAATATCTTTTTAAAAAAATTAACTAAACTAAATATCTTTGGTATATAATGCTTAATTTCCATCTTGTGAAATATCTGGAGTACAACAGCTTACTTAGTCACCGGCAGTACGGATTCCATAGCGGCGCTCTACGGGTGACTTACTGGCCTTACTTTCGAACAAATGGCGTCAATCCATTCACCATTTCGGCGAAAGAAAGGTGGTGGCTTTAGATATTTCTAAGTGTGGCATGGTGCACTCAAACTAAAATTGTTTTTGGTGTCGGTGATAGCTTCTCTTGATTTTAATCGAGCTTTCTCAGGGATCACAGTATACGAGTTGTTTTAGATGGGAACTCATCAACGGTCGATTCAGAGGTACCGCAATAAGAAATTGGGTAGGAAAAAGGACGGTCTCCTTCCCTATTTCTTATTTTTCTTAACGACCTTCTACGTCAGACTTCCAACCCTATCTATTCTATCGCAGATGACAGCAGCATCTTCCATTAATTTCGCAATAGGCCAAGCCTCTTGGAGACTAGGACTATGCGAAAGCACATGGACAATATCCTAAATCGCAATCTTTGGCAATCTCAGAATGGGGCCTTGCGAATAGAATTTAACGCTCGTAAAACCCAGTGCTGATTACTTTCACCCAGACGTAGGGCTGAATATGCTACCTCATCTGTAATTATGGGTGATATATGTAGATATTAAGGTATCAGAAGCTCTCGATGTTCTTGGCATGAAGATTCAATGAGGAATAAACTCCCTGCGGAGCTCTTTCATGTCACTTTCAGTGTGCAAAGTCAATTAAACCATATAATCTCACAATACGAAATCTTTCTCATCGTGCTGTCGCCTGAAATGGAATTACTCTTCTTATTTAGAGAAAAGAATTTCTTTCCAACCTGGAGAAATTGGTCTTTTTCTATATATGCCTTTTGTTAAGTTCAGGTGTTCTATTAAGGCCGTTGTTATAACTTATTACGCTAGAAGTGTCCGCTAAGCTAGCAGACCTATAGTTTTCATTTTAACTTCAATCGTGAGGTACACATATTTTCACTTGAATTAATTTAGAAAATTCTCAGTCTCAAAAGAAAGCGGCGACTAACCCAGTGGATTAATTTAGCTTTCATGGTAAAACTATAATTGTGCGATTATTTCCGATAATTTTCAAAAATCACATTATAGTGTTGGTATAATTTTCGGTAAAAACTTTTGTGTACTCAGCCAGAGACGACGGTTTTTACCGAAAATTATAACAACAGTTTAATATATACAGGCGGAATTAATCCAATTAATTTAATACCACATTATAGCTTATTTGAGGTAAATTTACTTTTTAACTAATAACGGCAGTTTATGAAAGCGATATTTATTGTTGGTTAGGTAGACACACTGGCAAATGATCGTCAAAAGTGACGGTATTACAGTAACAAATTATTATTTTTTCTCCTATTCAAGTTAAACAAATTAAGACTGACACCATGAACATTTTTATTTGTTTGCAAGGAGGTGATTTTTGTCACTTGCTTTGTATACAATTTGTCACTCTATGATTCTAACAGAATTTGACACACCCAAAAAAACTACATACGAAAATCAATTAAAAACGCAAAATTTCAAATAGTCCATGAAATCAAAAACTATATTTTTAAAGCACAAAATTAAACTAACTGCAATTTTAAAATGAATTGAAAAAATGGCAATGCTGAATTTGGTGCAACTACTTTTATATAATAATGTGTATCATACTTGGGATTTTTTCATTACCATTGAAATTTCATTAGCATTGTTTGAAATAATGACAATGAAAAATAATTTAACTACCATTTAATTCTAATGATTTTATTTTAATTATAACTGCTTATAATAATGGTAATTAAATTTCAGTGAAATCGTTTTATTACTATTTACAATTGATTAAAAAAAAATTGTTTCTATGAAATACAAATTTTTGATCATAGAAATTAAAAAAAGCTATTCATAAAATAAACAAATCTTAACACTCTTGTACATAGATCTGCATTTAAAAATTTTATAATATATCATTTTTAAGTGAGATAGATGTAAACCTTAATGTCTGAGATCTGAAGCCTAGCAACTAGCAGCTCTTATAACTTACTAGAAAACGAAAATAGGTCCTAATAGTGTCTTATTTTTCCTGAGAAAGTAAAAACAAAATTTTTTTGATTTAAATGCCATATAAAATATTGCTCTACTATACTTTAAAATGTGTATTTGATGTACAAAAGACAATAAATACTTTCATTAATGATACTGATTTTAAACCATTTAATCATTGGTCAGTGGTAATGATTCTGTTTTTTAACTAATTATCAATGAAACCTTTTGATTAACAAGCATTACCATTGGTAAAAAATAATGCTAATGCTAAAAAATAATTAGCATTATTTATCATTCAATGCCAATGAAATCGTCAAATAATTAGTCTATCTAATTAAATACTATATGTTTAACAGTATTTATTTTATATATTGATATTTGTAGCAGTTGCCAATCTTAGGCTAAATGGATGTCATCAAAGCTTATGTAATGACCTTTAGTGCAAGTAAATGCTCTTATATTACACCTATTGCGATTTTACTTATGAGAGAGAGTTGAAAGTAAATCAGTTTATTTTTGTTTACGAAAAAGTAACACGCATAGTAAATATATATAAAAAATGAGACAAACGCGACCCTTGAAGAGCAAAGTTACATTCTTTCCACACGCCGATGATTAACTGAAGTAAATTTGCGTGAAATATGGTCAACCAAACAAGAGCATTATAACTTTCCGAAAATGATGCAACATTGGTATGGTAAGCAGGGGCTGACAAAAGCAATCCGCTAGAACACACAACAAATATGTTTGCAGATATTAGTTACCATCTTGAAAGTAAATTTATTACTGAAATTTATAAATGAAAATCCGCCAGTGCGAGTTTGACTCACACACGATAGGTTCCGTACCATGAACTGGATTAAGATCTTAAAGTTACTGACAGGGAACAAACATCTCTTCAACTACATGCTGCATAAAAGTCCTACTATGCTTTTTATTCTGTTATTAATGACAACTAAAAACACCTGTTGCATTGTATCTAACAAAAATTTTGTATGAATTGAGAATTTCAATCGAATGAGCAAATTTTATCGGCTAAAAATAGGTCTGAAATAAAACGCAATAAAATGTTCGCTATAAAAAAGCCGTGCCATGGAAAGAAGAAGACAATAGATATTATTCAAGCTCTACATTCCATTTGCTAAACAATGCGTCATAATTACCTGCTTCTAAATTTTGAAGAAACATTAGAAGTTTTTGTAATGAGGAAATCATTTTTAATTTATTTTAATATTTTTTTAGTTGCCAATAACTTTGCGTAATAACTTTATTTATATTGGCTTCGGAATATTCTACGGTTTTATTAACAACTTAAGCCATGAAGCATATTATGAGGCGCGATTAAACAAAGCTTTAAAGAGTTCTCGATTTTGGTCCCAATCTTCCACTTAATTATCAATATTCATGATTCACAACTAATGTTATTATAAATAGACCCTGTTCAATTTTATATTTTTTGCTTATTCTAAAGAAGGTGTAGCGATACATAAAATCTTTCTAGTATTTAAATTTTCTCTCTACAATTAGCATAGTTAAGTCTTAATAATATTTTTTCAAATTTTCTTTTCACAATTAAAAAAAAAAAAAAATTGGTAAAAACTTATTCAGACAGCTCCAAATAATGATGATGATTAATGTTTTTTCAGTAAATTGGCATATGATAAATGAAAAGATGTAAATGACGAATAAAAATTAAGCAGCTTACAAAATGGCGAGAATGGGATATTTAACAAATTTTTCTGACCCAGAAGCTAGAGTTCACTGTGGACAGACATGTTGCGATCAAAGGTCCAAGCCATGGACAGTCTTTTTAAACATTAAGAGGTGAAGGAATGCTACTATACGTAAATAGGCTCGAATGCAGCCTGTATAACCCCTCGACAGATGGCGAAAAAAGTTCTTGACTATAATCGAGATACCGTCAGGTTCATAGGTCAAGATGAAAAAACATTGTGTAAGATTTTCCTGCACTAGCTCACATTAGGCCTGTGATTACTATCAGTTACATATTACATATTAGATACTGAAATCACTACTGTCCAGAATTAAGAGACTGAATTAAAGTAAGATAGTCGTCTATCATCAATCGGGTACCAGAAAACGTTGAGACAAGAAGGAGGTCGATAAAGGGCCCATTGTATTCTATTCAGTTCTATTCTATTCAGCATCCCATCAAAGTGCGAAATTACTTTCCTTCAAAAAAGAAATAAATATAAATTTTAAGTTTCATTTTCATAATTGATGCAGCATATGATCGTTATTAAAACTGTAAGTTTTAGTAATTTCTCTTCGTGTCCGAAATCAGGCTTCCGGTTGGAGTTTCAGACTCTATATTTGATCTATCTGGTTTCAGGCTATTTCGTTCTGACAGAAGAATTTTAATAAATTATATTTAAACTAAATTTCGTGGCGATGGAGTCGCAGTCTACGTTCGTAATGGCATTCGATGTAACCAGATACTGCGATCTGATCACAGTAGTGAGATTGGACATCTGTTCCTCGAGATCTTAACTTCGGACAAAAGAAAAATGCTTTTAGGAAGTGTATACAGAGCCAAGAACAACATAAACATTGATTCATTTATAAGCACTCTTGCAAACATTTCTATTCATTTTGATGATATTATAATCGTTGGATTTTGAAATCAAAAATTTTTCAACAAAACTGATTATTGATGTATGTATGTATCTATGTATGTACAATGTATGTATGTAAACAATATTGGAAATAAAATAATCCAAACGAAACAAATATTTTACAATTTAATTTCTCAACCACAGTGCTCGTAGGCGAAAACATTGTCGGCTCTATGATTAAACTACGAGATCTCATATGTAGAAATTGTAAGAAAAATTAATAGACATATTTTTATCCAAATCTAGATGTTGTTTGTAAACATTCACTTCTTAACAGATCCAAAATTCAAGTACTTTACGGGGTATACTATTGCGTCGGGTATTAGCGACAAATAGTGGGTTTATTAATATTTTGTTTTTAACAAAATAATAGAACAAAACTTTCCAGAAACAGTGTTGCCACAGCGACTCCATATTTATATTTTGTTTTTAACAGAATAACAGAACAAAACTTTCCAGAAACGGTGTTACTACAGCGCCTCCGCATCAATGCGAATTAAAAAAAGCACAAAATACCACCTTAACCAAACACGAATTTTGAACAACATACAACTAAGTCAGACCTGAAATAAAAACAAAACGAAAAGCACAAATAACACCCAAACGAACAAATACTCGTAAAAAGCAACAGCAGCAACAACAATAATTGTATGCGTCATGCAATGAAACGTAAGTATTTAGCATTAACTTGCCATGAACAACGTATTCGTCAGAATGCTATTTTAGTTGTTCGAATAAAAAATAAAAAAACAAAACAAAGTACACGCACACTTTAACACAAGAGCACACACGTTCTATTTTGAAATAAAGACAATCGCAGCAAAATATTTTGCCATGGATGAACACATCTGGTAGAAATTGAATATAGTGAAGTGAAATGTTCTAAAAATTCGTACAAATCAACGAAGTGAATTGTTGGCAATAAAAACGTAAAAACAAGAATTGAAATGGCGAAGGGCGCAGCAATTCATTATTAAGTTAATAAATATTTTGAATTGTTAACAAATTAGAGCTAGACTTTCTACAAAACGACCATCAAACGAATGCTTCAACTGCCAAAGCGGCGAACTCTACTTTAGTTTTATATGTTAGTGTTAATTTCAAAATATTTTTTATACCCTTCTCCACAAAATGTGCAAAAAGGGTATAACTAAGTTTTTCATTCCGTGCGTAATTTCTGTTATATCCATTTCCGATCCCATAAAGTATAAACATATATTTTGACTTCTTATGCATAGCGAAGTCAATTGAGCGATGTCTGTCCGTCCGTGTTAGTGTTGATTTCAACATTCGATCAGATATAGTGACGAGAGAGGTGCTATTGGAAATCACCATGATCGCTCCTCTAATTTTTTAGGTCATTTGGAACAATAAAGTAACTCCAATCAAAAAAAAATTAATACATGGGGCGATAGAGAATTAAAAAATATGGAAAAATAAAAATCCATTGAAAATTGGCGCTCACCCATATTTTCAGAGTTACGGGGCTCTGAACTTTTCAAATTTTTTGAAATACCAATATGGGTATCATTTAAAAGCTTTTAAAGAGATCTTTAACAAAATACTAAATTTTTTTAAAAATAATTAACCCATTAAGATCGGATGGCACTTTTATGTAAAATAATATATACATATGCAGTACCAAGTTTTTTATTTTTTATTGTCTGTCACCCCAATATTTGCTTTTTTTATTGGAGTTACTTCACTTAGCTAGATTTAAATAGAAGGTGAAGGAAAGCCGAATATAGCACTCTTACTTGTTGAAAATGTGTTTGTTTAAATTTCTGTGACAATGAGTATTGAAGTTTTGCAAAAACAATATAATGTATTAAAAATAATTATTGAAAAATATATAAATATAAAGTAGTACTCATTTCTTGTAATCATTTTCATCTTATTTTCAATAATGATAGTCGACCTGGCGCTTCAAGCATTAAAATACCAAAATATTTTCTTTGTCCTGATATGTAATTTTTTCGGTATTATTAAATGTCTGCCAGGAATATATCTGTAATATTAATTAATTTAATTCGGCTTAAGTTAAATTTTTTTAATATCTAATTTTATTTAGAAAGAAAAACTATTTGCAGATTGTTGTATCAAATTTTGAATTAAAGCATTAAGATACACAAATCAATAGATTTTTATAGCTATTATTAAAAATGTCCATATCAACCAATAAACCGTTTACTTTCTATGTGTAGAGAACCAACATGAGGGTCATTTTGTTTTGTATTAGCAAAAGAACCAAAATTTTTAACTCCACCACAAAGTAAAAGACCGAAAGGTTCTGAAAAAGAGTTTTTGTTGCAGAGATGACTCAATTTGTTTTCACAAAAAAATTGAAACCAAGTCTTAAATGAGGACATAATTTAAAATTTAAATCGTTTTAAATTTCTCAGGGCATTCGCCAAATAACGTTGAAAAATTAATTTTTATTACCAGTAAATTTTTACTGACTATCAAAAAATTTTAAAGTATTAATATAGATTTACCATTGAAATCTTAATGCAATTTTGAATGCAGTGTGTTCTTATAAATTTCCTTTTTAAAAGTATTTAACGTAAATAATTCTTTGCACAGTCGAAAGTAATGTTGCATTAAAACTTTTTGGTAAAAAATACAATTTAAATTCATTATCACTTGTAGATATTTTTAGAGTTAGTACAGATGTGCTGTGAAAATTCATTTAACGCAACTTCAACTGTTTTGAGCAGTTTATTTAATTATGATTTCTTTGTTCCATATTTTTCCAAAATAAGTATAAAATCCAAAAAACAAAATATATTTTTAAACTCTTTTATCAAATTATTAAAATTTGGCACCACTATTTTCATATTATTACAATTAATTTCTTTTATTCATTTTCTATGAATTATTTAATATTTAATTAAACGGACCCTCCCAAATATAAAAATAAAATTCTATTTCTTAAAATTTAAATTTCTCATTAATCGTATAAAGTCAACAGAAAATTTAATAATTTTAATTACAACTCTGGGCTTCAAGTACATCCTTGGATTTACGATATTAGTGTTGCCAGGTTTTCAGCTTTAAACAATAATTTTCATTGTTTTTTTCACTACTCGCTTATATTGGGTTAACAATTTCGTCATCATTTATAATATAAAAGCAAAAAAAAAAAACAAACAAAAAAAACGAACTACTACAAAAACGTAAAATTCTATAAGTGCTATAATCAACCAACGTGGGTTCGTTATAAAGTTAAATTTATACAGGGTGCTAAGATTAACATTTTGTAGCAGATACAGTCACAAAATAAACAGAATTATTTAAATTTTAAAAGCTTACATATCGTTAGCTAAAATGAAAAATCATGTAACGGACAAAGAAATCCGAAACTCTTTTTCTATTGATTTTGTGTATTTAATGAAAATGTATCATCCTATAATGAAGAATTTAGTTTATTTAGTTTTAGCTTTTTTCATTTTAGCTAACGATATACAGATTGTATCATAAGCAGCTGAACTTATATATTAATATATATTTTTTAATGAAAGAAAACTTAAAAAAAGTAAGTTAGGATATCTTGAAATACGAAAATATGATAATATGATTTTGGATATGTGGGCGCCACTGCTAATGCGTAGAAAAATCTGTAGGATAAAATACCACGATCCCGCTATATGATCTTCTAAAAGGTGTTGAATTTTGTCGACCACAAGTGCTCAAGCAGATTTTAATCTTTCCTAAATAAATTGACCAGTTAACAGATACATTTTGTGAAATTATTTTTAAGTCAAATATGTTAAATATTTCTGTTTGGGCTCACAATGGCAATCATTTCTTTGCAATCCTCTTCATTGGCTCTTAATGTTGCAGTCATCATCATTTTTGAAGTACTTTAAACAATTATGGATTATCGTAGATTGTGAATATTTTCAGTATTGAAAAAGTAAGACTTGCTTGCGCTTTAATCTTTTTCAATTTTAATTGCTGCACCCGGTATTATTTTATTATTATAAATGCACACTAGTACAAACAAATTTTGTTCAATTTGAAAGGCACATGAACATGATACATAAATTCAACTGACTGCTTGCATGCGAGTCTGAATGACTACAAAGCCACCACCACTGAAAACTTTCACGCAAATGAAATACATACATTTAGCCAACCACCCACCTATTCCACCACCCATAAATCCTACCATCGCAGACAACTGCCACACAAACAACTCACACATTCGTACAAAGCATTGATAGCGACTATGAGACGAGTCGAGCTGGCAAAGTTAACCTATTCACCATCGTAAGGTAAATAATGTACACACACACACACACACACACAGTCAAACACACTAGAATCCTTACACACAGCCATGCTTACATTTACGATGGCATATAGAACAAAGGCGAACATTTATAGGCGAATTCATCGAACCGAAAATAAACCCACACCAACATCCTCCCACCCAATACAACGTCAAGCGATTGATTATACAAAAGGCTGGCTGTTAGGCGGTCGTAACAAACCAACAGCCGAATCTACGAACTTATTAACTGACAAACCGAAACCAAAAACCATACAAAACTGAATATAAGAGATATGTATGAATGTATTCACTTTGTTTTGTATGTGTGTAAGTTTGAATGCTATGTATTGTATGTGAGGAGGTCGCAAATGGTTGTGACTCACTCACTGAAGGATACAGATGCGACTGCAGAGATAAAGCAAGGGCAAAAACAGCAACTATAGCATCCAAATCCACATTCACATCAACATCACATAACAACCTAACATCAACCTGACACAACCATAGATACAACTGTTTTGTATGTACATATTTACAGCATCAGCAGCAAGGACTCGTTAAACGAAAAATCCAAAAACTCAAGATATTTATTCATCAGTAAAATACACATTCTACAATGTATACTAATGCTTACAGTATACTACAATACGCTGTATATTTTACTCGAAGAATCTCAATATCCTTCTGCAGCTTCTTATATTTTTTCATCTAAGAATTTTATAGGAAAAATAACGATGACAATACAACCAGGATAAAAGGCGCCCAAATTACAACCCACTCCATTCACTTTAAGCTAACTACAACAACATATCGAAACTTAAAACAGCCAACCAAACTTGCTACTCATCGTCAACATCGCCTCCAACCCCCAAAAAAAGCTTTCTTAGGATGAACATTCGATATCTTGTCGTTACGAAACACATAAAATATATACAAACACACTCATACACATTCAACTTTTTATCCGTTTAAAAGCAGAGCATACAATGTATGTTATTCATCCAACTTTCATTAAAACATTTTTGTAAAAAAATAATCCCTTTTAACAGAACTGTTTTTAAGTAACGCAGTGTTCTTTTGCTGTGTTAGAAATTTAAAAAAAAAATTAAAATATTTCGTCGTGATTTAAAATCATGAGCAAACAGCTGATTTCTATTGTTTGCAATTATAACAAAAAGTGAAAATAAGTTTAAGCGCTAGGAAAATGTTTATTTGCTATAACTGCTTTAAAAAGAACGCAATAGTGACCATATTAAAAATGCCATTTGAGGGACTTATGTTTTGCAGTTTTGATAGAAATCTAATTGAAGCCTCAGCCGCATAAAATAATCCCTATCCCTTAAACTAAAGGGATGAATTCAGGCCTATTTCAATTCTGCCTTACTTATCTAAAGTTATGGAAAACCTTATTGCAAAGCAAATGAAAACCTTCTTGTAGAACAACAAATTTCTGTCTGAAATTCGATCGAGTTACATGAAATCTAAAAGTTATGCTACAGCTCTTGTGGATGTGGTTGAAGATCTTATGGCAAGCTTATATTAAAATATAGTATATTTTTAGTACTTCTGGACTATAGTAAAGCATTTGACACCGTAGATCATAAAATGTTAAAACTCAAGCTTCAAAAGGCTTGTAATGTATACATACTTGTCTTTTAGATAGATCTCAACGTGTCCATCTCAATAACAAGATTTCAAATGCACTCAAAGTTAATAGAGGATTACCCCAAGGTTTAGTACTTGGACCTCTTTTATATTTTTTATACATTAATGATTTACCTGAACTCGTAATCAACTGCAAAGTTCATATCTATGCTGATGACGTAGAGCTCTACATGAGTACCAGTATTAAAAATATCAGGTAAACTTTAACAAAAATCAATAATAATTTAGACAGAATTAAAAGCTGGGCTTATGCAAATGGGTTATAGTTTAATCCTTTAATGTTCGAAATCTACAAGACAATTTAACGTACCTAAGCTTAACATTAAGGGAAATAGAATAGACTTTGTAAAATCAGTATCGAACCTTGGTGTTGTTTTTAATTCTCATTTATCTTGGTCTAATCACATCAGTTTTGTTTTGAATAAAGTGTATAGTAGGCTTCGCAACTTGCGGGCTGTCATTGATTCAACCCCTTTTGTCATACGTATGCAACTTGCAAAAACTTATTTGATTCCTATACTTTTATATGGGTGTGAAATTTTTGCAAACTGTGACAGGGATGAGCAGCGAAAATGCAACGTTGCTTATAACAATTAAGCAAGATATGTATTTTTAAAAATCCTTCGTGACCACACTATATTCTTTACTCGTATTTATTAGATATTTAAACTTAATTTTGCAAATCTTTTAAAACAAATGTCTCATGTTTTTGCATGAAATTATTACATCCAGGCAACCAATATATTTGTTTAGTAGGATCCAATTAGCTAGATCAAATCGAGAAAGGAAAATTATTTAACTAAGATTAAAGAGCCTCTTGTCACAAGGTTCTGGAATTATTTACCAAATAATGTCCAAAATTTAGGCAATGCAAATGCGTTCAAAAAGGAGTTACATATATAAAGTTTTTATTCACGTATTTTAAACAAATTAAAAGCAATAATTAGTTATTACAAAATAAACTTTTACGATTTCCAATTGCACGAATATATTTCATACATGAGAGTAATTAATTAGATGGACTAATTACTGGACGATTTCATTAGCACTGAATAAAAAATAATACTTATGATTTTTTTAGGATTATTTTAAAAAGGTTTCATTGATAATTAGCTAAGAAACATAATCATTACCACTGACTAATGATTAAATGGTTTGAAATCATTTTCTATAATAAAATTGTAACGGGTCATTTCTGTACATGAAATATTTTTGGAAAATTTTTTTGTTGGTGTAGATAGTAATCGATATAGAATACAAAACACCTATTTTTGAAATTGTTGTCTGTCTTTATGTCTGTGTTTCGCATCATGTAAAAACTACTGGATGGATTAGAACAAAGTTTTGTTGGGAGGTTCCTTAGGAAATTGGTTTCAAAATAGAATATTTTTTTTTTCCTAAAAATAGGTCATTTCGCGTCAGCCTTTTTTATTTTTATAAATGGAAAATTTTTAACACTGTATACAAAACTCTAGCATAAAATGACACTCAGACGAGGTCATGGGCACTGCTAGTCATTTATAAATGTATTCCTTGTCATTGTAAACCAAATACATATTTTAAAGTATTATTTAAAAATGCCAATTTTTATCACAAAAAATTGGCGAAATATATACTTCAGTATGTTTTAACATTCTTATGAAGAATGAGACAATAAAATCTACTAAATAGAATATGAACACTTGTAATTGACAAATTATTTAAATTTTCAAATATAGAGCCATCTGCAAAAGGGTTAAGGTTTATTTGTTTTATGCATAGTTTTTTTTTTTGTTATCATAAATTTATTTTCTAAAAAAAACAATTTCTTTCAATTGTAATTAGTTTTCAACAGATTTCTCAAAATTTCAATACCATCAGTAAAAACAAGGACAAATAAAATAAAAATCATTAGCATTGAAGGGTAGTTAAATTATTATTATTTTTTTAAATAATGCCAACAAAATTTCAATGGTTATGAAAAAATCCAAGTATATATTTTTATGTTATTCAATCAAAACATAATTTTTTAGAGAGAATTCATTCTTTCAAAGAAGTTCATTAAGAGGTTCAACTTATTTCTACCCTCCATAAACAGTTAAAGTTGAAACAGAATCTAAAGTCATTAAAAAAATATTGAAAAGACAAATACGAATCGAGAACACCTTACGAAGCCATTAATAAGGTTTCTTCATGCAGGCAACGAAATACTTCAAATTAACTAAATAGTTTATGTCACTAATCAGGGAATGAATATAACTAATGTATTTTTTATTCAGAAAAATAAACACGTTTTTAGAAAAACAAATGATTTTTTAGCAAAACTTTAAAGGCCAACTATATTCCTACAAAGAAAAAGAAATTACCATTTTAATCCATATCAACCCAGAACTGGTGATGTGCTGTAGCACAAATGCAGCACATCAAGGATGACTATAATACAAAGACTTGAACTATCAGATTTATCTAAGCAGAGTAGAAACATAAAGTTTGGGACAAAGAGACAAAGAGAGAGATTCAGAAAAAAAAATTGATAAAAGTGGAAGAATATCTTTTTTATTTTAAACCATGTCTCTGCATGTTTGTACCATGCTCTGTGCGTTCTAATACTCGTTCGTCTACTCAAATCTATTTGACAAATGTAAACATCCTAAAAGAAAGTAGAATATACGAATAAAAAACACCACACACACAAGCACACATAAAACGCATTTAACAATAAAGAAAGATACTAGAGTGCACAAGGAGTAGTGTTAGATGCGAGAAAAATGGTAAAATATCAAAAGACAAGATATTTAATATGAACATTTTGGCACTAACTACAAATGCTTGTGATAGTTTGAATGTGTGTGTGTGTGTTTGTGTATTGTTAACGTTCGGTCCTCAGAAATATTTTATTTTACTGTAGCTTTTTTCATTTGCACGTTTGCTCGTTCTTTCCTTTTTTTTTTGATTTTATTTGTTTCTGTATTCGGTATTAGAAATAAATGAAAAAAAAAAAACAGCAGAGACAAAAGATCTTTAAAAAGTACGTTAGAAATTTAAATATTCAAATAAATTTATGTTACAGTAACTAAAAACTGTAGCGTTTGGCGAAATTTTACAGCTTTTGTTATAATCACTCGTAGTTTGTAACTGCAAAATTTAAAAAAAAATATGATTTTCGGAAATTGAAATGCATAAGTATTTGATAATATTGCTTGCTCATCTTTTTTCATCATTAGCATTGAATGACAAATAATGCTAGTTATTTTTAGCATTATCATTATTTTTACTAATGGTAATGCTCTTAAATGAAAAGTTTTCATTGATAATTAGTTAAAGAACAAAATCTTACCACTGACCAATGATTAAATGGTTTAAAATCATTATCATTAATGAATATGTTCCTTGTCTTTCTACACTTAATACACGTTTTAATGTGAAATGGAGCAATATTTTAAAATGGCGTTTAGATTAGAAAAATTTGGTGACATATTTATGAGACACTATGGAAACCTATTATTGTCTTCGTGCAAGTTGTAAGAGCTGGTTGTTGTGATGACTTTAGATATCAAGTGTTACAATTATCTCATTTAAAAATGATAAATTATTAAAATTTAAGATATATTTATTTTTTGCATACTTTTTTTAAGTTTCTGTGACCAAAAAGAAGCAATTATTTTTGATTCAATTGTAATTAGTAATGAAACGATTTCATTGAAATTTCATTACAATTATTAAAAACAATTTAATTAAAATAAAATCATTACCATTAAAAATGGTAGTTGAATTATTTCTCATCATAATTATTTCAAACAATGCCAATGAAATTCCAATGGTAATGAAAAAAATCCCAAGTATGAGAGGTGCAAAGGATGCACAAGAATTTCTTGAAAATTTTAAAGTTTTAGGAGACGAAAATTTTAAGAAAATTATCATTCTCTTGTTTGAAAATCGGTTGCAGAAGTGACTGTTTTTTTTTTTTTTTTGATTATTTTTATGTATTTTTGTGCTGCTAACAGATAAGATAGACAATCTGCCATTGGTGATATCCCTATCACTGTTTTAAGTTACCTTCGGTGAATTGTTTGAGAACACGAGGATATTATAAATCAGTGATTGATTTACTCCCATATAAAAAGTTTAATTGAAACTGATTTGGAAACTTTTTGTCACGATCATCATATCTCACAGTCGGTGAATTTTATACTAAAAAAAAAAAAACAAAACCGAAAACATACACAAAAACCAATTTAAGATTTCAACATGTGAATCTGCCTTGAAAAAAACGTGTAATAAGGTTTTTGTTATTGTTGTATAAAAGCGTATCGGGGAGGCTAAGCCAATATCATAAAAAGTTTCTACACCTCCATAAGAATTTTTATTTCTTATGAAATTTCCAACGTTATACAAACCTTTCTAATTCTGTAGACACTTCTGTACGCTTCAGGCAAAAGTAGCAATAATTTATTTAAACTCAGAATGAGATTTTTTTCTGCGTATGGTAAAAATATTCATTATTTTATAAAGAGAATAGTTAAAAAAAACCAAACAAATATTTTCAAAAATTTCATCTGCCATTAATTTATTTGTTTCGCATTCTTTTTACGAGAAATACTTTTATCTAAGCGTGATTCATTTGGATTTATATTTTACATGTATAAAAAATAAAAACTTTGAAGCATTTTTTAATATTTTAGTTACAGTTTATTTCAGTTATTTCTGTATTAGTTAAATAATGTGTCCATATTTAGGGGCTTTGAAAAATCTTTATGCTTTAAATGACTTTCTTTATAGTTTTTACTAGACATTTAAAACACAAAATAAAAAATATGTGAATCCTATTAATGCGTTAAAAAGAAACCTTTCTTAATTAAAAAAAAAAACGTTACTGTCTAGCGTAATTACTAAAATCGTCAAATACACTGCCCAGTGAAACATATAAACAAAAAGTAAAACAGAAAGATAATTCTGTGTCAACGACTTTCTTGCAATTTTTACAACAAACAAAGTTTAAGCGACTATTACAAAACTTTTAATAAAAATAATAGTTAAAAGATTTATTTTAATGAATTTGAAATATATTGGAAAACATTGTTATTGTATCGTAAAGTACTTGAATGAAATTCAGGATATTGTAATAACTTTATATGCCTTTGTTCTTTTTTAAAAAATTCACCTAATTTCACTTTTAAAATCTTGTCAAAATTCTAATTTTAAATCAGTAAAGAATAGCATAAATATAAATAATAAAAAAAAATTGCAAAAAATATCAAAAGTGACAGTGAAAATCACTCATCCATCAACGATGAAAATAAATTAATATGTAGCAGTAGTTGGTAGTAAATATATTGAGTATTCATACCAGCCACATTTGCAACATTTACAAATACAAAGATAAGGACTTTCCCTTTAGGTGCAACCAAGAAAGCTATGAAATGCAACAGCTCGTTTGAAATAATTTTCAATTTTTAAGTTTTCAGAATTTTTGTGTTTATTTATCGTATTTACATGCATACAAAAATGTATATACTTTCATAAACAAACATACAGACACACACGCATACATGTGTATAAACACTGATGACATTTTATAGCATTTAAGTGCAGCATGACTTATTTAGTAAAGATTCAGAGCATGTGTAATTGAATGGATGCATTGGTATGAATGTGCGTCTTAAAATAAACATTCTACGAATGCGAGTATATTTGGTCGTTTGGTTGGTTGGTTGGTTGGTTGGTTAAGTGTTTGGTTGAGTGTATTACCCGTATTTGTATTGAAAGTTTTTAGCTCAGTGACCTATTTAAGTTCAGACTCAAGGATTTGCAATATCCTTCAAATAAGCGTAGAAACACAAGTAACGACAACAAAAGCAGCAACAATAAAAACAGTCACTGCCATCAGTCAAATTTGAATAGAGCACGCAGAAAATTCTTAGCATTTTACCAGCCACACATACGCACTCACACACATATACACGGAGGACATTCAAATGTTCTGTATGTGCATGCAGTTTTGTTACAGCCAGACATTAACTTGCAAACAAACATACAAACATATTTATTCATTGACTTGCATTCAAACTTACAAACACACATTTTAATATTTGTGTTGTACCCGCGTATGGGCGCGTTTTAAGTTTGAGAATATTTCAGTGCTCCTACATTACACTCCTTTATGTTGATAATAATGATGTTGGCTGACACACGAATATGCGAACAGCAGCAACAGACGATCCACAATAATATTTAGCCTGCCGAATGTAACATATTAAACAAATATAGACAGCAGTCAGCCAAACAACTAACCAGCCATTCAGTAGACATTCATTCGTACATATGTATATGTAAACGTATGTACGAGTACATCCATTTGTATTTATGTAAGTATGTGTGTTCATCTCTATGAAAGTGCTTTTATTTAAATTAGTTGTTGTTGTTGTAGGTGCCTGCTTGAATTCTGCCGCATTCCTTATTTGGCAAATAAAAAAAGTAAGAAACACACAACGTACAAAGTCCTTTATAATGCCTAACAAGAGTCTTTGGTTATGCCCACGATAGAGTATTTGCGTCGTCTACGCACCTTTAAATGATTTTGATAGTGAAAGTGTTTTCTATTTGTTCCTTAAGCCATTCAAATTTAGGGAGAAAAGTTTTGTTCCTAAACTGATTTTTGAATGTGAAGTACACTCAAATAAAACAGAGAAATTTCTTGTGTAATTCAACCACGATTTCCAAACGTTAAAAAAACATCCTACAGATGGTTTAAGAGTTCCAATACGCCAACGATTGATGAAATTGATGATGAAAACAAATCATACATTCAAAGGCAGTATAACAAACGTTAACGAAGCCTTCTCTTCTCTAATAGATTTTAAAACAACAAATCTTCCAAAAAAATTAGTAAAATTATCAAATTAAAGGAGCAATAAGAGTGGCAAGATAGGCAGACATTCTTTGCAACACAATTTTCCAAACGCATATAAATGGTTTAGTTTTAACGAGTTTTATTAAAAAAAATATTTTATTGAACTACATCTCGTTTAAAAGCTTTAAGGCTTTTCAAAGAAGAAACTTCCAAAAAAAAATCACTTTTACTGGCAGAAATTCTGTGAAAAGAGCTCTTCTTGGTTATTGCATCATCATTAGTTGTTGCCGTTATTATAATCATCATCATTTATATGCCTTATGCTCGTCACTCTTGTCACCAAATTTGTCATGAATTTCATATTTTGTTTACGTATCGTGGGTTCGACAGAGCTACATAACAATAATAACAACAACAAAAGAAAGCAAAAAGTTAAACTTTTTTATAAATTTGTTTTTACACGTCTTTACTTTCTTCGCCATCATCTATTGAATCCTTTTTTGCTATTTTTATTGCAACATGTCGTATCAATGTATTGACTTGAAGGCGGACTGACAGAAAGCTCTAGTTGAGGTATGAGTGTAAACAAAATAGTATGTGTTAGGAAACAAATACTTGTACACACAAACAAACATAAATAAAAGTTAAGAACGAAATGTTTGTTATTGCAGCCACAACTTAATGTTGTTGTTGCTGTTACTGCTGCCGTAGTTGGTTCATTCATTTATTTTGCATTTGTTCTCCTTTTCCCACATTTAAACATAGACGCGGTTATAGCCCCACTAAGCTGCCATTGCTTTAAAAGACAGACAACTGACGACCTTGTTTTTTGTTGTTGTTGTTTTGTTTAATATGATGATTTTTACGTTTTGTTTAATATTTTTTTTTTTTTTTGTTTAGTGTTTTTATGTTTGAAAGTATGCCACCATTCAGCCAGCCAAAACGAACATAACATTTATCATTAGTCAATGGGTTGCGTTTGATCTGTATTAAGTAAATTTATTTACGAGTACAATATAAATGTATTTAGTTTAACAAAGAATTAAAGAACAATAGTCTATTTCTTTTTTCTATTATATTGAACACGCTCGTACGTACAATAACCACCAACATTCATTTTACATCACATCGCCACTAAACATTTTTCAATAGCAGTAGATTTTTTTTTTTTTTGTTTTTTGTTGTCATTCATTATTTTCTTTGTGGTTTTACTTGCTTCACTGTTACTGTTGAAGGCATTTACTAACAAGTTGTTTTTGAAGATTGTTGGATGAAATAAAATTTCATATTTTGAAAAATTGTTATGTCGAATGGTGTTTTATAATTATGTACGTCAGTAGAACTAATATTTAATTAAGTTTTTTTAAACAATTCATACAGTTTTGAATTTCCTTAACATTCGTTTGCTATCACATGAAGTAAATTTGTGCTTTGTTGTAATAGATATTTTTCGAATTTATGTTTATATCGATCTTTTCGGAATTGCTAGCTGATATTAACTGCGGTATAACCCACAAGTTTTTTTTGTAAATTTTTATGGTCTATATATGTGTTTGTTGCGGCCAACAACAAACACTTTTCTGCGAAAAACAAGAGCTTTTTAAATTACATCCCACTGCAATTGCAAGAAATTATTACCACTATTTATATGCAGACGATAATGTTAGTAGACCTCTCGCACCTAAAGCGACTAATATGGAAATATTATTTAGTTAAACAAATACTTTAATAGTTCAAATAATATGGATCATCATCGCACTTTCTAATAAAGGTGTAATTACTTCTAACTTTATTGGAAAATAGTCTTAAAAATGTCTTAAAAAATTGCAATTGTAAACTGATGTTTTTTGACGGTTAACTTCTTGTCGATTTTAAATTATACTTTTAAAGAAGAGTTTTTCGTGTATGATTTTAAATATTTTATTTTTTCGTGATACTGGATGTCCACAGTATTGATTATAAGAATACTTAATGTCTGGTACAAATAAAAAGAACTTCATATACATATTTAAATACATGCATTTATATATAATGACCTAAAAAATATATTACAAAATTTATGGTTTAGTAAATTAAAAAAAAAAAATATATTTTATTCAACCGACACAATTTTATTTCCAGTAGTGCATCAAAATGCATTAAAAAAAATGTTAAACGCCAAAAATTGATGTTATTCTACTGATGTGAGAAAGCAATTGGATCCATTTTATGTATTTGAACAAAATGTGTCTGCAGACAAAATTGTGTTGCTCTAACTTAATTTAAACAAGAAATAAATAATAAAGTCCTCCTCCTGCAAAATTTTGTTTTTGTCGTTTAACTGTTTATCGTAAACTGTTATAATTCCATATATTTATAGTTTTTGGGTATGGGTTTTTGATGTATTGTACATACTTCTATAATAAAAATATTTTCAATCAGTCCCTTCTTTTCCTGTTTTTTTTTAAGACGCTATTGCTACCAAACCGTGCATTTACAATAATTTTTTAATTTTTTTTATTTTTTTTGTTAAAAATTAAAGTTGCAAGTATAAAAATATTTTACAATGATTCTTCTACCTAAAATGCATGCAGTATACAAAGTTATTTAAAAAATGTTCGAACATTTGTACTTTCTTTGCATTAAATTTAAAATTTAAAATTTCTTGGTCATTACTTGAGAAGATCGTTGATTTCTTTTATAATAAATAATAGAATTTTTAATCGTAGAAGTAATTAATAACAATCTTCGGTAGAACAAACAAATTTAAAAATAAGTTGACTATAAATTGCAGAGTGCCCTTCAAACATGCTCTTCCAATTACTTTCATTCCCAAAAAGACACATGTGATTCTTTTTGGTGTTTCTGCAGTATTTTTTGCGCTGTTTATTAAAAAGTTTTCATCAATAAAAAATTCTCAAAAATTTTAAATTAAATTATCTGGCTCTCATTGAAAAATTGCACCATATCAGTATGTTTATAACGATTGCGGCTTTATCAATGTAAGTATATTTGATTGTGATTAAAACAAGAATACTGTTATTTTTAATAAGTTAAAGCTAAATCAAAAGAGGCAAGAAAAAACGTACGTATGATCAGAAATAAATGTGGTAGTTGCTCAAATTAAAGCATCCATATCGACAATGTATTGTTGCAACTTTAAAATGTGTTTAACGCCTGCGCCAGAACTATCCCCATACTCTACTCTTATAAAATCAATCTGCACATACATAGATATGTATCTATGTGTGTATTTACATGCCAGTAATATTCCATGTATAATTATGTACATACATACGTAGTCATAAAAAAAATACATGTACATATATGTGAAAAAATAATAGAAGTACAACCACCAGTCTGCTAAATGCGACTTTTTAACAAAATAAACGCAGCCACTAAAACTTGTTCTACTTTAGATGAATATTTTCGTCTATAAACTAAAAGACGAAGATTGAACAAGCATTAAACTAAAATAGTGGTTACGCTTTTTTCGTCAAATACTTACTACGTCTGACCTTTCTCTTCATCCTTAGAGAAACTATACTACACTATTTTGTTTAAATTGAATTTAACAACATTTAAACAGGTTTTTTCGTTTACCAACCAGTAAAACAGACATTTAACAAGATCTCTAGCTTCTCTTCAGTGTTTAAATGGAACCGTATAATAATAAATCGATTCAGATTCAAGGCAGAAAATTTACAAATAAAATATACCATCTGTTTTCTCTTTTGTCTGTGTATGGATTATTTGAGCTATTAATTCTAGTGGACTTTTTGTGGAATGTTTATTTTTCGATGTTTTGCAATCAAAGTATTGGGCAAAATATTCTTCTATATCAAAATAATTAATCGGAAAATTGCTTAAATAAAGTGTGTATGTGTGTAAACTTCATCACGGATTCCAAGTAATTTAAAGGGTGTTCCCAAGAATGTGAAAAATTAATTCATTTGTTTGCAACTTAAAAACATTTTTTTGTTATTGTAAAATATTTAGAAAATAGAAATATTTTTTCTAATTCATACAACAATTTCGTTTTCGGATAATTGATCTGTTATAGTTGAAAAATGCATCGATTATAAGTCTCTACTTAGTGCTAATTTTGGAATACGATAATGCATTATCTGGTACTGCATCTCGACATCGCGAAATTATAACAGAATTGTTTCTGACATAACGATGATAAACTTCATCCATTCCGTAAAATTACTACTTAATGAGACTGCTTCTGGCCGTATTCCCTTCCTTTCATAAATCACAATTGGTATCCACATAAGATAATAGTATTTGATAGCTTTTTTTTCTTGGGATGTATTGCATCAAAGAAATTAATTATTACGATTATGTCAAATGATCATGGAAAATTTCTTAACATTTCTATAAGAGAAAACTTTTTATTTATTATATTTACATGCTTCGCTACGTATGAATATGAATATTAAAAATCGTATGTATGAAGTCAGCACAAAGTACGCTTATAGGCGCCTACGTATTTACTGTTATTTTTTTATATGAACAAATTACATGTTGTCATGGAAAGATATAACTCACGAACTCATTAACCATATACAAGACTAAAATTTTAATCAAATTCGGTTTTACCGATCTTGAATTGTAAAGTCACAACACACTTGCGACAAGTTTTATTTTTAATTTTTTCTATCAATTAAATCTTAAGAGATTTGAGATTTCGCAATGCTGCAAAATTTAATTTTTTTTTTTGGACTTCGCAAAAAAACGATTACACAGGGTTTTCAAATAAAGCTCATCTGTTTTTTTTAATATGAAAATACAAAAAGTTGCTAAAGTCAAAAATTTTAAACCGAAATCATTGTTTTTTAAGTCAGCTACAAAATTACGCATATACTATTATAATACGATATCACTTTATTTGGTGTGGGAGGTGTTTTAAATTGACTGTTGTCATTTTTGGCATTTCTGCAAAATTCTAGAGCCAGTGACTTCAACTTTCTGGTTGCTCAAATTTTTATTATGGATTTTATAAATCATTACAAAAATAACTTTCTTTTGGAATGTTCAGAGTTAATCTTGTAAGGACATATTAGTTTTATTTTTTTGCCTTTAATATATTTTATACCAAAAGCAACGGCCCCAAAAGCCAAGGAAAAACTAAAAGAACTTAAGCCGATTTTATAATGCATTTTTATTTGCTCCATTTCAAAGATATTACTCCTAATACATTTGGTTGCTGGAGTTAGTTTAGAGCGTTTGCCTTTTAGGGTTTCACAACCAAAGGGCAACAGCGTTTTTTCTACAATGTCTATAATATACTAGCAGTGCTCACGACTTCGTCAGCGTGTCATTTCTAATTTTCTTAAACTTCAAATTAAGAAAAACGTGTTTTTAAATATTAATTGAAGAGTTGTGTAAACAGTTTTAAAAATTTGCCATCTACAAAAATAAATTGTGCTGCAACTGTTTTAGTGGCATTATACCGTTAAAATTGGGTTCATTTCACATTTTTGTATGTCTATTTTCTAAAGAGTGTGACATATTGTTACCTTCTCACAAAATTTTACTAAAATCTATCCAGCAGTTTTTACGTTCTGCGAACACATACAAACAGACGAAATTCCAAAAACGGGTGTTTTGTATTCCATATCCATTACTATCTACATCAACAACAAAATTTTTTAAAAAAAATTTAATGTACAGAAATGATCCTGTTACAATAAATAATAAAACTATTTTATATTTTTAATTTTGGTTTTCATTGAGTTCATTGTTTTTTAAACTTACGGAGGGACTTACCAGTCATAATTTTTTACAATGTTTTTTGTTACCATACTAGAAAACTTGTACGTAGCAAAACACTAAAATTTATTGAATAATAGTGAGTAAAATTACAATAACTAAAAAAAATCCTCGATTTGTGGATAAATCGACTGGCAGCACAAGTCATTCTGCTTTATCTGCTTTACTATTACTCCTCTTTTTATTACTCTTCTCTTCTCTAACCTTTTTTTAAAAAGCAACTACCGAAGTGTTGTGTTTTTAGAAATTTTTCGTTTTAGAAAATTATCAACTTGCTTTATTTTCGATTTTCAAAAAGACAAACTTTTTTCTATATTTTCTTCTTTAACTCCTCATAATGATTTCTTTTTGTCTAAAAACAAATAGAAAAATTACCTAAAAAAAAAAAAATTTAATTCATTATCTTTAAATTGAATTTTTTGTAAAAAGAAGATTACGGGCATATTATATAATTCAGCGATTTCTCAATTGCCCATAATAGAGAACAACCTCAAGCACGGCCACACCACTACACATCGAAGATAAACAACAACAGGCATTATAAGAGAGCGCAAAGAAAAGGTTATGACCAAGTTCTCTGGAAGGTGACATGACCAAATAAGAAAAAACAACATATTTAGACTACTATTGAGGAGGACTTGACAAACTACTAATGCAACAAATTATATTTAAAACAAGAGAGTTCAGCACTTATGTATCCAAATCTAGTTCAGTGAAGTAACTCCAATCAAAAAAGCAAATATTGAGGTGAAAGGGAATTAAAACATAAAAAAATTTTACATAAAAATGGCTCTTAATGGGTTAAGCATTTTAAAAAAATTTAATATTTCCTTAAAGATCTTTTCAAAAACTTTAAAATGATGCCCATATTGATATTTAAAAAATTTTAAATTTCAGAGCACCGTAACACGGAAAATATGGTCATGACATGAACAAATTAGAGGTAGACGTGGTGTTTTGCCTGCTGCCTCGAAGGACATTGACCAATCATGCTGATTTCCAATAGCACCTCTTTCGACACTTATAATAATAACATAATTTGTTTGTTTGGCATCAAGTTTTCCGAGGCAAACTTGATATCGACACTAACACGGACGGACGAAAATTATTCAAGGACTGATAAACTTATGTATTGCCTTTTACCACTTTATGTGGTAAAGGATATAAAAACCAACAGACAGACGGTAACAGATTACAGTTTGTATGGTCAAAGTAAAGTCAAAGTTGTGACTTTAATAAAAAAAATAATTATATCTTCTATGGAAATATTTTTTTTAATTTGAGTAGAATCCGAGGCGAAACATCGTGCGCTTTTCATTGTTGTAAATATTTTTCTCAAAAGCCTCCAATTCAGGTTGCTATGGAGCAGCTACTAACAACTAATCATTTTAACGTGTAGTGAGAGAGTTGACTTTTATGGTGTATGATGCAGTTTTTTGTTTGTTTAACAAGAAAATTTGTAGGTGTGAATGTATAATTTTAATCCTTTAAATGGGTGATTGGGTGTTGGTGCATGTGTAGCTAAAGAAAAATAGGAGTTTTGCGCATAAAATAACAACAATAATAAAATGACAAAGGAATTGAAGAACCACAAATGAACGCTACAGTCTGCAGGTGATATTTTAAAATGTTTTAACAAAATTAAAAACTGTAAATTTTCAATTCTATGTCAAAGAGAAATACTTAAAGTTTGATTTTTAAGCCAAGCACAACCTCAAAACCTCAAGACCTTAAAGACATAGAGCTTTTTCTTGTTGTCGACACTCGCTTGCTTACTTGTTTTAAAGCCACGATTTAGAATGTAGAAAAAATAGTGTTCAATTATATGCCTACCACTGCCAAAAGCTTCTAGGGAATTCGTTCGATAATTCATTCTCATAAAAACGAAATACTGGTAAACTCAAACAAAAAACAGATAAAATGCATACAATAAAATAAAAACAGAAAATAAAACGTTTATAGTCACTCATATATACACACAAACACACATACATTAGCCACTCATACAAGCATATAACCTAATGTATGTATGTACGTATTTAGTATATAATCAAAGTACCACACACAAACCTGTATACAAATTATACTCGTATTTGTAGGCTGCTATAACGCAAACGGATTGTAGGGAACAAGCTGTGGCAGGGGCATGAAGATTTCGATGTGGAATGAAAACGTACGTATCTCTATACATGTACACCAATATACGAATACATTAAAATCACTCTAGTTTGCTAGAAGTTTTGTTCGTTAGTCGATTTGACGTTTTCACCAGTGTCTAGTCGTTTATTAAGTTTCTCTGTCGTTGTGAGTATTTCGCAGTTTCTATTCTTTCTCGTCTTTTTTCATGTTGTTTTGCTGTTTGTTTATTGTAATATCAGAGTATGCTCACAATTGTACTTCTTCAGTAGTCAGACTGAGGACTTCGAATGGCAACTAGATGTTTCGTAGTTTGGTTCGGCAGGCTGTTTAATCGACTTACACACGTAGATAAACGTTCATACAAACTTATTCGGGCTCTCGTAAAAACTCTAAACTTTGGCTTTACTTCGCCATCATAAACGCCATGGTATGGTACACCAATCCAAGTCACTCCACTACCTTCAACTATCCTCAGCATCGAAACTTTCGTAATTGTTGTTGCTGTTGTTGTTTCTGCCGTTGGTGTTATTGTCATCGTCATTGTTTGTTGCCATTGTTTGTTAGCAAATACTTTGAAAAGTAATTGGAAGGAGACCTGGGGGAAGTGAAATAAAATGAGCGAGCGCATGTTCAAAATAAAACAAACGCAAAATATAAAATTGACATTTCGGCGTTTGTTTGTTCATTCAGTGAGTCGAAAAGTCGAATGGCTGGTCGTTGCTGTATGACAGTTAGGTTTGATAATGACTACCAATAGGAGGATTAAGCAAATATAAGTGTGTATGTATGTATGTATGTTGTTTATATGTACATGTGTTTGTATACATTCGCACATTACTATATATAGATATGCGTATGTATGTATGTATGTGTATATTCAAACAATCATATTCAAGTTGTAAAACTGTTACGTACATTCACACGTACATACATATTGAACGTTAAAATAATACAAATACAAATAGTTGAAAAATATTTTGAAAATCTATAACCTTTTTAATAAGCGGTGTTGTTTTCGATTGCACTCTAGTATCCTAAAAATAAATTATCGACGTAGGAAAATCATTTAATTACAATTTGATAATTTTAATATTATGCCTTTAAAATGTTTTTAATTCATTACGGCCGATTTTCTTTTAAATATGTATTTGAATACTTCTTTAAATGTATGTATCTGCATTATAAATTTAAATTAAAAGTAAATTTTTTTCTACTCCATACAACGAAATATTAATTACCACTTGTAGGGTGTATTTTACTTCATAAATACAGTAAGCTCTCAATATAATAAATATATCCAGAGGCAGGGATGTTTACAATGACTGTTAGGACTTCTCGAAATATTTTTAAAATATACCTATTATATTACGTTATGACTCTACGTTAATGGAAATTATGTTCGTGATCGTTATGACATGCTGCCTCCATTCATAGGCGTCGAAAACGTCACAATTTAAGAGGAATGTTTTAAGATAACTGAACAAAATGAAAAGATGATACACGAAAGTTTTTTTTTTTTGATAAGAATGCCAAAGTTGAGTGATGAAATATGAAAGTATTAGAGTGAGATTTTTTATTGTTAAATGTTGGCAAAGTCATTAAACTTAAGTACATATTTCATCCGCTATATACAACAATGTAGCAGTAAATCCATAAATGATGAACATCGTTGAGGCAGGTACATTTAAATTCATCGATTGCAGCCATCACAAATTAAAGTGTGCACAGAGATTTAGGAAAAGATAGTAAAACTGAATGGCAAAATTTTAATCATGTTGTTTTGGTTGGTGCGCTATTTATTACAAAAACAACTTCAAAAGAAAAAAGCATACAATAAATTACATCAACTATAGGGACACCCTTTAATTTCCAAACTCAAATTATATAATCTATAACAGCAAGACTTGGTTCTTTGTAAATTTCGGCCGACTGTCTACCGGTCATATACAGCAAATTATATAAACTATTGGGGCACCCTTTAATTCATAATTTTGAATATTTATAATTGTTATTATAAAGGTCATATCAATCCCTATTCTATCCAATTTTCAAGCGTTTGTCTATATCGGTTCAAAAGATAGGCCCATATAACTGAATTTACGTTACCTATGGGGACACCCTTTAATTTTTAGATTTAGTTTTGTATCCTTTTTTCCTATTGGGAGCTATAATAATACGCCATTTTTTTAATTATTAAGCTGGTGCCCTTCACGGTACATAATACACATTTAAAAAATGTATGTCGTCTAGGGACGCCCTTTGATTTTTAAATAGTTTTGAAAATAGTTTTCAATTTATACAAAAATTAAAAATTTTTAAAAACAATTTTGTTTGTCGAGGTCTACCTGTCGTACTGCTCAGTGTGTAAAGTACACACTTATGTAAACAGCCATTTCTTTCTTCTACGGTACGATAGTAAACAAAAAACGTTCCGTCAACTCCCAACTAGTGCTACTCCAATGGCAAAAGCAACTTAACTAAGGAAAATTATAAATGAGTGTATGTATGTGTGTGTGTGTGTGTATTTTTGTTTTTAAATTTAGTTGAAAGAGCCCAGTGTGAACTCTGCACTTCAAGATATAACATGAAAATCAGGGCTTTAACGCAAAACCGCATTTTTAAGCTTCAGTACGAGTATTTTTTAAAACAAAATACGTAAAATGCACAAAGAAGTTGAATAAATGAGCAAAATTGTTTCATTTTTCCGTTGTCAACTATAAAAATGTAAATTTAAAATATAATAAAAACATAAATTATAGATGAAAATAAATGGGACTTTTTTGACAATTATTTTATTAAGGACAATTAGAAAGTTAAAGACTTTGCATTAACTTAATAAAAATATTTTTAATCAGAATTTAAGTTTTTACCGTTTGAAAAAAATAATACATAAAAAAACAACAAATTTTCAAAATAATTCAAACAAAAACTATAAAATGTTGACTGGACCAAATGTAAGTACTAAAGAAATACATATTTTACTTTTGAAATAAATTGTTTATAAGATTAACACAAAATAATAGAAATACGACTTGTAAACACCAAAACCTGGGATGGGAACAGTAGGAAAAAAATGCGTTTTTTTATATAGCGGCACATTTTTCTATATTTTGTTTTGATTCTCGTTATTTAGCATCGTTTTTTTTTATAAACAATACACATTCACATATACCAACCTTCATTATAATCACATAAACTTCTGCTTGTAGTAATCGACAACCTAAAACAATTCAAAATTCCAAAGCACATCGTGAATAACAATTTACAATTCGTGCAATTGGTTGTGAAGTTGAGTAGTTTTATTGCTTTTAGTAGTCAGTTGTTGCCAAAGAAATCTAAACATAACGAACGACCAACGTCCATTGATTCATTCACACATTTCCTTTCCATTCAACTCATCAGCATCTGCTCAACTAAAAATAAAATGGATTTTTCATATCTTTTGTTAAACAATTAAAAAGCAATAATATCACAAGCTCACGCACACACACACACGACACAGACCCCGAAGAGGCCAGCAAGAACTTGTAATCAAAACAAAACGCGAAAAAATAGCAACTACCATAATGCATCCATTAAGTACCCAAACAAACAGACAGACAGAAATTTTGTAAAAAAACGACATATAACAGAATAAAATTAAGAGAAAAAAATATTATTTTATGTACACATTCCAATCGCACACATACGAACACACACACACTCATGCACAAATCCATGCATGCTTTACATATAAAAAAAAAAAATTAGAAATACTTTATACACTCACATATTCCAATTTAGTGAATTAAATAAAAGTAAATTATGTCAAATGTTTGCAAAATGTTGGCGCTGGCGCTACAAATTCCTTTTCACATCCGTGGTGAGTTAAATTATGTTATTGAGAAATATTTGCTGTTGTTGTCGCTATTGCTGGCGTTACTCATGTTCCCAAGAATTGAGAAAAAGGTAGAAAAAAAAACAAGAATATTTTACTATAAATTCCTTTAAATGTTTTAGTTTTAAAATTCGTGCAACAGTCACATAAAGTCGTATTAAATACAAATACGCGCCAAACTACACAATACTAATAAATACCTTCTGTATTATTGCAGTTCCTGATTCTTCAAACAAAATGGTTTTTTTCGTGTTAATTGCTAAGAGATAATATCCTAGTTATTCCTTAGGATGTGATAGATAATACAATGGCTATTTTTTCTTTTTGTGGGTACATGTTAAGCAAAGTGTATCAGATAAGCTATCGGATAGATATTGTACCGTTAACTTTTAACGTAAATTTTTTTTTGAGTTGTCAGCAGGATCGTGCTATGAGTCACACAGCGATCATTGATTTTGAAATGTAATGCTGATAACATGTTTCTTTTAAAAGTCGAGGAATTAAGCCATAAGCCGCAAAGACAACAAAATCCAGACCATTGCTCCCAAGAATGTGTTAAAAATACTGGCAAAAAAATTGTTTAGTTTTCACAATTTTTGAAATAAAACTTCTATTCTATTGTCAATAGGGTTTGCCGTACTACACTCTAATTTTACAAAAAAATAAAACTGAATCCTGCTACTATAAAAGTTAGATAGGCAGAAAAATGGCGAGCCTTGAGTCTAATTGGCGTTCTTTAAGAATGACTTATTTTCAGAGTGACCATAAAGTTAAACCAGTGCTGACAAAATTGAATGCTTTTATTAATTTTAAGCATTTTCTTATATGTTTTGTGTATTGAAAATTATTACTGCTGGTGTTAACTATACTAAAAGTTCTGAGAAGAAAAAAAACGACTACAAAACAGATTTCATCGGCTGTGTATAACGGTTTAAAATATGGCTACATAAATCAAATTGGAACACTCTTATACTCCATCTCTAAACTTATTACTTGTTATAGAAGACTTAGCACTACAGCTCTTTGTTACTTTTAACCTTCTGTGTACAACTGTTCAAGAGTTTAGCAATATACATCAAATTACAGCACCTATTGGGACACCCTTTAATTTACAAATTAAAATTTTATGTCTGCTATTGTTGTAGACTTAGCAATCAGGTTCTTTGTAAATTTCAAACGTCAGTCTATAACAGTACAACAAATTGGCCATATACATTAAATTACATCAATTATTGTAACACTCTTTAATTTATAATCCAAAATATTTATACTTCTTACTATACCAAGCAAAGCAGTGGACATTCTGTGTAATTTTTAAGTGTTTGTATATAACGGTTTAAAATATACCTTCATATAGCTTAAATTACATTAGTTTTGGGAACACCCTATAATTTCTAAATTCAAATTTTAAACTTGTTATAGCGGACTTAGGAATATAGATTCTTTGTAAATTTTCAAAACTATGGCCATGTAAATCAACTTAAATGAACTATTGGGGCACTCTCTAATTTATAATTTTGGGAATTATGGGAACACCCTTTAATACTTAGTTTTTGTATTACTTTTTATGCCATTGAGAGCAATTGTGATATGCAGTTTTTTTTTAATTATAAAGTGGTAACCCTTACGAAATGAATGAGTTATGGAAGCACAAATATAAAAAAGCAAACATTCAGTCGAATTGATTACCATCTTCTTTTCTTGAAGTCGGTTAAAAAAAATTCCATAAGCATTTTGAGATCGCTATTTTTCAATTAAAGATGTGCCCCATTACTTCACAAAAATAATCTTAAAACCCAACATCTTGTTGAAAAAAAATAATTATTTTTTAAAGTACAGAACAATTTGCCGTGAAATGCAAAAGCCTGCGAAGTTACGCTCGACAGTGGTTTCATGCTTCTCTTTTCAAGAACAATGTCAGTATTCTCGTTAAAAGGACCTGCAAGAACACTCTTTGTACTTTTCATGTTACATACTGACTAAGTTTTGCTCTTAAAAGATCCAAATTATATATCAAAATTTTCACTTAAAGGACAAGGTGAGTTTTCTCGCGAGTGACAATTTTTATCATGCATTAGATAGTTGGGAAGTTTCTTGCTCCATAACGGATTTTTTTAAGGAAGATGCAACATCATTTTGTTAGCGATGCAAACTTTAATGAAAAACAGCCACTGTACACCGTCTTACGTCTTCACATTAACGATATCTAAAGATCTCTAAGAGATTCGATATAAATTTCATTATTTTGTAAAGTAATTTTTTACAAATCATCAACAGCAGGTTTTAAATTTCCTTGCGTAACCTTAAAATTACTGTAACTTGTCCTGGACTCTTTTTATGAAAATGTCACAAATGTAGGTGAAAAAAATGGACATGTATAATTTATTACAGCAACAGCCAGTCAGTCACTCATTCTTAACGAATAAAGTAAAGATTGACTGACGTCATTTGTTCGTATACTTTTCTCTGAAGACAAACCAAACACGTGTTGTCAGAACTACACAAATTCCTGGATAAATGTATTATTGTATTTGTGTACATATGTATATGTATATACGTATATTGCGCATACCTAAAAAAGAAAAAGCTTAGAGTAAAGTACCATATTCATAGTATTCTTAACGCTGTTGATTTACTAAACATTCCATATGAAAAGTAATCAAATCATTATTAAATGCACATTTATGAAAACACAGGCACAAATTATGGAATACACAAGCATGCAGTACTTTTTTTGTTATACAACTGCGGTAAAAGTCAAATTATGATGTCATAAAGTAATAAATAAGTAACCACTTTTGAACGATGTGCACATTTTACATGTGTCTATATATATATATATATATGTACATAGTTCTCGAATAACAAAGAAGAAAACCACTTGCACTTAATGTGTTCGATATTGAGTTTTCACAATAATAAATTTACCCTCCTGTCAATAATTATGAGTACATTACGTTCAAAATTATTCAAAGCAGTTGTTAAGAGTTAGTGAAATCTTTATTTTTTTTTCTACCCTTCACCACAAAAAGTGGAAAAAGCTTATAACTAAGTTTGTCATTCCGTGTGTAATTTCTACAATATCCATTTACGACCCCATAAAGTATATATATATTCTGACTTCTTATGCAAAGCGAAGTCGATTGAGGGATGTCCGCCTGTCCGTCCGTGTTAGTGATGAAATTTCACAAAAAAAATAAATATGTCAATCGATCAGATATCGGTCAATGTCATTCGAGGCAGCAGACAAAACACCACGCCTACCTCTAATTTTTTCATTCATATCCGTGTTACGGGGCTTTGAAATTTTAAAAATTTTTTAATATATTAATATAGATATCATTTTCAAGCTTTTAAAGAGATCTTTAAGGAAATGCTAAAATTTTTTAAAAATGCTTAACCCATTAGGAGCCGATGTCATTTTTATGTCAAATTATACATATATATGTAGTACTTAAATTTTTTTATTTTTTAATTCTCTCTCATACCAATATTTGCTTTTGTGACTGGAGTTACTTCACTAAACTAGATTTACATATATCATATAAGGTTCGGCATAGCCGAATATAGCACCCTTACTTGTTTTTGTAATGTCATTGATTGCCAATTGCCATAGAAGCATTACTGAAGCATTCATTATCTTGACGAAATATCGCTTAGTTTTGTAATGATTTCTTAGCTTAGATCAGCCGATAATTATAAGAAGAACTTTTTTATTCTGTTTTCTAAATGTGTTTCACTTTTAGTAATTCCGAATACTTTTTGAAAAAATTTTGGTCATAACATTACTTGCCGAAATGTTCCGACAATTATTTCAAAAGACTCAAGCGCAAGATATTCCATGTAGAAAATAATTACACAAATAAATAGCTGCCGATTTCACTAAATGCGAACGAACGCTTCTTTCCCATACTTGTATTGAAAACAAGAAGATAATATAAACATTTGTTTTTGTTTTCAATATAAAAATCGGCAGTAAATCTTAATGAGAAGCGAATTGCACCCTGCACTTTATTCTTTTCTACGAGGTTACTAAGAAAATAAAACGTTAAAAAATCATTTGCACATTAAACGGCAACATACTGTGCAGCTTGCAACCAGCAATTAGTAAACAACAACGAAACCGCTAACAACTGATTACGAGAAGAACGTAAAACTAAGTGAATCATCATTGAATGACTGAACGAATACTTTAGAGGAAAATAAAAGGTGATGACATGTTGTCACATAAATATAAAACAAAAAACAATAGAGAAATAAAGACACATCAACAACAATATGTACGTAAGTACATTTTTTTGTATGTATGCGTGTATGTGTGTAGGTATTTATGTACGTTCCTCTATCAACATCCCGTTATTCTGAACATTCTTCCAATTAAATATGTATGTATGTACATTCGTTCATATTTACGTTTCATTTTGTACTCTGGTGTACAAATGTTTGATGCAAGTGTGTATGTTGTTGGTTGGTTGGTCTGCATCTTTCTTTGTGTTTTCGATTATCTGATTGCTTTTCTTATTTGTTTTTTGTTTTTTTTTTTTTGGTGTTTAATGCACCGACTGATGCCAAGTAATTAAGACATTTTAAATTTACGCACCAGACACTTGGTAGACAAAAGGTAGACTGTCACAGACACAGCAAGCGAAGCTCGGTTGCGGCCTGAATACGCCTTGTATAAAATGAAACTGCAGTTGCGAATGTACAGCAGCATATGAATGAATAAATGAATGACTGTATGGAAAAAATGCATAAGGGATAATTTCTTAAACAGTAAGTTTTTTGATTTGTTGAAATTCTACATTCTCTGTAGGTCACACTCATCATCATTCCATGATGTATTTATTAGTGGTGTGTAACGGTTAATTAATTAATATTTCTATCCTTCACCACAGGTGGATAGAAAGGTATATGTTTAAGTTTGTTATTCCATTTGTAATTTCTAAAATATTCATTTCGAACGGCATTAACTATAACAAAATTTTGGATCCTTATTTATACATAGAAATGTCAATATATTGGTTTGACATCCCTCACTTAAAATTAATGATCTTTAATTTAATTTATTGATTTTTAATGTATATAGTTACTCTAATCGTACAAATGAAATTAAAACCATTAAAGTAAGGACTGAAGATACCTCTGGGTAAAGATGCTGCCGTGCAATTGGGAAACATAACACCGCAAGGGAATATCTTCTTACCTCAATAAATTAAAGTGTATATAAGATTTCACGCGGACGAATGTGTGCACATATGTAGCTCTCTTACTAGTTTTATTTAAGACTAGTTTATTGTACCTGGCGTTGCCTAGGTCTCGTTTTAGGCCCATTCAAGGTACTGTGTAATATATTATAGACTTGTTTGCTATGGGGATCTACTCCGAAACGTGAGAAATCTATCAAATCAGTTTGGATTTTATAGATCTTGAGGTATTTATATTTCAAATATTTTTAGAATCTGATTATTTGAATCGGTTAGTATTCATAAAATTGTGCGTTTGTCCTTTCTCCCGTCCTATTCCCGTTTTTGCAAAATAAACACAGAATATTCTACCCTTTACATAAAAGTCTCACTACCTATGTTTAAAATTTTATTGTTATCGGTACAGACAAAATGCCCGTTTTTCCTCTTTCTCTCATTTAGGTCCTAGCTCTAGAAATAGATATACATGAAGACCTATGTATGTTTCAAATTTCATTAAAAACGGTTTAGTCGGTTAGCCGTGATTGACGCACGCACAAGCAAACAAATAAACAAACTTACAAAGAGTAATATATATTAGATTAGATTAAGGTGATGCTTCTGTATTATAAGCGATCATCAACTTGCCTAAAAAAATTTGTATAGAAATAATTAAAAAATTAAAATTAATTAAACTTTTCAGACGAACTGATCAATTCTATTACAGAAACACCACATAAGTATTTTAATAATAAAAGTTGAAAAACACGCATCGCTAGGGTCTATTTCCTTATTATTTTTAAGTATTCAGAATATGTGATTTAAAAAATGTGCTTTCTGTTTTTTCTTGAAGTTTCAAATTTTACAATAAGTGTACAACTGTTAAAAAGTTAACAAACAATAGTGGCTTAAATTTTCAAAAGGAGCATTGGCATTTTCGCGTTTTTGTAATTAAATGCATGTTTATTACATAACAGTATTATAACACCTGATACAATAAACGATGTTGAAGAAAACATTGACAAAAATTTTTAATTTACGTAGCATTCGTTCATCGGATTGGCTTTTATTTGCTTTGGCATTTCATTTTATTTATTGATGAGATCCATGTTTTGTACGTTTAAATAAATAAAAATACTGCAGTTGCAACACTAAAGTATATTAAAGCGGCAAAAAAAACATACAAGTTTAATAGAAATACATGAGAACCTTCTTTACTTTTAGAATATTAACTCTCTCTCAAAAGTGGAAGAGTGACCGCAGCCATATACATTATGAGCCTATTAGTAACACCAGCTTTAGTTCTTCAGAAATTAAGTTTTGTTGCTTTTTTTCTATTCAATTGTCTGAACAAAGCAACCGTTTGCACCTTTTGTAAGTGGGTCACGAGTATTAAGTTGCAGCACACATACCAACGTTGGTTGCAACAACAGCCAACTGTTTTATAACATTTTTATAGACACGACAAGCCAAAATACTCCTTGAGTTATTTTCATACTGCACTCACTCTCTGTCAAATTTCAATTATTTTATTTTTTTGTTACTCTTAGCATCGATTAAATATCTCCTTTTGTATCGAACTTAAATTTTCTTTACAGTTTAACTTACAGGTCGATCCTGTATTTAGGAAAAGATATACAAGTATGAGTAAGGTGGATCTGTGTAAATTTGAAAACACAACACAAAAATAAAAAATACTTAATTTTTTTTAACATTTAGACAAAAACCAAAATACGCCGGCATTTAAAAAAAATTATGTGTGTATGTATTTTATGTGGCGTTAAATTTACGAAAAAACTAGATGCATATGTGTGTATGCTAGATGCATAAACTATAAATAAATAATTAAATAATTCTGATAAACCAAATGGTATTGAATTCTCTTAGCAACAACAAAGATAAAATAACAAAAATAAAAAAGAGTAGCATAAATGTACTTGTTCTCTTGTTTACATTTTTTCTTAATTCAACAATTTTATAGTTAAAATAAAACAAATGCTATGATGTTCATGAAGGTGACTGTGTGACGAAAATTTTTTATAAGGGGGTTAAGTGAGGTCGTATTGTTTATGTTTTTATTTACTTATATTACTTTCTCTTTGTTGTTATTATTAGTGTAAATAGTTGTTTTGCATTGTACGTTTTTTTTGTGGTTGCTGTTTTCTCTGTTACTGTTATAATTTTATTACCGGTGACACAAGTGTTGTTCTTATATTCATTCATATTGAACACAAAAATACAGGAATGAACACACACAAATCAATTGTTCGCTTATTTTCTTATGTTTTTGCAAGTCTTGTTTATTGGAATGTTTATGTTTTTATTAGGCAACGTATCAATAAAAAACAAAAACAAATAAATTATGGTTTTCATGATTTTTACTCTTTTCTGTATTTTTATATAGTGTTGCTAGAGGTATGGATTTGTGTATTTATTCAAGTGTATAAGTGAGTTTTTAAGGGTTTTCTCAAAAAATTAGCCTAAGAATGATAAAAATGTTGTAAAGCAGAAAATGGAAAGCAAAACAAAAACCCCAAAAAGAGGTTGTATTTTCAAGCAACTGTTATGTTTTTTTCACATCTATTTTTTACATTTTCTAACAGAAACACAATATAAGGATTTAAATTTGATTCATCTTTCCACTTAATGTGTTTTACTATTTAGATAAAGTGCTCCAATTTTTATTTGGTCTCATAGGTACAAATTTTACTGTTAGCTTTGGACAACGGCAGTGAAACAGCAGCAGCAGCAACATCATATTTTAGAGCGCTGTGTACCTTTTGTTGTTGTGGTTCAGATATTTGATAGGGGTGGATATTTGTATTTTAATTTAATCGGTTTTTTATGAATCGTTTTACTTGAAACATTTTTCACACTCATACATGCAAACATACATACATACGTACACATACTACTTACAAAAATATTTAATTGTTTAATACTTTTATTGTTTTTTTAGTCTCTTTTTTACTTTTTATTAGTTTGGCACGCGCCACCACATGTAGTCGTAGGTCGGGATTAGCTGATTTCATCTGTCTGGTTTTTCATCAGCTGTCGTCGATAAGCAGTGCTGGCTGGCAGTAGATGTTCAAACGTTTTTATTAATTTATTATTCTTTGTTTTGATTGTTGTTGCTATAGTTTTCTAAAACGTTCAAATTAGTTAATAATGATTAGTAGTCAAGTGTTTAAATATCTGTAGATAATAATTGTCTCGTGAGTTTATTAAATAACAAAATTAGATGAAGAATTATGATTTGTTTATAAAAAAACGTGATATTTTAATACAACGACGACTAATTTCGTTTTACGAAAACAGTTGAATAGATATTTATTTTAAATTTTAAAAGAGCAGATTTCTTGATTATAAATTTAATATACAGATAAGAAGCGAATGCAAAACAAAGACATCTGTTACGTTTTTCTAAACCTTATGAGCTGTATTATGGGTAAATTAAGCGCCACAGAAAAATAATGTGAAAGAAGGTCAAATTCCTATCCAAAAATTTTCGCGTGGTACAATTCCTATAATTTTCCATAAATAAATCACATTTGTCCGGTTTCTAGACAGCCCCGATTTTTCACAAAACAAAGCCAAACAACGACATTTATTTCTGTCGTTGGCTTAAACGCCAATTAATACAATTCTACTAACATTTTGTTCTTTATTTTCTTGATTTCATGAATTTTATTAATTATTTGCTTTTGAAATTTTTGTAACAGAAACTTTTAGAAAATATCTCAATAGTAGTTCCGCCACTGAATCTGATTAAATGTAAGTTCTTCACTTATCTTGTCTATAAATTACTTTTCGTTTTTCGAGGTATTAAGTGCAACTAAATTACTTTTGCTCTTCTTCGGGTACATTCGCCCAATTTCATTTCAGTTGTATTGTGTTAAAAAAATAAAAATCTTAAGAAGAAATCCTTTTACAAGTCAATAATTTAATGAAACTGATTACTTAATTTCACACCACAACAAAGTTTTTCGAATTTCTGCTGTTGCTGTTGTTGATAGTTTTGTTAGTTTTAACTGTGTTTTCTCTTTGCTTTTTTAAAGTTCCGTATTTTTATCATTATTTTTTTTATAAAAATAGAAGATATTAAAAGGTATGAATGTGTGAATGTGTGTGCATGTTTTAAACCCAAATGACGTCAAAACTGTTGTTAAGGTCGTTTAGTTTGCCTTTCCTCCTTCACTTTTGCACTTTACACTATTATTTTGCTGTCTTAGTTTATTATAATTGTTTTAGTTTGCTTTAGTTTATTATTTATTTATTGTTTCGACGATGATTTATTTAAAAATAATTTAATTTATTTAATTCATTCGCTAGTTTAGTTTAGTTTTGACATCTAATTCTAGCGTCTCCTTAAGTTTACATCTGTTATTCCCTAAATTTATATTTTAATTTAATATAATAATATGACATATAACTTAAATTGTTTGCTAACGGTCAAACCGAATTCGATTAAATTTTTATGGTTTTTTCGTATCTTCCTGTATATGGTTTATCTGAATAAGCAGGAATTTGAGATCGCGAGTTATGACTAAAACAAGCATTTACGGCTGCACAGATTTAAAAAAATTAAAATAGAGATATTTATTTAGAAGTTCCAAGAGCCTATGCTAATTAAAAAAAGGAACAGGACATGTAGGTGGGGAAGATAAAATATGCGCGGTATCGATTTTACCAAAATAGAGTTTTAAAAATATTTGAAAGATATTTAATTCCTGATTCATAAGGTGCAATACGCAGAAGAAAATCTGGTATAACTTCCCTATTAATCAAATTAAAATACTTGCTTGCAAGAGTGGGCGTGGTACGATTATTCTAATTAGGGTAGCGAAACGTCCCGGAAACAGCTAGTAGATAATATAGGAAATTAATAAAACCTTTGTTTTAAGAAATTGAAAACAGAGTTTATGAAAAATATATTTTAAAGAATGTAAATGCTATTTTCGTATAAGTCGTATGTCATATTTTAATATACTAACAGCTTAAGCTTGTCACTAGTAATTTTTATTAATAGGAATTTTATATGCTTTTTGAAATTTTAAATATTGAAATTTGTCACACATAGGAATAATTAATTTTATTTATTCGCTTGAAAGTTTATTCTGTTTAACCAGTTGAATATTGATACAACCAAATATGAATTTTCTGCATCTCTAAGGCTCAAGCCAATCTCGCATTAAAATTGGCTAGAGTGCTGAAGATTATATTAAGCCTCTGTCCCTATCGCTTTGATTCAAAATAATTTTTCACCAACCGTCAACAGTGATGTCCAAAACTTAAATTATAGTTGCATTGGTGAGAAATGAAAAACTATTTATTTTTTATGGTATTAAAATATTGTAACAAAATAATTTTTATATAAAATTGAATTGAAAGAAAAATAAAAAAACGAGGTTTCAAAATAAAAAAAAATAAAAAAAAAACAAAATAATGTACAATATGGTATTGAAGAAATATGGTAGAAGGGGTAATTATGACAAACGTTTTCAAAAAAAATCCTGTGAAAACTTAAATATGGCCTATTACCGAATTACCAAAATATAAAACAATAATAATATCTGAACAAATTCAGTTCTATTCTTTTATTGTTTTTAATTGTTTTCTAATTTAACTAAAAATCCTTTTAATTTTTGTAAAACTGTTAATACTTGTAGTAATTTATAAACATAATTATATAACTTAATTATTCAAATTAATTTATTTATATTTTTGCGTCAATATTCTTTACATTTTTGTCTTATAATATTCGTGGCATTTAAATTTTTTTAAAGAATTCTAATAATAAGATACGTTTCGTGTATTTTGTTCCATACACCTTTTAACAATTTTGCTCAAAATGTGCTCTCGTCACTGTTTGAATCACGACTAAACAAAAGAGCATAAGAATGTGTGTGGCATTAGGTAACACAATTATGCAATGGCTGGACATCAATGACTAGGATCAATTTTAATATTAAAGGAATTAAGCACGATTAACGTAAGTATCTGAATCTGAGATTTATATCGCAAAAGCTATCACACAAATAACTCAAATTTAAATTAGTTACTTAACGCTCACATGTCAGTTAAAGATACCTTAGTGTTGACTTTAATTGCTAAATTGACTTTTGCGTTAAGAAAATAAATAATTAGGCACGTTGTCCTTTTCATTGTTAATTTTGCTAATCACAGTTAATAAATATTCACAAAAAATGCTATGACAGCATTATTGTCTCTTTCAAATCTAACTTTGCTTTAACGGTCCACCACAGCTAAGAATAATATTAAGGAAGTAAGCTAAACAATAAAATAAATAACAAACAAGTGTGCGAAATCGTTAAAGTGGAATATGAAGCCAACTGCAGAAGCACAGTTATACTTGTGCATACACATTTACATATTAACTAAAAAGAAATATCCTAAAAAAGGTCACAATGCTGCTGTTAAATAACAGAGCAACCGGCAAGAAAAACGCTTAATCATAATCGTCAATCATTTTAACATCAACACTGAAGAAGATGTTAACGATAGCGCAACAGATGCATTACAATCTCGGTTTGATGGAGCATTTAATGCTACTAAAACGTGAACAATAACACACAAAAATCGCTACTTTTGCAAAAAACGCACCACATGCACAGGCTCATATGAATTGAAATCTCATCTAAAAGGAAACTCAAATCAAGCAACACGTATTTGTTTCGAAAGTTATTTAAATATTTTTTTGCTTGTTTTAGTGCAGTGAAAACCTCTAAAAACTTAAGCATTTAAAAAGAATGATAAATGCGCGGCCAAACATATTTTTGTATAAAAGGAATACAACACCATTTTTTTAAGCAGTTGGAACAAAATGTGAAAATATCAAGGATGGAACATCAGCATCAGAAGATAACTACACAACTTAATAATACAACGTAGCAATGAGAACAACAACTACTTAGAAACGCACCGATTATAAATTTTAAAAATATTAAATTAAAAATATTAAAATTGCAAAGAAGTTGATATGCAACCAGCCAACCAACCAGCAGTCAAAAACGAGAGCACATCCTGCTGCAACCAACAAAAAAAAGTTAAACTAAGAAGTAATTTGGAGAACAGCAATCAGCAACAAATTGAGAAAGAAACATTTAAAATAAAATAATAAAAATTAAAATTAAAAACGTACTAACAACATTAATATGCAAAAAAAAAAAAAGAAAAACACGACCAAAAATACTAACACAGGCGACCAAGGAAGCAAAAAGAAAAAATCAGAACTGTCAAAGTCCATTATTTGCCTCAATCGCAATTCATCCTTCGACTAGTGAGCACATAAGTTCAGTACAGAAATATCTTCATAACAACAACGACGAACGGATGCCATTCAATCTTTATTTTTCCGTCCATTAAAAGAAGACACAAGAACAACATTTTAAAAGGAAGTTACTGAAAAAAGGGTCGTAATATTATTTTGGGTTTCCAACAAGTCTTGTTAAAAATAAAATTTTTCCTTGTCGTTCGTTTCATTAGATAATGCTGAATACAGCAAATACGATATAATAGCAAAAACAAAGAAATAGATAGCAAAATAATATAAGCGTTTGAATGGCAAATGAGGGACAAGAGCAAGAAAGTAACACCATAAAAACAAAAACAAAATGTTCATCGCAGCCAACAACCAGATAGATACTCGTACATAATTTAAATGCATTAAAAGAAACAACAACTTAAAGCAGTAATGTATCTAAAATTGTGGTGTATCTATGAATGTATGTATGTAAATATATGTATATATATATATATATATATATATATATATATATATATATATATATATATATATATATATATATATATATATATATATATATATATATATATATATATATATATATGTGTGTGTGTGTGTCTATCTATCGTACGTTCGTTCAGCTTAGTTCGCTCGAATACTTGCTTGTTTTAAACTGTGTGAACGAAGAAAATAAAACGACGACGCAAATGTTATTTCATCTACAACAAAACGAAAAATAAAATGCCACAAATGAAAAAAAAACAACAAGTAAAATATCAACACGAAAGCATGAGCGTAGTAAGTTAGTAAATCGACTAAAGGAAATCGATTCTTAAATTTTCATATCAGAATGCTGAACTTTTCCATTGATACAATAGCGGAAAGGAAAGTTTTGCCCTTGTAAATTCTTTGCAGATAAAGTGAGTGCTACATTTTCCAAGACCACAACAACAGAAAAATTAAACTAATTTTTTCTACACTTGGGTATATTTGCTACTGCAAACTAATCGTGCAAAAAATGTGCAAGCGCAAATTGCTGAGTACTGATGTTGCTGACATAAACCACAAAAGTCCAGCGTTTATAAAGCTCTACGGCACAGCTTACGCCAAGCTTAAATTATTTGACATAATTTTTCATAAAACACAGCATAATAAATGATTAAATTATTAAGGCCGCGGCACATAGAGTCCGTCATACGTTATACTTTCTCTTTTTAAACTGACAAGTAAATTAAGATACATGTTTTCTTATGAGTACTGTCACAATCAGTACGTCTCCGTCAATTTAAAGTACGAAAGTTGGGCATTTTTAAACTTTTAACGTACGTTAAATACTATGAAAGCTATCATTTGCTGCTTCTTGTTGTTTTTTCGCTCTTGCTGTGTTTTAATGATTTTTGGTCTGCCAACAAAGTACTCATTGTGTCAACCTCATTCGTCCTTACTTTGTGTTCAGTTGAAAACGGTAATGTATGACGGATTCTATATGTAGTAACAAAATAACTACAGAATAGAAATCAATAAAGTTTTAAAAAATAAAAAAACGCCAGATCAAAAATTTAAGTATTGGTTGCTGTAGTCAAAGTGTTAAGCACGTTGACTACAAATCTGGTTGGCCAGGGTTCAACTCCTACAAAAAAATAACTAAATAGGTTATGCCTGAAGTGCTATCTACTTTCTTTATAAAAAAAAATCCAGTTTATAAAATTAAAATAGAACTTCAAGCTAAAACCATAACAAAGGTACTCACACAGCAAAAAAAAAAGTTTAAGTGAGTTTCCCTAACATTTATTTACAATCCACTTTTTTGTAATTAATCTTTTATAAAACTATTATAAAATGTTTGTGAAATTATCATAAAATATGTATGTATTTATGAAGAAAGTTAAGTACGAAAAAGTAAACAAATGTTTAATTATTGTTTTGATGAATTTTCTAAAATAACTTTCCGTCAGATCAAGAACTCTTTCTGCGTGGAAACTACGAAATCCATTTTTATTTTAGAAATGAGATTCGTAGTAATTTGGCCTATAAAAGCAGCTTATTCCGTGCGGTGCTTTTTTCTAGTTTAATCAGAAATATTTAAAACAAAATTGTTAGTGAAAACTCAAGGTTAACAATAAAACCCCACTTTAAAGATACGCTCTTTAGCACCTTTTGCTCGAATGCTGTTTGGTATGAACTGCTTGGTCTCGGTTGCTTTCGACATTTAGTTTTATTTCTTATTTTTTATATTTTTACATTAAGGTACCATACAAAATAAACAAGAAACTCGCACATTTCATTATATTCGTATGTATGTACGTACGACTATGTATGAGTTTGTGTATTTGTTAAATATACATCCATAGTCGCATGTATGCCTTTGTGTGCTATATAATATTTTTAAAATTTTTTTTTATTTTTTCATTTATACTTTTTTCTTTGCCTTCTTTAACTAAAGACGAAATATGTCAGTGATAGAGCGTTGCGATAATGCTGGCACGGCATGTTGGTTTTTGTATATATTTTTTGTTTTCCGAACAGTTGCTTCTACTCTGGTGGTAGTTGGCTGGCTTTGCATTCTTTTGTGTCATACCCCTACAATACGTTATCAGAGTTGTATAGAATAAATTCATTTCTAATTTTTTATGTTGAGAACGATTTTTATGGAAGCAATTTTAATATAACATTAACAGAGCGCTGCTATAAATAAGTTTAGTTAAGGCAATATGCCAAAGTTTATTATCGGATGAATGCCTTTAATATTTTATAATTTTTGCCTTAGCTTTGTGAAAATAAAACTCCACAATTAGATTTCCTAGGCTGAACTAAACTTTTTTAAACTTGAGAAGCGTTGCAGGTAGAGAAGTAATCCTTAAATATCTTTGAAGGAATATAAATATTAGCAAGATGTCTTACTGTACATTTTACAATTAATATAATAAATTATTGTATTTAGTTAAAATTTTTTCTGAACCCCTTTAAGATATGGTTAAATAGCATTTAAATAAATTAAGATAAGTAATAATAATTTCACATGCTTAAAGCAATCTTTTTGTTACTTTGGAAACGTATAAACGTAAGAACTGACAGTTACAGCAATAATTATCTAAAGTTAAATGTTATTTGTTCTCAACAATTAATGAACTCTTTTAATATCATGTGCACATCTATGAATTGTATAAATATCTAACCAACCAACCCTCCACTTTGCCTTGTTGATATATTCAGGGTTTTTAAACAATTTTATATTTAATTTAAAATATTTATTAAAAACTAAATAGAAAATTTTATAAAAAGTTTAATGGAACGAGAACTTATATATGATTCTATTTTCGATATAGACAATACAATAAGTAATAGTTTATTTAGAGAATTTATTTCCTAAATGAAAGAAGCTTGCTTTTTTTATAATTTAAGCGATGACAATTTAAATTTGGTGTCTACTGACTGCCCCAGTGCCTACGGATATTTGTTCGAAAGTTCATTCTTTGGTTCGTTCGTTAAAAGCAACTTAACCAAGAGAAGACGGTTTTAAACATGTTTTGCATGAAGGAGATTTCGTGTATTTTATTTTCAAATTTTTTCAATTTTATTTTATATTTTGTTATTGTATGTGCTTTATTTTAAAAGAATGTTTGAATAGCTGTGTGTATACGCTTACTTCAGATGTTGTGGATGACGATGAGAAGAACTACGACAACAACAACGACATTAATTGTTGTTGTGCTCGATATTTTCATTTAAACTTATATAAAGAAATATTTATAACGGGGTGCGTAAGCAGTTGAATGAGTAAATTGAAGAAAATATTTACAACAGTCATCCATCCATCTCAAAGTCTTTGAAATCCATAATCAAAGAAGCACGTGAAGCAAATAATTTTGCGATAATAAAAAAAAAGCAAGAGAGAAGAGCAAAATATTAAACAGGAGGAACACTGAGGGCTTGAGATTGATCGAACTGGCAATTAAGTCAAGTTTGGATAAAAATTTGTTCACTTTTTCCGCTTGTAGCCAACAGCAAGATCCAATATTTTATACAAGTAGCGAAAAAAAGTTTTTTTTATTATTATATATATAATTATGGCATCCACAAACGATGGTATCTTGAATTTAGTTCAAAACTAGTTAACAGCAGCTTTAATTGCTACTTGATTGTTTGACTGTTACTTCTCTGCAGTTCTGTTTAGTGGCACAGGAACTTTTCGTCCGTCAGGCATAGACACAGAATGTTTATGTTTTTCTCTTTAATTCTGCTTTCAGCATATTGGTTTTTTTTTTTTAGTTTTCATTAATTTTGGCTTTCTGCTGTTTTCTCATCCAAAATATAAAAAGAGGTTTTTAGACTTCGCGGTTGTCAGAAACTGTTTACACCGATTAGTAAATTTTTTTAGTTAACTTAACGGTAAACGATATATATGTTTAGTTTATTTTATAACTTTTTTTAATTTGCCGTTTGGAACACTAAAAAAATAAAAAGCGAACGAACGTCGTTTCTTTATATGTTTTTTGTCAGACAAAAGCAAAAAATGTAAAGGTAATTAGTCGAATTTTCTTAATCTAGGATGTATTTCTTCAAGCAGTTTAAAAGAAATCTGAAAGTATCAAAATAGATATTGGAAATAGTATATAAATCTAATATTGATTTGCTTTGTCGCGAAAAGGTGATTTATACTTAAATAAAATTTTAATAAAATCATCTACATTTTTTAATACTCGGTTTGAGAAAATATTATATCCTTTTTATATTTATTTAAAGACAAGATAAATCGTGGAATGCATATTATCTAATGAATAGCTGTCGCAGATATGAAAATATGAAGCTTCGAATAGTGATCCTAAATTCAACATCATAAGTTTGCTATTTTTCCATAATTCTTGTCACCAAGAGAAATCACCTAAAAATACTTAAAAAAATAATGTCTAATTCTCAGTTGGAACTCGCAAACGTTTTTGAAAATTAAGCCACATAAAGAGAAAATCGCGAAAGAGAAATAATCGTCAAGAGTTACTCAATTATCTCGCTGTTCTCAAGTTTTCATCAGCTTCAATGCCACCAAATAATTGTCATGTTTAATACGTTCGCATTTAACAACATGAGTTTAGTCACATCTCACGTTATTTTCCCATTGGCAATGCTAGCAAAACTTTACGCTTTTTCTTCTGTATATTTAATTTTCTTTTATTTATTTATTTTTTTGCGAATAAAATGTTATATTTTTCGAAACTGAAAGAAAAGAAACATACAATAAATTTTTAAAGAATTTTACTGATTCATACTTGTACTGAAATGCTAATTCTGTTGTTGTGGTGTGTGTCTGTTGAATTATTGTATACAGACAGATACGACAGACAAGGTAAAGATTATGCTACTTCGAAATGTTAAAGTCTTAAATATTTTAAAGTACAAAGAAAAGTATATTTTGTTAAATATTTATTTTTGTGTTGAATATTCCTGTGTTGGTGCATGTGTATGTGTTTTAATCTTTTTTTTTTTTATTTCAACCCACAAGTCTTTCTCTTTTTTGAAATTCAACACAGCACAACTAAACAACAACAGCAATGAACTCACACATAGTAGCAGCAATACGAACGATAGTATACTCTGACAAAGTATAAAAAACCCAAACCATTTCAACGAGCTACAGCATTAACAACAATAACAACAACCAAGTATCTACCCATGATTTTAATACAACAGAAATCTGTATTTTTTCCATTTTATTTCTGAACATTCATTAGTTTGGGTTTTTTTCTTTGCAGAGTTGTTTCTTTTTTTTGTGCTGATGTTGAATTTCATTCCCACATTTCTTAGCATTTACACAATTTATACTCAAAACGGAATACATACATATTACAGAACCCACTAGGCCGTCAGTCAGAACCGTTGTACGACGAAAGTACAAGGAGAATGTTTTACTGACAAACAAAACGTCAGACATTTTTTTATTAGCTATAACATGCAGTTTGGGTTTGTCATTCCGTTTGTAACAAATTTATAATTGGTTCAAGATCAAATAAATTTCTAAAGATTGAATCATTGAGATATGTGCAAAGACAAACATTGCAACACACTTATGTTCTTTTGGTAAAATATTCATGGATAAATAATAATGGTATTCTTAAAGCCACGCAGTCGGGAATAACTTCTTAGAATTTTTGCTCTGCTTATGTAGCGATACAGTAAGTCGAACCGACCAACAAAAAAAAGCATTGGATGCACTACAAGAAATATATACTTCAGCAACCGTATCACAGTGGCCCTTTTTACGATTATGTATTATTTATTGATTTTATTTTTAAAACTCAAATCAATATTTTCCTTTTTAAATACAAATGCAGACGTAAACTCCATAATACAGAAATAGTTTCCTCTTATTTGTTTTCACCTTTAAATATTGTTGTGTTTCTAGATATATTGTAGTTTCGTCGCTATCGCCGGCTGCTTAAGAATCATCTTCATCTGGGATCTTCTTATATCTTCTTGTCGATGCTCCTTCTTTATTACTTCTAAAAGTTGTTTAATATATTTGTTGTTGTTCGTGCCCACATTTATTCATTCATTTGTATGTTAAACTTTTAGTGCCATCAGCAAAAGGTTTTTAATAGGCTACAAATTAATTTTTCAAAATCTGGTAGTAACATGATTTTAAATAGTTTTGGCAAGTTTTGAAGGACTTGAAGAAAAACAGCCTCACATTTATTCATGGATGCATTATATAGTTTTCTATTGGAGTTGCTCTAGAATTTAGTATGTGTGTGTTTCACGCGTCCCATGATTACGCAGTGCAACAATTAAAATTAAATTTAAATTAAATTCAATTAATTTATTTAATATTGTTTCAGTATGTGCAGAATTAAAATCGAGTTTAATTTTTATTAGCAATTTAAAAGAAAAGTGGGTTCTATGTCAATGGAATAAAGTATTATACATTGACGACACTTAAGTATAACATGATTTTTCTTGGTGGAAAATATTTTACTAGTTTTCTTTCTTTTCTTTTTTTTTAAGTACGTAAATGACCTTTCAGCAGTTTTATTTTTTAAAAGAATTCAATAAAAAATTCTTGGTTAGTAACTTTGCAGCAAGAGGAAATATCTTAAACTTTAAACGACACATTATAACTCGAAAATGCTGCGGCAAATGATGTGGTCTCCTGACTCTTTGTGGTGTATAGTTTCACATCAACGATTTTCAAGGGCTCCTAGTGACATGGTTATCTTATCTAATCTTATACTGACCTTACTAAGGAAAAGGTCAACTGACTAAAAGTTCTCCGAGTTAATATTTAACATTTTGACTGGAAAATACGGTGGTCAATGAAGTAACACTCGTCTAAGGTTCCTGATTTGAGCAGCATAATGTTTATTACGTTTATTGCTAAGTAGTGACGTAAGATAAGGCCGTCATACAATTTTCTCAAAATGAATATAGGTTCCAACATAAAATATAATGAAACACTTTTTTAGTTTATATTTTCAATGAAATTTAAAACTTAATAAGAAACGTCCCACTGTGCATCGTCAATATTCCCTCATTGTACAAACAATTTTGTATTTTTTCTGTTCGAATCGAAGTGAGCTGAGTTGAGGCACCATTTACAACAAATACAAGTATATACAGTACTACAATCCGAAAGCAAACAATTACAATCACTACACACACAAACACATGCAAACATAGATACGTAAACACACATTTATTCATATAAATGTACGTATATGCATGTAAAGATTTTTTAGGTTATGTGTATATAACTGAGTTTCGAAATGAGGCATACATACATATATTTCGTTTTATATCGTTCGTCGTCCGCTCGTCATTCAGGGTTGTATGAATACCGAACAGAGTTTCTACAAACTAATGATTAAATGACTTTTGTTCGTTAAAACTGGTTGGTTAGGCAGTCAACGTGACAGACAAAAGAGAACTCTTAAGTTTGGAATGTAACTACAATAAATGTAGAAACGAGCAAAAAAAAAAAATCAACTCTGCTAAATGTTACAGTTAACAACAAACAAAAGAATACACTAGTTATTATTTTTAAAACTCTATTTCTGAGGATTTTTGGGTAAAAATGTATTTGATTGCAATTAATAGGACATTCAGTTAAAAAGGTTTTGAAGTACATATACATATGATCTTAAAAAATGCATTATGATAATGTATAAACGTTGTTTTCTAATAATTTCGGGCAATAGTATTGATCTTCCCGGGAGTACAGAATTTATGCTACATATTCCAATTCATTTAATCATTAGATAACGAGTTTTATTTAAAAGACAAGTTTATATTTTAGCTCAGAAAGTGGTGGCTTAAAATAATAAATTTCTGTCCCATCTAGGAATTTTACTTTGCAGACTCCGATATATGTATGTCTTAGGGCTAATGATACACATGTTAATATTGTCACTTCTTAGTATTTAAGATGGATTTTAGACTGTTGTCATTGCAGGTTACTGTCAAAAAGTTATATAGAAAGTTAATAGTTAGAAAAATTTTATATCGTACTGTATGCATAAAATGTACTTTTATATACATACATATTTATATACATACATGTTTGTTGAAATGTTCGTACACTCAACACACAGAGCATGTTTAAATGCAGATGTGTTTGTGTAGATACAAAAAGTTGTATTATAAAAGATGCATTACAATACAGAAACACGACTAAAACGAACTGAAAATTGCCAATATTTTATTTATCTTTACATTAAATAGTTACTAATTAATTTCTCATCAAAACATTTTTAACGATTCCAATATAGACCATTGATGTCATATGTAAGTTCCTAAGCCGTAACAACAAGTACTTTTTCTGATAATATTACCAAGAAATTTAATACAATAAAAAACCTAAATATTTGGTCGGAGTTTAGAAAATTCAGCGTTTAAAAATGAAAGTTGGTTCCTAATAATAAAAGCGCTACGCAGACTCTAACAGCAATTTGACGTTTAGTTTTACTGGTTTATTATGTAGTGACAAAAACTTAATTGATCATGTAACTTTTCAACGCTTACGTAAAATTTATTAAGAGTTTTATATAAAATTTGTTTTATATTCTTTTTTATTATTTCAGTGTCTGAGGCATATCGTAGTACAGTGTAAAAGGCTTTAAATGCGTCCAAATGTTACAGCCTTTTTACATATTTAATTCTATTATTTTATTTCTATTGAAAAATTATGAAATGTATTAAGACAAAACTAAGCATAGATTCGCTTTAACGGTATTGGACTGTATACATTTTATATGATTGTGTACATCCATAAGTGTTTGTTGGCAGTATGTTACGGAGCGGTTTGGATGTGTATTCGGTATACTTGAACATACATTCTAACATATATACACATCTAAAAAGTTTAACATGCATATACAAATAAAACATACAAACACACTCACACATATAGAAGTATGTACAAAGGCAAGTATTTATTTTATTTTTTTTTTTTTTTGTATTAAATTTTGTTTCCATATGTGTATGAGGTGGTAAATTGGAATATTTTCACTTCATGCAGCACAGCACAGCACAAAACTAAAACTACAACAAAAATAGCATTAACAAATTGAAATAACATAAAAAAAAACTTTATTTTTCACAGACTCTAATGAGAACAGAAAAATCTATAAAGAAAAATACAAACAAAAATATAAGTTTGAAATGAAAATTTCGAATTAATGTACGAACTAACGAACGAATGAACGATACGAGCTGGATGGCTGGCAGACTGGCTATTGTACGAATGAAACGAATGAATAGTGAACTGAACTTTAATTCAACTCAACTGGTTTAATATGCTTTTTTATTGTAGTTGTAGTTACAAAAGTTGTTGTTCAAACCGCTGCTGTTATTACTGATGATGTGTTGTTATGACTTTTTGTGTTGCCGTTTGCTTCTTTTCAGTTTTATGATTGTACCTAGGTTTGTGTGTGTGTGAGTGTATATTTTTTCAAACTCATTTACAACTCGTATTATATGATTTCAACAATTTGAATGGAAATTATTGTTTGGTTTTATGTTGTTTCTTTATCTGGTTTTATTTTTTCTTTTGGTTGCAACTCAGCTCAACTAGGCTAATTAAGCAAAAGCATAATTTTTATATTTATTCTGTTGAAGACTATACAATATTAAAGCTGAATGCCACAAAAAATATCAGCAACAGTAGCAATAGTAATGCCATTCGCAACATACGATATAGATACTATGCAAGCAACAGAAATTAAAAGTTACGAGGATAAGACCAAATGTCTTTGTAAAATCATTTAAGCAAACCTAAGAATTTAAAACAAATTAGATTTCCGAATAGTAACCACTGGGAATATATGATTAAGAAACTCCAAGAAAAATTCGACAACTTAGTCTGTGTTCTGTTCTGTCATTAAATAATTCTGCCGCAATGATAAGACCAAAATAGAATTAAAAATAGATTAGACAATACACACGCAGCATTTCAAAGATTATTTTCGGATAGTTCTGTTAAAAAAAAAGACTTCTTAAACTGATTAATCACTTTTGTGCTTAAAAATGACTCGAAAATGATTGACACTTGTATAACTCTTCAAGAAGAGTCGTTGGTAGGGTAAGATTCTCTACCAACAAAAGTGTCTCTTATATTCGGAAAATGAGAGAGTTTGTAAATCTTTTAAACATAAAGGGGATTTAAAAAAGACTCAAATGTGTTCAACAATTTTATAAAATGCTAACTGCACCTTCGTATAAAACGTCCAAAGATAGTTATTTTCAATAACCGGAAAGTTTAGTTGACGATCTACCAGAGCAGTGAAAAATTATATATGAGTACTGTATGGTGTGCAAAATCAAACGGCAAGATATGTACCAATGTCCACAACTATCGAGAATAAGTGCAATCATATGACTTATTCACGCAGATGTTTTGTAGAACATGCATTGAATATGCCGCGAAGAGACCATGACGACAAAGCCCGGGTGTTCACTTTTGCAGTTTCAATAGCAGAAAAACTTAATTTAAGTTTTGAATTATTGCTACATTTATAACGTAGACTTTTTTTATGTTTTTTTTTTTTAAAGAGAGGTAATCACGATCAAGCAAAAATGACTACAAACTTTTTGTTTTACTTTCAGGCACGTTCTGAAATCCCCACGAAATTTTCACTTTTGTATTTCAAGGCATTATTTTTGCAAAAAAAAAAAAATTGTAGCAACAATACTTTAAAACTTTAAAGTGAAAATTTTACGTGGAATTCAGAACACGCCTGTTTATTTGAAAAGGGATAGATTAGAGGAGACAGTTGACTAAGAACAGCAATAGAACAAAAAATTTCATATTCTATAACTTTGCAATTGCACGTTACGTTTAACTTAGAAGCGTTGTTGTGGAAAATACGAATTTTATTTAATAATAATAATAAAAATAATAATAACACAATAATTTTATTTACTTTCTCAACGAATTAATACTATAGGATAATAACGGCAAAAAAGGCAGATTTTGACCTCTTAAATTAAAGCAGAGGATTTGAGGTAGAGAGTCGTTGGATAAATTGTATCAAGCTAAAAGTTAAAAATAAACAATTTTCTCATAAACAATCTTTCTTTTAGAATATTTTTGTAGACTGTTTTAGCTATCCGTCATATTTTTATGCTTGTTGTTCTGTGGCTCAGAATGTTTTAAAAAAATTTATATATTTTACAATTTTGTGAACATGTTATTATAGCAATAAATACAAAAAAATTTATACGTTATGTGCACTTATTTTAAAGCTGAAAGTGTGTGTAGCCAAACGAAACGAATCGAAAACAAAAATATTCAAGGTGATCGATTTAAAAACAAAAAACAAACATAAGAACACAAAGCAAAAAAAAACAAGAAGAGAAAAAGCGATTATAGCAATTAAGAGAATTTCTTAACCGTTGGAGTGCTAGAGAGATTAGGGAAAAGAGCAATAAAGCGATTTTGACACACACAGATATACAATTGCATCTTAAACAATCTGCAACAATTATTCATTCATTTTAAAGTAGTTTTTTTTTCCTCCCTTTTGTTTAACTGTTTATTTTGGTGTTTTATGAAAAGCTTACGAGAGCAGGAACCTTAAAATTCACATATTTTTACACACACACAACAATCGCAAGTTATTTGTTTTTTCTCTGCCTTTTCTTGTTGCTGTTGCGTTAGTCTATTTTTTGTTAAAAAGCGGAAATGATAACATTAACATTGAGAAGAGTTACAAAGATCCTATTCGTATCTATTATGTGAAAATTCCCAACATTTGCACTGTGAAACTTAAAAATATTTGTGTTGTTGTTGTATCTGTATCTTAATGCGATTGAACTCCTTAGCTCGACATAATGATATTTCCGTTTTGGTTCTCTATAAAGAAAGACTAAATTCAGGAGCAACAAAGCAATCTTCTTCATTATTCATTCTCATTTAATGTATTTTGTCAGGGTCGTTGTTTTTTTTCTTAATGTTATTTAGCAATAAACAAAAAAGAAAAATTTGGTGTGTTCTCTGGAATCCGACGACACAGGTGTAGTACTCGTTTTCGTATTGCAATGAAAAGAGATTACTTGATTTACGTAACGACAACAAGTCTTCAAGAAGTTAACATATACAATGTTGATGGTAAATGCAACTATTTTCGTTGCAGATGACAAAATTAAAGTTTTTGATAACAAAATTATTGTTTTGTTGTTGCAATTTGCTTGTTTTTGTGTTTACATTTTGTAGTATTTTTTTTTTTTTTTTTTTATTAAAATATTCTGATACCGCTGCAATGTTAAACAAGACATTTATCATCTTGTTTAGTTGGAAATTTTTGACCTGCCAAATAATAGAATAGAACTAATCGTTTATTCTTATAATTTATATTTATTTATATTTACTGCACAATTATACATCATTTCCAATAATTAGGTGACTTCAAAGTCTTGCAAGATAGAAGATGTTAGAGGGTTAATGGACTGTCTACTTAAGAAATATTAAATTGAATATGAAGTTTTCTAGTCTGTAAGAATTTAACAGAAAACGTTCATTCGAAAAATTTCAAAATATGAGCTGGTTTTATTGAAAGTGGTGTAAGTCCATTTTTTTATATATTAAGATATTAAAGAGTTTGCTTTTGAATCAATTTAAAAGTATTGGCCAACTTTAATGAATTCGATAGATGTTTTTTACACCTCTTAAACTTAAACTTTTAAATTTTATTATAAAATAATAATTACTAAAATTATTTGGAAATATAACCGATTTTTTAGCTCCACATGGACTTATACAACTTTCAAAAATAACAGCAGCAAATTTAGTCAATATTTTTATACGTGTTTGGATAGTTTGTCATCTTTAAGCATAATCGTACTCAAAACGTTTTGACGTACGACCATTATTTGTTTTGTTAACAGTGACTTGAAAAAATTAATATAGAAAAAAATGGAATTAACTCGTGAACATTTTTGTGCCATCATTTTTCACAACTTTCGACGTGGATTATCACGACAAGAGTGCATTGATGAACTTAAATCTTTGTATGGCGATGAAGCACCATCCTATAGCACTGTGAAAAATTGGTATAATGAATTTAATCGTGGCCGAAGCTCGCTCAAAGACGAATTCCGTGAAGGTCGTCCAAAAACGGCTGTTGTGCCAGAGAACATTGATGCCGTGCGTGAACTCATAATGCAAGATCGACATGCGACATACCGAGAGATAGAGACATCCTTGGACATTTCTTCCACCAGCATACATTCGATACTGCTTGAACACCTGGCCGTAAAAAAGGTTTGTTCTCGTTGGATCCCGCACAATTCGAAAGTCGCTCAAAAAAAGGCTCGTGTCGATTGGTGCAAAGAAATGTTGCAAAATACGATTGCGGGGCTTCAAAAGACGTTTATAGGATCGTCACAGGTGACGAATCATGGATCTATGCGTATGAGCCCGAAACGAAACAACAATCGACCGTGTGGGTCTTCAAAGACGAGCAAAATCCAACGAAAGTTGTTCGTGGAAGAAGCACTTCGAAGCAAATGGTCGCCTGTTTCTTCGGCAAAACTGGTCATGTGGCGACTGTTCCGCTTGCGCAACGTAGGACGGTCACTTCTGAGTGGTACACTACAATTTGTTTGCCTAAAGTCATCGGAGAAATTCGAAAAACCAACAAGAGAAGACGAATCATTGTTCACCATGACAATGCGAGCTCATCGGCTCAAACCAGAGCGTTATTGACCGGCCAAAACCTCGAATTAATGGGTCATCCGCCGTACAGCCCTGACTTGGCACCTAATGACTTTTTCTTGTTTCCGCACATCAAGAAAAAAAATGCGTGGTCAACGATTTTCGTCGCCAGAAGAAGCTGTTGAAGTGTTCAAAAACCATGTTTTAGAGGTGTCTCAATCGGAGTGGAAAAAGTGCTTCGACAACTGGTTTGAGCGCATGCAAAAGTGTATAAATCATGCTGGAGAATACTTTGAAAAACAATAAAACCATTTTTGATTATAAATATTCGCATTTTCACTATTAGGCCAGAAATATATAGAGCAGCCCTCGTAGACATACATTTACAAAAATAATTTTTTATGTATTTACATACATACACGAATACCAAATTTATTAGGAGTTTATTTAAGTTATGTTAAAAATATAAAAATGCAAATTACTTCGTCTTTAAATAAGAAAAAGATATTTTGTACTTAGTTTTCTTTAGCATTAGCAGCATGTTCAGATATTTATGGTGAATGTTATGTTCCGTGAAGCTTTATAAAGCGGTAACATATTAATTTTGCTGAGGTTTTTTGGTCTTCCCTTTTTTCCAACCAAATTAATTTCAGTTTCATAGAAATTCTCTGTTCGTATTTTTTCGTGTTAAATATTGCCTCTTCTAGAGACTTAGTTTTCATTTCCTACAAAATGAAAAATGAAGCTCGTTTTTCGGCAGGCATTTATTGTGTTACAATAGTCTTGGTCAGTGTATAATTGGTCTTTTTCTTTAATAATGTTTCCACAACTGCAAAATATCTGTCATTAGGAAGAAAATAATGAAAGTTGTTTTAATTAAACATATTAGAAATAGACTTATTCCACTTTTAAAACAAATATTTGTACGATAGAATTGTACAGCAAAACTGTTTTTGTTTATTTTATGTCAAGAAAGAACTCTATTGAAATTGTTATTATAACTATGGAGAGAAAGAGTCTATAGGTCATTAAAATTACTCTTGTTAGTTCTTTTTTAAAAAGTGGACTTATGCAAACGTATATATACACACATGTATACTTTCACGTGTGTACATGTACATGTTCGTACCCTAATATGTTCATATGTATCTATACATGTAAGTATTAAAAAAAAATAACTTCTCATTATTGCAAAAGTGTTTGAAAGAAATCAGTAAAATGTACGTCGGTCTCATAGCTGAAGGTTTCTGTACCATGTGTGGGCCGCCCTTTAATTTTAACTGCTATTACCTATTACGATTCTACTGGACCACCCTTTTATTTTTCAATATTACTTTCTACTCTTTTTACTATAGAGTTGCACATACCCTATCTGTCTTTTACAATTTCAAAAATGTGGACACGTTTTAATTTATAAACTCATTTTATTATTTATTGCTGTAGCGGCCATAACAACACAACAATATTTCTCGTGTCTATCTAATACGGTTTTAGAGATAGAGGCGTGTGGCATGCACACAGAAAAGTGGGCTTTTACCCTTTGGGTACCGAACCTGAAAATCTTTAAATCGTTGGAACAAGACTTTCTTGAAAATCTATTTGTGCGTGAATCCTGAAAAAATTGTATTCTAATCGAAATATGTATTTGTTTAAATATTTGCCTTAATATATGTCTTAAATTATAATCATTCATTTAGGTCACAAACCGTTTTTCGCATATTATCAAAGGTACGAACAATTTTGAAATTCAATCGAAGCTGGTAAAAAGTAGAACAGTCAGAGCCTTCTGAGAACTAAATTCATTCTCAATGTTTTCCGAGAGTCTTGAGTGTTAAGGAACAAGCAAATTTTAAACTTTTTAAGTTAAGCAGCTTTCAGTTATCGACCAGCTTAGGGAAAGAGATAAAAGCGTGTTTTTTTAGCAGCATTAGATGAAAAAACAAAAACGTAGAATATCCAACAAAACAGACCCTCTTATTTCCTAATAACTAGTAAATAGCTGCACAGAAAGTCAATAGCATTGTTTCTGAAAATAAAACAGATTACAAAAGCTTTAAATTTATAAATCATATTTACACATTTTTTTATTTGCTGATTTTAATTTATTATTTTAACTCTGAAAAAAAAAACAAAATTATTTAAATTATAAAATTCATGAAGCAAATCTCTTTTAGAGCCACAATGGTAACTTTGGAATTAATGCCAAGTCTCTTCGATATAAAACTATTTTACAAACACAAATAATGAATTTTTATCTTTTATCAAACGAACATATCAACAATCTTAGGAAAAATATATAATGTTAAATTAACTAAAATTGGTACATTTAGAAGAGGTGTGAGCTTTTCTCAAATTAAACAAAGCAATATCCATTTAGTCAAGAATTAAGAAATGTTATATTTTGAAACAAAACAAAAAAAAAATACAGTTAAAAAATTAACATATCGCAAGTAGGCGAAATTTTCTTACAACTCAAGACGCAAACACAATAAGCTTTCACGTAAATTCAGCTGTTTAACGCCACCAAAACAAATCTAATCTCTTTAATACTCCAAACGCAACTGTTTAAATTTGACTCTATAAAAATGAAAAATATGTTTATCAAAGTGCATCCCACACATATAAAAATACACACAGAACTCAAAACGTCATGCGAACTATTAACGAAATATGGTTGATTAACACTAGCAGCAGTGAACGTTAAGTACCTGTAAGAGTACAAAATATTAAAGGAAGGTCTTACATTTATGCCTAAATTATAACAAATGTTTTTAATTTAACATATGATTATATTTCCATACGAAGACATTTATACAGACATCAGCATCACCATCAATAGGAAAATATGCTGCCAGATAAATGCAACACCCTTAAGTAACCGTTAATTCGTTCTCTTGCAAACACACGCACAACTATTCTCAAGTTAAATATTTTAGAAATTGTTCGCGATTCTTACGCAAGGCGAACTCTTAGAGTACAAAAGTCAAAAGAAGTAAAAAAAATGAAAGGAAGGAAGGATGAAAACAACACACAACCCTTTTCTCTTATGCCACCACTAACACTCACTCAAAAACACCAACGCTATTATCAACAGCTACGTTAAAACTGTTAAGTAAATAGCATTGATAAAAGTCTCCAACACACAACATCATTAGCAACGACATTGTAAAGTGGACTTTCGGTAAATGGCAGGCAGGCAGGCTGCTAGCTGGTTTTTCTGCAAAAGCTAAAAAAAAACACATTAAACGACAGATTATCCCTCTATCCTCTATCACAATGAAAGAAAAACCTAAAAAAAATTCAACTTTAGTTGTTAATTTGCCGTTGACTCAACAACAATAGCGGCGCCGACGTTAAACGACTAGCAGCTGATAGAAGGATTGGCAATTGATCACATTGTCAAACAATGAGGCTCAAATATATTGAAGCACAAGGGTCAAACAAAAAAGAAAACTTTTCTCAGTAGTCAGCAGTCAGCTTTTAAATTGACGCACAAGCAAATCAACTGAAATCTTTATTCATTCTTCAACAAGTTCAACTGGCGACGATCGCTTGTATTTATTACTATTTATTAATGCATTTGCAGCCATTTTCAAAATAAGTCAAAAACATAAATGAGTTCTAAAAATGTTTCAAGGCAAAATATACTTAAAACACTGACTACATTAAACGAGTACAACACAGGCAGACCGACAAAACAATCAAACCAATAAGTAGCCAGCCAGCCAACAATCTACAATATTCATTAGCCGTTCAGTCTTGGTTGTTGCCGTTGTCAATTCGCACGGTACGACTCAGCTTAACCAAGCAGCAATAAAATTATAAACCAAACAAACATCCAATAACTTGTGTCGATTATTGCTGGTGCCGAGTTTTGAACAAGTATTTGTTGTTTGATAACTGGCTGACTATTTTGACTTGACTTTACTTTAGATAAATTCATAAATACGGTTGGCAAGTTTATACCAGTAACTAACTTGCCTTTATTCAAGATATTTCATCATTAGACTTTAAAAAAAAAAATATTTTATATTGTTTTTGTTCAAATCCAGCACAAAGCAAAATAACTTGTACGATCCATCCATCTAACCATCCATCTATCCCATCATATCGAACTGATAGTACAGACAGAGCCATCTAATAGTACGTGCATTCATACATTCATACAAACATATGAATGTAAGTATATCTGTTAAAAATTCATATCAACTACATACATACATTCAACATTTATGTTTATACTTTTATTTATGTTGATCTGTATGTATGTAGATGTATGAATGTATATGTTTAAATATATTTTAGCTTGTACGAGTTTGCATGGATTTTTATGCGATAATATAAACGAACGAACGTACAAGCGAACATCAGCATATAGAAAATATAAAACAAAATATAAGAAAGAAAAAATCCAAACTGACAACATTCCACACACGTGTGCAAGTATATGAGATGGTGTTCGAAATATAAAAACCCCACTCTTTAGAAACAAGCACATAAATGAAACCAAATAATAAGGCGAACAACACTACTACAACACATCACACATACACATTAACGCATGTTAAAATCCCCAAATAGTTTCCCCCCGACATTATTCTGACTGTTTCAATACAACACATCGGGTTGCCACATTCAGAAAAAAATCTTTATTCAACTAACGCAGAGGCGTACTTTTAAAAGGATAAGTTAGTATTTATCAAAGAAACAACTACAAACGTGTACGAATACATCATTAATTTTATATGAACATGAACAATAGAACGAATCTTTTAAATGGTTGTGGGTAATCCATATATAAAACAAAATTTTTTGAACGGTAAATTGTTTGTGTTTATGTTTCTGTTTGTTTTTTTTTTTTTTATTAGTATCAAATTAAAATCTTGTAACTCTAATAAACAAAACATACTGGTTCAATCAACATCCATAAATAAATATCTTTGGAGCCAAAACCTTTTTAATAAAATTATCATCTTAATTTAGTGTAAAAGGTAAAAGATTTATGTTGACCTTGACCAAGTAGTACTCGTATGTGATTAAATCATCAAAATTGCTTTTTAAGATTAGAAACGGTGCTGGCTATTTATATTTTATTAGAAATATATAGAACGAACCCCACCCAATAATTCTTAAATCATTTTGTTTCATAATTAATATGATTCACCAGCGGAAAAAGATAAGACTCTTTCAAAATTGAGCAGTTTAGTTAAAAAAACAAACAAAAATAATAATCGAGTGTTTGATCGATTAATGCTTTATAAAGCAAACACATCATTTAGTAAAAACAAATTTAAAAGGTGCTGTATTCGGGCGTGCCGAATCTTATATACCCTTCACCATCTATGCAAATCTAGTTTAGTGAAGTAACTCCAATCAAAAAAGCAAAAGAGTGACATAGTTAAAAAAAAAAAAAAATAAGAATAAACAATTAAGTACTACATATACACAATTTTACATAAAAATGTCATCGGCTCTTAAAGGGTTAAGCATTTTTAAAAATTGTAAGAATTTCCTTAAAGATCTTTTTAAAAGCTGTTAAATGATACCCATATTGATATTTAAAAAAAAAATGAAAATTTCAGAGGCCCGTAACGCGGAAAATATGGGCGAGCGCAAATTTTTTCACGTGGCGTTTTTTTTCTTATTTTTTAATTGTCTATCGCCTCATATATTTGATTTTTTTATTGGAGTTTCTTTATTTTTTCAAATAATATGAAAAAACTTGAAGTAGGCGCGGTGTTTTGCCACTGCGCCTAAGGACATGGGCCGATCTTGCTGATTTCTAATAGCACCTCATTCGATACTATGTCTAATTAATTAATGTATTTAAATTTTCGCTCAAATAAAGTTTACATAGACAAATTAACACGGACGGACAGGCGGACATCGCTCAATCGACTTTGCTATGCATAAGAACTCAGAATATATCTACTTTATGGGGTCAGAAATGGATATTGTAGAAATTACAAACGGCATGACAAACTTAGTTATACCCTTTTTCCACTTTTTGTGGTGAAGGGTATACAAATTTCCTCAGTGACGGTAGGTGATGGCGTCGAAAACTGGTCATAGAGGCAGCCAAAGCCAACAAAAGATAAGATAATATGCGTCAAAATCAGGTCTTCAATAGGATCAAGCTTTTATTTTTATTAATTTTATATTTTATATTTCTTATTATAGAGGACACAGACTCTTTGCAAATTTAAATTCTCTGCCTATAACTAACTGTATTAAGAAAGAAAATACATCAATGTAGATTTTTAGTTTCTTCGCGAAAACCCTTTAGTTTTCAACTTATTACTCATAGTTATTGTTATAGCGGATATAGTACCATATGGAAACTACGTCTTTACGGGTACTCAAAGTAAATCTTAAATCACGCTTATAGCTGTTTTACTAATCAGGCCACAAATGTGACGACACCCATTACTTCTGAACTTCGTTTGTATATTTGTGACTGTGCGGTCATAAGAATACAGCTTCTGCATTTTACTGGCAAACATTGGGTGGGATGTCAAACCTCCAAGGATATAATGTCCATGGATATGCAGTACTCAATGGACATTATGTCCTTGGACACTATGACATGCCACCTAGACATTGTAGCGATAACAAAAATGTTAGTTTTACCATTTGGATACGGAATCCTAAAATAGCGTAACGTTAGCCCGTTATCCAGTCTACAGGCTTAATGTTATAAAATTAATTAATTTTTGGGGAAAAGTCAATATGCGCCTTTATTAAATTTACCAACAGACGCTCTGCCTTTTTGGTTTGCTCATTATATAGTAATCATATCTGGCAACTCTATTTAATTACATGTACTCTCGAAAAACAGTCAGTTTTATATAAAATCTCTCAGTTTTATTATTTTGTGTCTCTATTCTGTGAATTTGCTTTATGTAAGATTTTGTGGAAATACATTTTGTTCATACTCATTATATGTATTATGAAGAAAGCAGTACGAACAAAAAAAAAAAGAAAAAATTACAGAGTGTATGACATCATTCTTTCTCGTTCGTATACCATCGTGCTGTCGCATTCTAACACGAAGCATTGCCATAACTTCCTTTGTGTGTATTATCGATATAGCAAAACAGTCATCGTACACACACAGATACACACGCACACATTTAAACACATAACATTTGTTGATGAGATGGTGGAAAGGAAGGGAGGTCGAATAAAGAGAAAAAATACAACAACTAGAGGTCTATATGCCGCTTCAAGACTGTGGTGCACATATTTTTCACAACGACTGGTTATTTCTGATTTTACTATGGTAGACTAAGTACACGTTCGTTTGCTCGCTGGTCGCACATAATATTTTTGTCGTAGTCGTACAAAAGCGCGTATTATTTGTATTATTAAATATAAAATATACTCATAAGTTCCTTGATACAAAAAAGCTGGGATTAACAAAGCATGGAAAATTAATCAATATCGACTACAACTCTGCATAAAAATTATAAATTTTTAAAAAAAATTTATAAAAAAAAAATTGTGATTTTGTAATTAAATACAAAAAAATTAAAGTGGGTAAAACAAAAGTAATTTTATTTTACCTGGAACTGAGACACACATTGTTGTCTACATTAAACGGTTTAACTACCTGTACAATACATTGTTTGCTGAAATTTAATAAAAAAAAAATAAATTTAAAACAATTTGTGCAAAAAGAAAATCAAAGGAAAACTATAAAATCATTTTTCGCGCATAAGAAAGACATAATCAAAACAAACCATAACCACCCATTCAATTAAATAACAAAAACAAGAAACCAGCTAATAATTCATATAAGATCCACTGATCAAACAACAACAAAAACTACAGCCAACCTTTTGCATGCACTCATTCATTCATTCTTTCCTTTATCCACTTGCTAACTTATTTAATGTTTGTGATCAAAAGGAAAACGAATAAATCAAACAAAATCAATAGACAGATAATATGCCAGATAAGAAAACATAAGAAAGAAAATCAAAATATTGAAGATAATTAAGAACTATTCCAAAATTTATTACCAACAACGACAACAATACAAATTAAGAAGTGAAAAGTCAAATTAAAGAAAAACAAGAAAAATGTCGAAAATTAACTCACAAAAACTGTGCGATTGTTGTGCGTTAAGCCTGTATGTATGTTTTTTGTTGTAATCGACACAAAAACAAACACGCTCGCAAAACAACAGGTAAACAAAACTCTACAATTAAAGTTTGTCAATAAAAAAGATATCAAAAGTGGACAACCTAACTTTGGAGGAATCTTTCCATTTTGCAACACCACAAAGCCTACACGATAGTATTGTGGATTTATTTATTAGGTTTAACAAAACAATGTGCACAGAGGTAAGTTAGAATTGAATTAGTTACAATTAATTAAATCAAATAGATTTTCAATATTAAAAAAAAACTACTGATTTAACGTTTCAAATATTTATACAAATAGTTTTTGCAAATAAAAGATTTAAAGATAAAAATAAGAAAACCTTAAAGCACGTTTCTATTTTTATTCGTCCTGTTGAAAATATAATATCAAAGGATGTGCCAATTTTGTTTCGAAGGATTGCAAAACACCGTCAAAACACTATAAACATGCAGTTTAAGATTTTTAAAATTTATTAATCAATATAAAGATGCTTGAATGAGTAAAAAAAAAACGCACACTACACACTGCCGTGACTTCTGAATAAGCCTTGGCCACTTCTAGGTCCTTAGCCAGAGTCATTCATCAAACAAAATTTCAATGTATGGAGAATATTGTACTGATAATTTTATAATCGATGTAGTTTTTGTTTTTTTTTTTAATGTTTTAATGCATTACATTGCGACGGTTAAAAACATCCTTGAAAAAGGATATTTTTTCACATCTATTCTTTGCAAAATTTATTTAAGGTTGCACCATTCAAAAATGCTTTTAGTACAGTTTGCGGAAAATAATTTACGAATTCTTATTCTATAAATCGATTGTTTGCACAATTTGATTCGCGTATTTGAACGTTCAAGGATTTCCAAAAAAGTGAATTAGACACAAGCATTACAATAATAGTAACGCCACATGCTTTTCTTTCAAAGATAAATGTGTCCCAATGAATTAATTGTTAATGTTTATTAAAAAATATAATATGTCGTTTAAAGCCAACCAATTTTTTCTTATTGAGAAGTTTATTACGGAACCTTAGGTTAGGTTATGTAAGACAGGCACCTGTGTTGCCATAGCCCACTTGGGTCCATTGACTGGTGCCTTTATGTAACATGCTGAGAAAGGAGAAGAAACAGAGACAGAAAAGAAATCCAGAACGAAGAAAAAGAGATGAGATGAAGATAAAGAGTAAGGAACATAGAAAGGAGGAGCTGTGGGCGTAAAAAATGTAGAGAAGAATCCGACGGATAAGGCCCGTTGCATTCAATCTATTGTCTGAGTCACTATGTCCGATTGTGGGCCAGTGAACCACCTACTGCATCTCAAAAAGGAACTGATCCTACCTGGTCCCAGTGATGATAGACTCCCGTAGTATCTATTACGGAACCTTAAAAGTAATAAATTCTACTGATGTCAGTAGTTTTACTACACGAATAATCCAGTAAATCTAATTGAGTTTTTATTTGGTTCGATCTCGGCTGAAGCAGAATTAGTCACATAACAGAATTTGCTTGTTTAATTAAATAAACTAATGTACCAATAAGCAATTAATGTACCATTATTTTGTTTTAAGTATTTGCTGAAGTGTTCACAATTGAAAGCAGTCAATAAGTACGCTTGACAACAGTAGGTTTTCTTCATTGCTATCAATTAAATTATTAAAATTATTAAAGTATATATTTTCTTATTCCTTATAAGTAACACATTTATGCTGAAAATGTCACCGTATAAAGGCAACTCCTTCTATAAGCTTCGTAAAATAGTTCTCCTTAAATTAACAAGATAGTCTTTATAAAGTTGTAATGTTGACAGTATCATCTCTTTGTGACTTCGTAACTTTTATCTGCGACTTCAAAAAGTCAGCCACGACTGGCTCACGCCAATTACTTTCCCCATTATCTAAGACATTTCCCCACTATTAAGGAGCATGATTTCTTTTCTTTATTATACTACCGCATTAACCATATCAACTACTGCGTTAATATATAGTACTGGAGCATCCACCAACTTGTCTGCCGCGTCTACACAACAATTGTTTTTCTATGTTATTAATCGAGAATCCAGAATATTTGTAATTTTGTAACTGCAGCTATTCAACAATAACTATATTTTGTCTATATTTATGGCCGTGATGAGAGTTAAACTCATGACTCGTTTTTTTTACGACCAGCAAAAGACTTTACCGGCGCGTTTATGGTGGAAGTAACGACTTGTTCAGCTGTCTTCTTTTTTATTGCTACAGAACTCCAAAATCTTTTTTTTTTTTTTTTTTTTTGTAACAATTTTATTAGTAAAGCTTGAAAATATGTTTGGATTTAGTTTTTACCTATTCATTCACCCTTCAACTTCAATATTAAAAAAAAAATACATCAGATACATACATCTTTCAATCCGTTCAGGTGTAGTATATAACAAAATATTTCTTTATTTGTTAAAGTTCATCAGAAATCATTATTTTTAACAAATATTTTCATTAATTTAATGTATTAGATATGTATACGTTAATAAATATAAAATGATTGCCCTACATTAATGAAATAAATCCCAAGTTATTGATAGTAACTTTTATGTCTGGTTTTGTTTTGTTGGTATCAAACCGTTGGTATGATATTTAAATATTTAACAGCACGTGGTTATTGAAAATTGTATACAAATCGGTTGTTCCTCTTTTGTTTTTACTATTATTGAACGTACATACATACGCACATGCTTTCATACATATAACTACATATTTATGTATTTTTTGCGCCTTTTACATTGTTGTTTTGTTCTCACAATTGAGAACATAAGAACTAGTAACAAACAATAAATTGCATTGCTTGCAAAAGCACATCTTAATTTCCTATACGAATGCATGTAGTAACGATGATTGCGGTGGTGGCGTTTGTTGGTACATAACGTGCTGACAAGTATTGCTGCAGTGAATACAACACTTGTCATGTATTTTCTTTACTTCTCTTCTTCAAAGTGGTTATAATATTAATAACAATAATAAAAACCAAAACATTCGTTCAACCATCCATTCAAATCAAGCCAATAGCACCCTTAAGGGTTGGCACCATGCTGCCAGCAGTCAAACAACTCTTTCACTCACTACCTTTGTTCCATACAAAGACATATCGATTTCATTTGGTGCAACAGTTCGCTTTTCTGTTTTGCTGTCTAGCAAAGATTTTAACGGTTGCTGCTAAAGTTGCTTAAACCGTTTTTTTTTTCTTTCAAGTTTTGATTTAATTTTTTTGCGGTATTTCTATAATTCCTTTCAATTTAGTTTAGTTTCAATTTGACTTTCCTGCTATCAACATTTGTGGAAGTTTAAGTGGTAGTAAATTTTGCCATCAATGGAAAAAGCCGCTTATTACTTTATGTCTTTCAAACTGAACAAAATAAACAGGAAAACAAAATAAGCAACTAAATAAATAATTGGTAACTCTTGCTTATTTCAAATAAAATAATAAATATTTTAAAAACTTTCATACCATTGCACACTTTACGAATAAATTTGCATGTGTGAATGTTTGTACATGTACTCACAGAAGTAGTATGTGTTCTCGTTTAGGCATTGAAGCATACAAAGGCAAAAGCATTGGGAAAACAGTATTGCTCATACGCACTATAATACACATGAAACCTCTGTTAAAATCTCTTATGCTAGAAAAGAAGAATATTAAAAGGAATATAGTTAATATTGGGGCAACCATGCAATTTCCTGCTACTCGCTGTTTAAGGTTCCTTTAAAGTAACAAAACACTTGTTTGTGTTTTATGCTCGGTCAATGGAGTGTTTTGTTTAAATAACATTGACGTGTAAAATAATCATGAATGAATGGATGTTAAAACTAAGATTATTTTTATTATGTACAACATACAACACTTACTTGTTGTAAGTTTGTATTAAAGTGTTTTGCTTGCCTACGTTCACATCTATGTATATAAGCTTTTAACAATACAACTTAATTCTAATTTACAAAATGTTTAGAGCAATAAAAATAGTTTTGAATATCTGAAAAAAAAACTTAATAAATGCATTTTTCGTACATAATATTTTTAAAAATCAGTAACTTAAAAATTAAAGCAAAATAAGCGCATTGCAAATTCCATAGAACAATTATATATTGTGTGATGATTAATTAAGGTTAAGGAGAGAAATCAATTTTAGGTTAGCATTTAGGCCAGGATATTTAGCATAAGAAGATTTTTACAATTATTTTTGAATGTTTTCAAAGAGATAATTTTTTTTTAAATAATGCAGGAGTAAAAGAAAGAGATGACGATTATTTGGTTCCTAATAGAAATTTATTGCAAATTGAAAACTTTTAGCCCTAAAAACAAAAGCGCACATCAACGGCTAATTATGTTGCAATTACTTGATTAGCTAAATTAAGTAAAAAACCTGTTGATTCACCAATTAAAGGAAATTGCAAGTGATTATATCAAATATCGCATCATTTTTTCATATATTATCATTCATATAAATTTTCTTTATTTTATTTGAAAATTAAACATTTAAAGTTATTATTATTCATTCTAACGGGTAACTTTTGTTTTTTTTGGTAACATATGTTCACATGTTGGAAGTATGAAGGCGTTCATCAACATTATTAAAGTTTTTAAAGTTTGATATACAGCATTGTTCATTGATTTTAAAATTTAAGATAGAACAATGAAAAAAGTATAATTGTAAACAGACATATAGAAATATGTACATACAAAAAGTACTTTCGGCAGTCAGTTTTTCTCTCAGTGTAATATAAAGTTTAGTCGGTACATGCGCACAGAACACTTTTAATACTTGTAAATGTACGCCTTTTTAAAAAGTTCCCTTGTCATTACAAAAACAACATAATCTCTATCAGTTTAACGGAAACAACAGTCAACATTAAACTGCCATCAAACGACCATCAGGACGAACAAACGTCTCCCACTCAACATCAAGCGCATTTATGTCAGCGCCCGAAATATTTTGCACAAACACACATTCATTTGCATGACATATAATCTGCTAATTTTCTTAACACAAACTTACATGCATACATACATATGTACATGTACGTACTATTTACATTAAAAAGATCCTTTATTTTACAACGTAAGTTTCAAACTGTAAAAACAACCCACACCCAAATCCTTTAGGATAATAATACACTCTATACGAGATCATTATAATACGTCTAACAAATATGTTATAATGAAGAATTTACATGTATGAATTTATGTATCTACCTATTACATGGACAAAACTTATATACACAGTCTCCCATTTCTCACAGTTAATATAATAGTATACCACATTCTTGTGTACATACACAAGTGTGTATGAATGTATGTATGAATGTGCATTTTACAAAATTATAACAGAAAATAAAATTTATTATTATAAAACACAGTCAACTCTCCACGCAGTCACACAAACGAAGTTATTGAAAAGATAATGCTGCTAACAGTAAATGTAGTTTTTTGTTAATTTACAGCTTTGAAAATATCAATAAGAGAGTTTTTGTTGAAGTAGATAATTTTACACAAAAACTCCTTCATTTCCCAAGGAAATTTAAATTAGTTGCTTTTGAATTCAATTCATTTTAACGTAACTTGTGAGTATCAAAGTTAGTAAAATTTCAAAAAGTAGGTGAATCTAGTCCCGTCAGGCAGGAAAACGGTGGCGAAGATCCTATTAATCTTTTTATCTTAATCGTAAAGTTTACTTTCAAATCAAAAGTTTGCTTATGCAAAAAAAAACAGTTTAATTGAAAAGAACGATAACATTTCGAGTCGAAGCAATGATTATTGGCTATATCTTTGGATGGAATTGAAAGAAAATAGTTTGTATATTTTTATATACTTATATACACATTTTTTTATGATTTATAATATTATGTTTGTAGATGTTATCAATTAACCGATCGATAAGAAAGTACAGATTTTTTAAGGTTTCCATAGTGTAGATATTATTCTCATAAACGGTAGACTTTAAAAACCTTCTTAGCAAAAAGTCTCGAAAAATTAAATGTGATGATCTTTTAGTCTTGCTGGAGCTACTTGTTCTCTTGTTTCAAATCATCTAACTTTGACACTACGAATTCGCAGTAATTGTTGCAATATCTGCCTACATCCTCCAGTCTTAAAAAAAAGTAGGCTGCAAAGGTCACCACCTCTTGATACACAAAAAATTGTATTTTAAGCAAAACGATTAGTTTGAGTTTTTTTTTAGTAGAGTGTACAAGCAGGGGTCTAATCGCCGCTTTCGATATCAAGTAAAATCTCTCGTTATTTTTCGTTCTAGTATCATGGCATTCGATATCGAATAAAAAGTTTCGTAATTTGGGATGATAACGTTCAATATCGAGGAATCAAGGTTTGAATTATTTATTCTAAAATGAATTTTTGGGCACAAATTAGCATAATTTTCCGATTTTACTATTATTAACTATTACATTTTCTTTAAAATTACGATTCGATACATATCGTATGCGATGATTAGATTAATCGACAGGTATCGAAATATTATTCGATACGATAGTGTACTCGATATCTTATTTGATGATTAGACCCCAGGAAAATGACACTTTACCAAAATCACAAACAAACTATTTTGTAAAAACAATGTACGCAATCACTCTGCGATCTTGAAAAGTTTCGTAACTTTACGCACAAATTCTTATTATGTTTACTTTCCTCATAAACGACCTTTAATGAATCTTCAAATTTGCTGTTTAGATATTAATTAATTTCCAAATGCCCTAAAGCTGAGGAATTAACGAAACAACACAATTTTTGATCTGAAAAATTAATTAAATAATTTTTAAATTTTTATTAAATTATTCAGGCATGTTCTGAATTCTACACTAAATTTTCACTTCAAATTTTTCAAGGCATTGTTTTTGTAAAAAGTAATTTTATAGCAACAATGCTTTGAAAAATTTGAAGTGAAAATTTCGTGTGGAATTCAGAACATGCCTGATTATTTGAACTGTGAATATTATAAATGAATAGAAATTATTTTTGGCTTAAGTTCATTTATTTTTAGTTTCTAAAAATCTTTTTTAGAAATAAAATTTATTTTACAAATGCACATATGTATTTCCAAAGAAAACAAGAAAAATTAAATTAAATTTTATTTCTTAAAAAAGATTTGTAGAAAATAAAAATAAATGAACTTAAGCCTAAATAATTTCTATTCATTTAAATAATTTTTCTTAAATGTCAACACAAAGCTTGAAATCTGTAGTCTGGCATCACCAAATATGAACAATTCTTCAAACTTTTTAAAAGCAACTCTTCATCATCTTTCTTGATTGCCTTACTTGTTTTTGTATTTAAAATCCCCTTTGCTTTGCCACTCTGCGTACAACCATGTTTTATTTTTAACACTGAGACTGTACTTCGTGTATTCATGCGATATATATTTTTTGTTTTAACGGACGGCATCTTACTTGCTTTTAAATTTCAATATGCCTCGTTTTTGTTCGTACATTTAGTTTCACATCTGTATGAATGTACGTGCACACAGCACGTTCGTTCATTGTGCTCGTTATATGAGCCATATTATAACCAACATTCCGAACTGGTGCTTGTTGGCTGACTGGTTAGTTGGTTGGTTTGCTGGCTGGGTTGCTCATTGTAAATACTGCCTAGCTATTGTTGTATGTTGGTTCAGTTTTTAATACGAGTCAGCAGCATTGGATGTGGAAATACATTGTGTGTATATTCAACTTTTTTATACATATTTTTAGCGCTTAGTAAGATTTCAAGTAGATTTTTTGCTGTTTGCCTTACACTCGGTTTGGACGGTCGATCAAATAAACAACGCAACCAAAAATAAAAATAACTACAACGAATGTATTAAATGATTGTGTGACTATGTGTGAGTTTTTTTTTTTTGAGGGTTGTTGAACAAAGAGATGAGGTAAACAAACAGGGAGAATTGTGTAGAGCCAAGTGAATGTCATGATAGCTGACATGGCGGCAGCAATGGCGTCGAACAACGTCGTTTTGTCGGCAACGGACTTACACACAACATTTCGTTGTATGAGGAATTTTATTGTTTAGTGCGATGCGTTTTTAAGTTTATTATTGGGTTGCTTTTTTTCAATAATACACGTAAAGAAAAATTCGAGCCAACTTAAATGTGTTAAAAATTATTATTTGCTCAGTGTACATTTCTACTGTATTAACTTTGTTGTTTCGTTTGTCGTTGGAGATACTTATGTTTGCTTAGTTGGATTGTTGGTTGCCAGCATATATTTCTGTTCATGCATACACACATACAAAAATACATGCATAAAAATCTGTATGGTTGACTACTGGCTGAAGTTGATAAAATTCCCTTTAAAAGTTTAGGAATAAACACACACTACATATATATAAATAAAAATATTTCTATTTCAATATTTGGAGTGTCTTCCCTCTAAGTTAAGTTGTAAACTTTGTTCGTGTGTTACACCATGACACAAGAAAATAATGGCAATGATAACTAAACTTTTGATGTGTAATAAAATTGTTGTGCAAAATTCTCAATTTTTGCCAAATTGTTGTAGAAAAAATTGACACTTTCTATTATTTTAATTAATATCCCTAAGGATCGTTTTTTGCCGTTTTAGATTTTTTAAGAATTTAAAAAAAACAACAAACAAATAAACAAAATTAGCAATAGAGTAGGTTGCAGACGATTCGAATTCGAATTATTAAGTTATGGAAAAACATTAAAAGCACCTCGTCAAAAATCGCAATCGTTATTAAAAAACGATCCATAGAAATTAAGAAATTAGTTGTTGCTTGTCAAAATTTGTTTCAGTTTGATTACAATATAAAATGTCAATATTTCCACCGATCAATGTCACCATTAATAAAATCTTTTCAATGTTTGAAAATGTTAGCTATATTCTTACCATGATTTGCCCAGTGCTTATAGGTATTTTCGTTGCAACTTACATGTGAATATTTTCAAAAAATACATGTAAAATTTTTCTGGATGATCATTTACAGTTTCACAACCTGTAGGTAGATCACATCAAATTTGAAAGAAAAAATAGATTCTTGTGAAACTCTCACTCAGGTAGTTTTTGTTAAATAGTTCTGTTTAAATTAATGATACACATTCTACCTGTTGTAATAAGAAACTACTGCACATGCTTTATACATACACACACATACATAAGATGCAAAACATTAGCAACAAATTGCACATGAAAAAAAATTAGAAGTTTAAACACATTCCCTTATTTTGGTAATTATTTTAATTTATATAATGGCACAGTAATTTATCAGGTGGTTTTGACATCTAAAGCCAAATATAGAAAATGATAATCAGCTCTAGAATTGCACTTGCCTCTTGAGTTATTGTGCCATACTCTATACTTTATGGTTAAATTATACATGATTGCAATTCATTTGGAAAACATTAAAAGGTTTATACAAACGAACATAAGTAGTCAACAAATCAGAAGCTGTTTAACATTTTTGCAAATTTCCATAGAGTTTCCTTAGAAAGGTTCGAAATCTAAAATAAATTTTAAATTAGTTTCTTAAAGCAGTGTTAATGTCGATAAAACTCAAAGCATGTAAACAGAAAAAATGTTCCATATTTCAAGCGAAAAAACTTTAAAGATTTTTATAAAAGCTTTAAACCTTATATTCGCCGAAAGAACGTTTAAAAGAGTTTGAATGTGAATGAAGCAAAAATTCTTAGGGATAATAGGGAGAAACGTGGTCGCTGGACATAAAAAAAACAAAGGCGCTGAAATAAGATAATGGAAATGATCTTGAAACGTATTTTGAGAAGCTTCAAAACGCTCTCAACAACTCGCCGGCTACATCTTGAATAATAGCGGTTACATCCTGGATTAAGATTTTTGAGATTAATATTAAAAAAAAAAACGTAGAATTTGTCGATGTAGGTTGAAGCATCTAATGTTTTCTTTTATCTAGAACAAGTTGAATTTAATTAAGTATAAATGTAAGATTTACGATGTGTACAATTCTTGGTACACAGGACCTACTAATACGACTTTTCGTATGCTCTAAAAATTGGAAAAGTGCTCACAAAGTGCCACGACTGCCTCATCCCGAAACTACCGACATTACCTGCTTATAAAACTATGAGATCTTAGATCTAGTGTAAATTAATAAAATATTATCACTACACGAATATTTATTATAGGAAACATGTGCGATAGGTAACGGCATTGAAGACACCTTGAACATAATTTTTCAATTGTCTCTACCACAACTACTAGAGATAACAATTCCTTTTAGTTGTACGATCTATGACAATTTATTTTGTATGTGCTTATGATTATAAATTAATACAATATCTTTTGTACTTAGCAATCAAACCGAGCCATATTTATTAAAGCTTATTTCAGTGCTTTAGCTGAGCAGGATCTAAGAGAATTCTAAACTTGAAACACATGTCGTATCAAGCTTTGTATTTGAGTGTATAAATATTTATTTTGTATTTTACAATATTTAATCGTCATCAATATCGTCGTTATGATACTGGTGCTTTAGAAATCAAGTTTGTCATGTGATGTGTGCGTGTGTGTTGGTACGTATAATCATTGATGTGTGTGTTCATGTGTGTGAAGCTTAAAAAACCAGTTAAACATACATACATACTTCCACATATTTTTTTATAGTATAGCAACGGTTTAAAAATGCTCTTTATTGTTAAGTTTAATAGCGTAGCGTTGGCCAACGTCGATCATAAACATAAACTGAGTGCCTGTAAATAAACAAAGTCAGTTTTCAACTTGACTACGTCTTGTTTCTAACTTGCTTGCTTGTTAAGTTCAGCCGCCGCCAACAGGCTTGGCACAAAACAGAAACATTTGTTATAAGATATTGTTTAACTTCGAAAGCTGGTTTCACCATCATCGTTTTTGGTTGTTAAACAGTTAAAGCTTTAAGTTGTTTCTTTAGCATAATGGTAGTTACGATAATGTTGTCGATCGATGGAAGTCTTTGGCTTTGAGGTTGATGATGATGATTTTTACTTTATTACAGATCTGATATTTCTAAAGTATATTTTTTTGTTTATTTTTTATAAACATTTTCTCAGTTCATTAGATAGCAAACCGCTTACAAAAAATAACCTCAAAATTAAAAGTCGTCAATATACCGTACACTAATAAACTTTTAAAATTTTATTTATATTATTGAGTTATTTTCATCAATACAGTTAGTTGCATCTTCATATCATTACAGTTATAAATTATAATAAAAATACATTTCTAGTTAACCAGCTGATTGAGGTCTACATTAACGAAGGATCAATATTAATATTAAAGAACCGTCGAAATATCGTTCGCATGAAGAAACTCCAGCTTTTGAATGGAGAAATCACTGCATATTTTTTTCAACACATTCTTTTTTAAGAATGGTAGACATCTATCAAATTTAAGCCTGGGTAGCAATTAAATGCTCTGGGAACTCCTTTAATTGAAATGTATTAGTTTTTAAGGAACGGAAAAATAGAGGGAGAGACACCGTTTTTTTAATTTTCTCAAAAAATGTTTTATAAATTGGCAACTACTATTTTTTTCGAAAATCGAATTTTAGAATTGTTGAATGACAAATCATCCTAAGTCGTCGTCCAAACTAAGCAATATGTATGAGTGTATTTACATGAATATATGTTAAATACGACAAAAAAATTGTTTTAAAAAATTTATATTTTTTATGATTATTCGAGTTTTCGAAACTAGCTTTGGAATCAGACTTGGCTGAAGAGTTTCTTTAATAAAATTTTGAATCTTCAGATACATTTTATATAATGAACGCGTTTCAAAAATAATATTGTGCATTAAAATATTACAAAATTAAGTCATTTGTCGAGAAAATCAAGGAACAGATAAATAAATAAAAAAAAAAAACAAGAATTGCTCCAAGTTGTTTCGTAAGCTTTTTTGACATTTTGCGAATAAAACATTCGTATACTATTTAGACTTGGGTTATCGTTCCTAATGATATTTTCCTTACCATTTATGTAGAAATTTTTATAAATGTACATACGTACATGTATATCCCATGTATTTTTCTTTTAACGTTGGTTGCTTTGTGTACCGAGTTACAAACTTTAAAAAAATACAATAATGTAAAGCAAGTAAAATGGATGTAAAATAAGGGATGAAGTGAGTGAATTCTATTTTATCATCAACGTAACTATTTACAACCACCACCAGCTTATTTTATAAAAACTAAACAAGCATAAAGGAAGAAGTAAAAAAATAAAAACGGCACGTCAAGGAAAATAACACATGCCATGCCGTGCCGTGCTATGGTGGCTTAGCCTGAGCTGTAGCAACGGCAGTGGTAGAATGATTAACTAAAAGTGAATCCATTTGATATTCACCCCGAAAAATTTACACATTTATGCCTGTGTCTTTGCCTGCTTAAGTTAAAACGAATGTATCTGTATCTTAAATACAAAAATCCCTTCAACATTCAACGTAAAAAACCAGGAGAATAAACGTAAATTCTCATTAAAATAAAAGAAAATACAACAAATAGCAGCAGGGCAACGGCATATGGCAACTCATGAACACAATGGAAATATTTTCATTTCAAAATTTTTTATTTTCTGTGAATGTGTTACTTTCTGAAATGTGTGTGCGTACGATTGTTCGTTCGCAATGTATGTATATATGTGTGTATGTAATTCTTTTTACGTACATCACGTAGTTGTTTTTACATTTGTATTCGTTTCTGTGTATAAGAGTATGATATTTCGCTAAGGAGGAGGATGTTGTTCATGATGGCGTTGTAGAATAACAAATGTTTTATGAAAACAACTGCGTCATCACAATTATTTAATGCGAGCTATACACACACACACACACACATACATACATAAATACATTTGTTTGTATGTTTGTCTATAAGTACGTAGTTAAAGGATTTTTATTTTTTTTTAACAAAGAAAAATCACTGTCCTGAAAAGATACGGCAATATTACTTTGGTCCTTTTAATTGATAAAAATAAACTGGATCAAGATCCTTTGAAATTTCTTAATAATTTAAATTTTTTTAACTACAAAATTTCGACATTTTTATTTAATAATTATAAAAACTTTTTTTTTTTATTTAAGGTAAACTCAGCCATGGGTATACAAGCCACAACCGCTACAAAGCGGAAGCATGATCTTACATTTGAAAGCAAGGACACGACTGTCTACACAAATAGTCCGCCGCCAATAAAAACTACTAAATGGTCATTAAAAAACAATAATTATATAGATGCTGTAGAAGAACAAAAAATAGCAGCCCTAAATAATTTAAAATCAAACAATAAAAACAAAAACAGCACTAATATTACAAATAACAACAATAATGAAAACAAAAGCTGTGACATTTCATGTAACGCAAAATTTTACAACCTTAGAAATGGCAAAGAAGTAACAAGATCGAAAGTGATATCGACAAAGCCCGTATTAAATGCCATTGTTGCAAATATTCCAGTTGCCGCAGAAGTTGATGCATCTACACCTTTGCCACCCACATCATCGAGTCCTGTACCAGAAGATAGTATAGCAAAGCTGGAAGTAGTAGCAAGTGTCCCATGGACAACGGCACCCGAGCCAGTCGATTGTATATCAAAATTACAAGCAGTCACTGTACCTTGTGACCCTTGGGGCAGCATAACGACGCGCTCCACATTGGCGACAACACTACTCAGTGCTGACGAATTGGATGACGATGATGATGACTTTGAAGATGATTATGAAGAAGACGAAAGTATTATTCCCACGTATTGCCCTATGAGATATCATACATTCCCATCTGCAAATTCATCATCTCCCTCCAACCATCAAAATCAACGCATGCCCAGTAGCTTTGCAACCTCTCCGAATTATGGCTCTAGACCAAACTATTATTCGGAACCTTTCCCCCAACAAAATTGCTCACGTACTGGTGGACCTCAACATGTGCGTGTAGGCAACGGATTTACTTGGCCGAATGGGAACAATAATAGCTTTTACGCTTCTTCTGAATCTGCCTATACATCCTTACAACAGCAAACCGTTGCACAACAACAACACCAACAACCGCATCAACCTCAAACTCAACAACAAACAATAAGATGTGCAGAAAATGGTAAATCATATTTGGAATTAGGATGTAGTAGTCCTATTTCGAATAATATATCTAATAGTCCTCCTTCAACATTGTCGCCTTCATCCTTTGCTGGTGTACATGTCGCAGCCCCCGCTTCTCTTGAACCAAGAATACCACTAAAACGTTGTTGCGACGGTCGCGGAGCTTGGTGCGGCGGGAACAAATCCTGCTACAAAGATATTCGTCTAAAAATTCGAAATTTATCCATGTTTAAGCTTTCACGTTTCCGACAAGTATCGGAACAATCATTATATAGATCAGTATTAATTTGCAATACACTTAAGCGAATCGATAAAGAAATAGAATCAGAGTCAAAAGAATTGCACCAGGCAGCAGCACATGTAGCGCAACAGCATCATAGTCACATAAATCATGCCACTGCTCATCATCAACCTCAGCCACAGTATCACAATCTGCACTCGCACATGCAGATACCGGCACAATTGTCGTCTCACAACAACAGCAATAATACCAGCAACGGGCATCATCACCAACTGCCTCAGCAACTGCAATCTCAGCAGCCAATGTTACACCATCAGCATCAGGATTATATGCCAATGCCAAATTGCGGCCGTCTTGCTGGTAATGTTGAATACCAGAATCAACCACAGCACCAAGCTTCTGTTCAACAAAACTTTCTTCATCAGCACCACTATCAACATGAGCGTATGGATACATCGCCATTCCTAAACTCCTTGCAAAAAGCCGCCCCAAGCACTGCATTTATAAATAATCAAAGTACCAATAACTGTACAGGATCAGTGACAACGACAACTCTTCATCCATATGACCATTACCCATTTCGAGAAACACATTCGGGTCGTGCTACTCCGTTTCCAAGTCAACCTGTGATATCATTGGTACCTGCTTCAACCTCTACAACGTCATCGTCTCTGCCTCAAGTGGAATCACCTGCGTCATCACACTCTTCCAGTACAACAACAGTTTTAACAACCTCAATTGCATCGGATTCAGATGCCGCTTATGCTGATGACGACTCAACTCGATCAATTAACTGGAGTTCCGTTCTTAGCCTATCATCGCAATCAGCCTTAGATCCAATTAATAATAACGATCTGTTTTCAATACTGCCGCCTGCAAATCCAGCTACTGCTGTACCCGTTTCCATACCGTCATCTTCTTCTGCTACAAATTGCGTCGAAGCCAGTTCCTCTTCATCCATGGCTGTAGCAATTAGTGGTACATTCACAACGGTTCAATCGTCGCCAGCGGTATCTTCAGTTACAGCGAGTAATACATCAACCATGCCCCCATCCGCCACTACAACTGCCACTTTCACAACGTTATCAACTATTTCATCTGCAACACACTCACTAACATCTTCGTATGTCAGCAGCATGAGTTCCAATTCAAATTCCGCCTCTTCGACTTGGGAATATGGCTTTTTAGATATGGAGTTTGGTTTGGGTACAGAATTTACAGAACTAGCTCCTACCTGCAAGCTCTCTGCTGATGATTACGGATTTAAAAATAGTCTTACACCCGTTACAGTCACTCGTTACGACAATGAACTTGAGCAACCTGCACATATTATGGTCGGTAGTTAGTATCAGTTGTAAACAACTTTTTGCCAAATAGTCTTACGTTTTTGCAGTCGGCAGCTTCCAGCACTTCCTCGTCCACAACAAGTATTTCTAAAAACTTAAATTTAACTAATCAAGCTTAACACAAAAATGCCAATTTATTTTCTTTAACTTAAGTTTTTGTTTCTTTTGTTTTGTCCTTGAATGCCTGTTTAAAACAAATTGCTCAGGTTTTTCTCTAACCGTTTATGTAAAAATGCTATCGATGGAATTCAATGGCCATTTTTTAAATCACTTTTAAAATACTATTTTGACACCAGATTAAATATTCAATATACATTTTATTTAGTGTTCCTTTATTTATGTAGACTTTTGACAAAACGCCTTAAGTAGATAAAAGAAAATGTTCTGATTTCATTATAATTATAAAGTAAAAAATTAAAAATATGTTATTGAAACATTTTAAAAACCTGGCTTTATAATCCAGGAAAAAGGAGAATTATATTTTTTCGATTTGCTAAAAGTTTAAAATTAGACTGGAGGTGATTTGTCAAAAGTCGACTTATCTACATTGAAAAATCCAGACTCTTTGACGTCTTTTAATTACTCTAACCGTAGACCAATAAGTTCATCTAAATCTCTTTTATAGAAAATATTCTGTATTGAATTCCGAGTCTTGGTTACTATCAAATTTAATTTATGTTTCCAATAGAATAATCGACTGGCCTTTGAAATCCAAGTGTTGCAATTAATGCTTTAACAAACATCTTGTTAATTCCTATGTTGACTCTGCATACAACTAGTAAATTTTTATAAATATATTGTAAATAACTGTAATTATTATTAAAGAATAAGATTAATTAAGAATATCATAAATCTACATAACTACGTTAGCTGCAATCTAAGATATTGTTATTATTTTAAGAAATTACAAATTTTATTTAAAGAAAATCTTCAAAAAGATTTTTATTATTATATTTTTATTTAAATAAATAGTATTGTAAATATTCTAAGTTTATTTTATTTTAAACTAAAAAAAATTCTTTGAATGGCTAAAAATATTTCGAAATAACAAAAACAAAAAAAAAAAAAAACAAATAAAAAAATATTTAAAAACAAGTGTTTTAAAAAAATTAAACTTTGCTGAGTTTTCTTTGTTCCGAACATACATTCACACATGCATATTTGAAAAGCAACTTAAAAATTTATTAGTTATGATTCAAAGGGTATTAATGCATGAAATAAATACGAGTATACTCTGCTCAGGTTTGTTAATTTAAAACGTTCGAGGTTTGTTTAATAAAAGGTTTTTCTCGGGACTGTTAACTACAATTTTTTGGGCTTTTTAAAATTAAAATATAAAAGCTTTTTGTCAGAGATGTTCGTTCCGTTTTTTTACCGAATTAATGATATATGCGATAACTAATTAAGCGTTTACCCAATAAGACACGATAATGTAAAAGGATTGTTACGATTATTGTTTCGATTGGGTTTTGGCCGATATGCGAACGATTTCCTTTCGACCAAGTTGGTTAACACGAATGAAAAATTAAAAAAAAAAATTAAAATTAAGGGATTTTTATTTGTTTGAAGATTTTAAATTCGCTTGGAAACAGTTTTGAAAAAGTCACACAAAAAAGTTCACAGAAAATTTTTACAATGAAATTTATATAATACTAGCGGACCCGGCAAACTTCGCCTCGCCCCAGTTTTAAGCCTTCAGACAAACTTTAGAGTAATAATACAATCATCAAATATTGTGATAAAAAAGAGGGCCGAAAAATAAAATTTCATACAAAAAATCAATTTTCGATTTTTCCCATTTTCCGCAATTTTCCGTGTTTTACACTAAGAGCTTTCTATATTTTCATTCGGAAAGCCAATAAAGATTAATTTCACACAAAATTTCGTACAAAAACATCTTTTCTTTTTAATTTATTTTCAAAAAATCTTTTTTTTGGGTCTAAATTTTCGATTAATTATTTAAATCACCGATTTAATTTATTGATTATTGAGGGTCAAAGCACGTCTCGATGGCCATTTCGTTATCGCTTACTTAACTCTTCAGGGAGCTTCTGACAAATATTTTAAATAAACTAAAGATTTTTGTCCAAACAATAAAGCAAAGACAAAAATCAAAGTTTAAGCAAAAACAACAATAACCAACAGTAATTCCATTTTCTCCGTTGTATACGGCTAAATTTTTTTCGGCTCTTTTATACAGTTGAAAGAGGATGATAAATAAAATATCACAAATTTTATGCCAATTTTCCGACTTTTCCGGAGGGATTTTCCAAAACTTTCTTGCGTAAAGACCTTCCCCTCGAAAATACGAACAACTGACAAAAAATTTACAGAAATGAATTACTATACATTTTTTACACCATCTTTATATATGTAGAACATCTTAAAAAACGTTCTTCGTGTTATTTTTATATTGTAAAACTTTATTTTCAGAAATAGTTTAATAGCTTAGCGGCTGATAAATTTTTACTGGTGGAAGTTCCACAATTAGAAACTGTACTCTGAAGTTTCTTAAAGCAAACTTAACAACGAAGACTTCATGCATTCTAGCAATGACATTAGGGATATCATTCGATCTACGCCATTGCGGAAACCCAAAAACTCTTACATCAGCAGGCGGTCTCAGGAGCTATAAATAGATGCAATAGGGTCCTAAATGAACACCCCGCGATTTCAGAAAATAAGGGGCTTTTACCCAGGCAAACGACATCATTTCTAACACAATTAAGAGCCGGTTGGTGCAGTATACTTAACTGCTACCGCAAACGAATAGCTTCTGGCGCTTTATACCGTTGCCAAACCTGCCACCAAAAGCCTCACAAAACAGTGCATTTATTTAACTGTCCGAATAAGTCCACGAAGTTACGTTCTATAGACCTATAATGGATAGTTTCGCAATTTTTCCAGCTCCAAGTACCATCTGGTGACACACATATGACTAAATTTTTTATATCTTTTTGGGAAAAACTCTCGACACCAGAAGGGCTGTTACAACAACAACAACGACGGCGCTATTTCGAATAAATGGCTAGAAATATGCTTTGATGCTGTCGATGCACTGGAAAAACCCAAAACAAGTTTGACAAACAAGTTATTAAACAGTTAAGCACTGGAATGCTCAAAGCATAACGGAAGATTATGCAGCTTCACAGCTCGAACTAGTTCTCCAAGACAAAAGTATTGATATTCTTTTACTCAATGAAAGTTTTTTAGGGCACATTTATTTTACATCAGTTGATTCTACCCAAATTTTGTAAAGAAAACCTCAAAGTCTTTTACCAAATTTTTAGTAGAATCCACTGCTTTCCCCGCAGTAATACATCAGCCTTGAAAATGTGCTGGCAAGCACACACACACACACACACACACACACACTTAAATGAAATGAAATTTAGTTGAAATTCAAGCTATTGATGGCTCTCAAATTAAAAAAACAATAAATAGTTTGAATAATTAACAATCAACAGCAATGCGTTGCTATCTGCCACCTGGTTATTGATTCGCCTTGGCATGTAGTATGTGTCGTGGAAACGGCATGCTTCACAATCATGATTCAGAGAGTGATAGCCAAAACTAAACAAGAGCGGAAAGCGTTTTTTAGCTGTCAAAAGTTCTCATGCCTGTACATTTTGTATGGAGCATACCAAAATAACGCGGCGGCAACGCTTTGCAATTGGAAAATCCGATTTTGACAAGGCGTTTAATAATAAAAAAATTAAAAATAAACAAAAACAAAATAAATTTTGGTTTTTTTATAAAATTTTCAATTGACACAACATAAAGACCAGAATTGTTATTATTTTTAAAATATTTAGCAAGGCAGATTTATTTTACTAGGTAGTGTCGTCCGCCCAGCTGGTTTGTAGTTGGAAATATCAAAAGTTTTTGTATTTTCCTTTGTTTGTTTACGAATTCCAAAAAACACTTACAACAAGCGTTTGCGAGACAAAGCAAGCATGTGTATTGAGAGCAATTATCTTTCATTTTTCTTTGTGTTTTTGACATTTCCAACACACAAAACAACAATAAAAAGACATGTTGTTTTTGTAAATGTTGTATTTGTTGTATTACCGCTACTACCTAGTAAAATAAATTTGCCTTGATATTTAGGAAATTTGTATATATTTTTTTTAAAAAATCTAGTGCAGAAATGAAAAAATTGTGTCCGGGTTGTAAAATTTTATGTGAAAATTTTGGGGTTGACCTTTAGCTTCGGAGTTACGGACCTCCAACGTTTGTATGTATAATATGGCACATATCGAGTATTTTATGGCGAAATTAGACAATATGGGATTCATAGGAAAGGTAATTTTTTGCTTAGATTTTTATTTACACCCCGCAGACAACTTTACATCACTTTTTAAGTGCGTCCGTTAACTAGACTTAAGCCTTAATGTTTTTAATAACCCTGTTTTTATCATTTTGACAAACCATTGCCGCTTTTGTTTAGGTATGGCATTTCAGCGTAAAAGCTATGCGGAAGAAAACGGTCCGCTTTCCGTTTTTATTTATTTATATTTTAAATGAAATGATTTTTTTTTATAAAAAAGATAATAATAAAAGTACATTGGATTTAGAGTAGGTTATGTATCAACATATTTTGTGTATTTATTCTTTATGCGCAAGCAATAGCAAGCGATATTTTCTCTGAGGACATTTTTTCTTTTAATTAAAAAAAAAATAAATAATTTTTTCTTTAATAACGCGTTGTATAAATAAAAAGTACACAGGCAAATGTTTATACGACTCAGCATATATACCACCATATAAATATCAACATATCGTATAAACGCAAAAATTGTATGCTAACTCAATGTTGCCATTTCATTTGCTGAAATATGTTGAGTTAAAAAATTTGGTAGCTTCACCATATAGTGTAAACCACAGTGTTATCTGTAGTGTAAACACCAAGCATATGATATATCGCACTTGATCAACAATAGGGTATTAACTCAAAATTTTTGAAATATCACTTTTTCAAGAAATCAGCTAACAACATCAATATCTATCTACTGTAAAAATTTCAACGTATTCCGTTTACTCTTTCATCTCGAATTGATACGTAAATTTTTATAAAAAAGGTATTATTTTGAATTGAGTCTCTTTTCAATTTGGTTTTATTTTGAGTTGATACTGTCTTGTTGATAAAATGTGTTTCATTTATGATCGAAAAATTTCAGAAAAATGGTGTTAACTCAAAAAATTGATTTTTTTTTTGCAATACTTGCACAGATTTCTAGGAAAAACGATGTAAATATATTTTTAAATGGAATTTGCTTCCTATGGTATATTTGAATTTTTAAATTCTGTTAAAATGTGGCCACAAACAGTTTTTTGACTCTACTGAAAATTTTAAAATTTTGAGTTAATACCCTCTTGTTGATCAAGTGCGATATGTATGTTGACATAGGAATTTGCTGCTGTTTTTAAACATGCAGTTTTTAGCATATATATATGCTGATTCAACATATCGTCTTAACTAAGCTTAAAATCCATTTGTCGCCAAAATATTTCTTGCCTTGCGTCCTTTTTTTAATTCGGTCTTGTTGTTAATTGTATGTTTTTTTTAAATTAAACTAAGCAAGGCAGCTGTCGGCATTTTGTTGTATTTCTTTTACGTGCGCCAAGATGGAAACTATAACACTCTCGCCCATAATGGCCATACATTATTAAAATAGAGATATTAATGAACAAAAATGGGAAACATTAGCAACGCTTTTTTGGCCCACTCAGGATGAAGCCAATTTTCTCGAAAACGGCTCGGCGAAATTGTTGCACGGTTGTCAATTTTTGTTCATTAATGTCTCTATTTTAATAATGTATGGCCATTATGGGCGAGAGTATAATAGTTTCCAAGGGAAAAGTCAGCAACGGTTTTTTGTGATCATTAAAAACGCTTTTTTATAACTATTTTCTAAATACACAAATGTGTTGTTTATTTTTTTACAATTTAAATCAATTTTTCTTCTTCTAGATGCCAAAATTTATTCTAATTTTATTTTTTAATTCAAAATATCCAATCCCGGGGAATTTTACTTCCCGGTTTTTAATTCCCAAAATCGACGCTATTTCTTCGACGCTATCTTGGCGCACGTATTTCTTTTGTTTGTTTATGTTTTGCACCGTAAAATCATCCTTCCGAACATAAATTAAAAAAAAAAAACAAATCGCAAGCAAAAAGCGTGAGTTTCAGAACATGTAAAACAAAAGTTGAGTTTTTAAAATCTTGTACGCTTAAGCATATAAGAGTTTGGTTGTCTTACGATCTACTTACGTCAAAGATTAACTATTGTTTAATAGTTTATTCGAATATTTCTCTCTATTTTTGGATTTTCATTTTTAATTCGAGTGAGCCACATTTCAAATAGCAATAGCCTTTCCTCTAACCTTATTATATTCCAGTATTGAAAAGAATGAATTTAAATTGGTTTTCTGTACACGCTTAGCCTATGGCAAATTAAAATTTTCTTAGTTACCTTAATATTCCTTAATGTAATATTTCTTTGGCTGGGCGCCTTTTTAATAGTTGATTATTATCAGATTATTATTATAGTTGATTATTGTTGCAGATTGATAAGAATTGCACTATAAGTACATTTATTATTGGACTTGGAGCCTTTCTTTGTATTGCAAAAAAATAAATAAAACAAAGAATCTAAGTTGATCATTAGTTAAACATACATATTTCAAACTTTTTCTTAACACACTTTTTTTAAAGTTTCTTATACATATTTGATTAGTAGTTTGTAATTGTAGTACAAAATTCTGATATAATATTAAGGCGAATCATAAGTGGCAGCATTGGCGATTGCTTTAGCAACTAAAGCATTCAATTACTACGAATTCAATTGTATACCTATGCACAATAAATTTTAAATTTTATTGACATCTTGCTCTAGTTTTTTTCTTACATTATCTGTAACAAGAAAGCCATCCCCATGTCCTGGAATTATATATGAACATAATTTCGCCACATTTAAACGATTTTCTTTCTGCAATTTAGTGTTTTCAGATCCAGCGCTTATCCATATTTCAGAGTTCCATACGTCCTGTTCATTTTCAAATAAATCACCACATATAGCAACTGTTCCACCCAACTGAGTGTTATTAACCAACAACGAAACAGAATTTAATGTATGACCCGGAGTATGAATAATTTGAACTTCCTTATCAATCAAGTGAAAGGGTTGCTCCCAATTGAATTCGGGATAAATATCTCGTCGGGACATGCATGAGCCCACAAAATGCCATTCAGCGTTCGTAAAAAGATAATTGCATCCAATATGATCGGAGTGTCCATGAGTACAAACAACATAATTTATCTCTTTAGGTTCTAGGGAGTGTTTGCTTAAAGCGTCTACCATAAGTTCACCGTCCCAAGCCGTCATCGTGTCAACAATGATATTTTTATCGCAACGGCTTTTGACCAATGTTGAAGTACAATTGGCAAGCATACCCTTTCCAATCAAGGGATTACAACGAGAGTAACCTACTGTCAAAATATGCACTTGGTTAAACATAAATTTTATTTCTAGCACAATAATTTATCTGGTGAGTCGTTCCACAGCTGATTTTATTTTATAGACAGTGCCCACAAAAACTTTTCGACAAAACTTAAAAATAGTTTATTATAGGTCAAATAATAGTAAAAACTTTTTAAAGATCATACTTGTTTGATGTCAATCTGTTCAGTAACTAAAAATTGTTATTAATTGTTACAAGTAAAACGAGTTCACGTATTCGAAAAACTTGCAAGATGTTACAAATCATTTTTTAAAACGTTTTTAATACCATAAAGAACGAATAAATTTTTTTTACATTGCTCAATTTTGTACTTGTTCTCACCAACACATTCAACCCTATTTTGAATATTCTCACGGAATTCTTTCCCACGAAAAAACTTTTCTCGAGAAAAGATTCCTTCAATTATGAAGTCCGTGGGAATAAAATTATAAAAAAGTGGCATCATCGTAATTTGAAGGGAGTTTTTTTTTGTTTATTTTCATATAATCTTTATTTTATAATATATGATACCTACTTTTTTCTCCCGAATTTTTTTCACTTTCCGTAGTCAATCAAAAGAGGAAAAAATTTATAATTGGAGAAAAGGCAAATTACTCGCACGGAATTTTTGCTTATAGTTGGACCAATTTTTATTCCCGGACATTACTGCTTTAAAAGCAAATAGTTTCTGGCTATAAATTACTTTTTTAAATGCTTTTTACTAGGGTTTTAGTACAAATACAACAACGCAACAAGAGTATTTTTATTTGATTTCACAAATTCTTTTAAAGTCGAATTATCTAATTAAAAGCGACAGAAGCCAGTATACTTTATCTCCAAAATCTCCCATTTCTTCATTAACAAAGGTATACTTTACTTGTACTGTAAATAATTTCATTCGTAAAAATATGCCATATTTATATATAAAAATTCGCAATTCAAATCTTCAAGCAAGCAGTTTTTTCTATAGAAAAAAAATTATACAAAAGTACGGAAACAAGAATGAGAAGAACTTTATTTTCTCAAAAGCGCTTCCATTTACCCAATTTTGAAGTACCGAAACTTTTTATGTGCAAATTGGGATCCAATGCTAAGTATTAAGTGAAAATATTGTTGGATTTGCTTTTTATAAAATTAAGAAGATTTGTCAAAATATAAACATTCAGGTATGTCTGTTTAATGAAATTATTGCCAAAACGAAAGTGTTTGTAACTATATTTGTACTCACAATCTCTAGCTTACTATACATGTGCTTTCAAAAAACGTACGTAGCTATCCATACAATACTTTAATAGTATGTATCGTAGTTTTGGATTCTTCTTGGATTCCGCATTTTAACACATGGGCTTTATTATACTTGATGAAGTTTTATGTTCTTCTCTTGTGTTTATATGACCGAACATTTTTTGGAGTCACTGTAATTGAAAGTAATAAAAATATATTCTCATATAGGTACACACACTTATTTGGTAAACTAGGTCAGAAATTGATTTACCTAGAAGTCTTTTGGCATAATTATTTACAACACATATACTATAAAAACTACTGAGAATCACTAGAACTTGAACTAGAACTATCCGTAGACATTACTTCTACGTCATCTTGAGATGCCTCTTTATGTGAACGTGTTTCCAAAGCAACAGAATTACCCGAAGAACCCATTGACATGTGTAATTCACCCATATTAGTCCAATTGAATTGATTTTGAAAAGCGTTCGGAACTTCATTCAAGTTTCTTTGATTATCGTTCAAGCTATTTTGATGGGCCACACTGCCACCGTTTATGTTAAGATCTGATTTCCCCAAAAACCCATTGCGCATCTCGATATCGGTAGGATAGGGACGACGAACATCGCCAATGCACCAAGTCAAAGGTGCACTAACGGCATTGGCTGAACTTATACGGTGCGCATATTTAATCAATTCTTCGGATGACACTGGTCGCTTATTGGCTTGATTAATCATTGCTAATTTACGACGAGCTTGGAAAATAGCAGTTGATAAAATATGTTCAGCTTCCTTAAGGGACTTTTGCAGCTTTTGTATTTCGCGATCCTGAAATTATTTTTATTTTTAATTTAAAAGACGAAACAAACTAATTACACTAACCTGCACATCAACCTTTGCTTTTAAATCTTCCATTTTTTGTTCTAATCTAGCCTGCTCATCAGCCATGTCCAACATCTTACGAAATTCGTCATCCTTTGAAACTAACAGATCAACCAAGGCGGTGTGTTCAGCAGTAGATATTTTCTGATGTTTTGGCGAAAGATTTTCTATTAGTTCTCTAAACAAATAAATAGTTCTATGTTATTGTAAAAGCAAATGTTTTGTATTAGTTTACTTCGATATTAACTCCATATCATCTATTAACAGAAGCAGTCGCTCCTTTGTACTCAAATGGAAAGACATGGAACTATAAGCATACAAATTTTAAAATATGATCTGTGGTTTAATTAGTAATTATTTGTAATAAAAAATAAATATGCAATAGCAAAAAATGAGATAACAACAGTCTAGCAGGAAGTGAAACAAGCCGTGTCAAAATTTTCGGCGACGGCGGCGGCGTAATTTTTAACCGACGGCATTTATCAAAAGAAAACTGCTTGAACTTTTTTTGTTTTTGCTTAAATGAAAATATGGAAAAAGTAAAAAATTATTTAAATTTAGATTTTTTTTAACTTAAACTTCATTTAAAATCAAATAATTAACAAAAAAATTTAAGAGCATAAAAATAAACATTGTCTTTAAACTTTATTTACTTGTGCAGGTTTCCGAAGATTTCTTTTATTTGTGCGGAGTTTATATGAATGCTTGTACATCAACATACTTATACAAAAGAAAATTCTTTCATCGTTGATAAACACTATAACTGCCGTATTCATAAAATAATAAAAAGATTTGAAATTTATTTTAGGACAATTTTGTATTGAAACTTTGTGATAAAACACATTTCAAACTTATTTTATTTTCTATGAATATCGTTTGAATTTATACAAGCCAAAAACGGCGGGTGTCTCTGAGCCAAAACAAGCTGATAAAAACGGCGGCAGTGTTGGAACAGTTGTCGGCGGCGCGCTTTGTAATCACTTATTGCTTTTTGCACCGTACGCATTAAAATTGTGCTTTTGCTTAAATTTCGGTGCCATGCACAAATCAGTTTTAAAGCATGTGTACCATAAGGGCTGCATGTATTGTAGCTATAAAACTGTAAAGCGTCCAGACTTTACCACAGAAGCTAAGGGTTTGTCTAAACCAGTAGGAAAGGTAGCTTGTTCAAAATATAATGTAGATCTTACGAAACAGCTGCAAGCAAAAATTTTAGCTACAGGACCGATTACTGTAGCTGAGTACATGAAGGAAGTTTTGACAAATCCTCAATCAGGCTATTACATGCATCGGGATGTCTTCGGACGTGAGGGAGATTTCATAACCTCACCGGAGATATCGCAAATTTTTGGTGAGGTAAGCAAACAAAGCTTAGAGAATTCTTTTATTTAAATAATTAATAAAAAGCTTGTTGCTATTTGGTTTCTAAGTGAATGGCAAAAACTAGGAAGTCCGATATTTCAACTCGTGGAGCTTGGTCCAGGAAGAGGTACTCTTGCACGTGACATCCTTAAAGTTTTTTCCCAATTAAAGCTCGCAAGCAACTTCTCTATGCATTTAGTTGAATTGAGCCCATATCTTAGTACGGTACAAGCTCAACTTTTGTGTTATACTCATGAAGCTACCGATATCAATACATTAGGCTATTATCAGAAAGGAATTACTGTCTCAGGCATACAAGTTTATTGGTATTCCCGATTAGAAGATGTACCCCAGGAATTTTCCTTTGTATTAGCACATGAGTTTTTTGATGCATTGCCAGTACATAAACTAAAAAAAGACAAAGAACTCTGGAAAGAAGTTCTTATAGATGTAGCCAACGAAGAGGCTTCTAACACAGAATTTCGATACGTTTTATCTAAAAACCAGACCCCTATGTCAAAAATTTTTAATCCAGTACCTGGTGAAACAAGAAAATTCATTGAATATTCTGTAGAATCTGATCGCTTAATTAGCTTATTAGCTGATCGCTTTGAAAGAAATGGAGGGGTTGCGCTTATAATTGATTACGGTCATTTTGGTGAAAAATGTGATACATTAAGGGTAATACGTATATAAAAACGCCTTTACAAATTGTTCAAGTATAAACATTTTTATTTTTTAAGGCTTTTAAAGATCATAAACTATTTAATCCATTGAAATGTCCAGGCACAGCCGATATAACAGCTGATGTCGACTTTAGACAAATGAAACGAGTGGCTGAAAAAGATAACAAAGTCCTATGCTTTGGGCCTATTGAACAAGGCATTTTTCTCCAACGAATGCAAGGCGAATTTCGCTTGCAGGTAACTAAAGAACGTTTTTAAAAATTATTTTAATGATTTTTATTATAAATTTTAGCGCTTGTTAAAAGATGCTTCTCCTGAAAATCAGACAACAATAAAATCGGCTTATGAGATGCTTACACAGCCAAATAAAATGGGTTCGCGATTTAAGTTTTTTTCGATGTTTCCATCCGTTTTACAACAACATTTAACCAAGTTTCCTGTAACTGCTTTTCAGTAAGCGAAAATATGAACGTTTATATATAAATTTTAATTTATTTTACAAAATTAGAAAATAAAAAAAATATATTACTTATTCAACGATTCATTGATGGTCATGGTTTCTTGGGGTGTGAACTGCAGAACAGCGCTAATGGCATTCATCATATGTCGCTTGCCCTCCTTGTCCTTGGTTACAATATAACTAATAATCACATTTTTTAAATACTCCAAATTTGCTCCTTTCCTTGATTTACATCGCTCAAGTCTAAAAGAGAAAAATTGAATGATACATTTTTTTATATTGCCATAATTATTCTTTAGCGGTTATCTATTATCATGTAAAAGTTTTATTTATTTATTTCATCATCTTGTAATACAGAAAGTCTGCAAGCCCAAAGTCGGACTACTGAAATACAGTTCTAATTATAAAATAAAGTACAATATAACGTAATTTCCAAAGTAGAAAAAAAGTCGAGTTTTAAATGTATTTGATCAAATTAATCAGAATAAAAAGAAAATACCAAAAAAACAAAAAAAAAAATACGTGGATAAGATGATGTCAGTACATTTTTGAGAGGGTGGGTGAATAAAGTGCGATTAATAATGTATGAAGTTTTTTGGTAATGATAGAAATATTTTACCTGTCGACTTGCTCCTCAAGTAATTCAATTTTATTATTTAGCTCTTCTTGAGCCGTAACTTTTTCATGTATGGCTTTTCGCATTGAAGTTTCTGCTTGATATTTAGCTTTTCTTAAAGTCGCAATCTCTATGTCTTTACGAGCGATTTCATTTGCATAATGCAATATATGACAACTATTGCCAATGGGCAATTTTTTCGTTTTAATGCTTGACTTCTTGCCCTTGGAGTAGTCTTCAAATACTTCTCCATCGGATGAGATCGTATTGCTACTGTCATTTTTAGCCACAATTGACGTTTCAGGACTAATATTCGGCTGGTTGTTAGTATGAAATATTTCAAAAGATGTTTGTAGAGCTTTTATCTCCTGTTCCTTTTCGTCAAGTAGTTGAAGAGAACGTAGCCTTTGGTTTTGCAACTGCTGCTCCAGGTCGTTTAGTTTACAACGGTAGTCACTTTCTAAATCAGCATTAAGTGTTTTCCATTTGGCACGCTCTTCTTTAACAGCCACTCGCAGCTTTTCATTAAATTTTTTTAGTTCTAAATCTTGCTCATCAATGTTTCGGTTTAAATCCTTCACTTTATCCTGCAATGTAATAATATGATCTTTTTGTTGGCTCAATTTCTTTTCAAGTTCATTTATTTGAAGTCTTGATGTTTCGAGTTGTTGATTAGTTCTTAATATTTCCTCTTCGCACTGCGAATGGTCAGCACCAACTGAAAATATATTAGTCAAATCAATTGGATTAGCTGAATTGGTGCTTGCCTGCAAAAGAATCTTCTTTAAATGCAATATATTTTCGACAATGTTGGGAATATCATTAATGTCTATTGCTTTTTTTATTATTTTCCCACTAAGAAGATCACAGGATGTCCCATCTAGTTGAGTTTTATTGAAAGGTTCTGAAGCAATTTTTTCCAAGTCGTGTATTTGCATCTTTAACAGTTGAATAGCTTCTTGATCTTGTTGTCTCAAGCGATCATATGTTCCAACAGATGTGCTTAATTCGGCTAATCTAGATTCCAGATTGGCTACACGATTTTCGTGTAAGACAGCCAGTTTTCGTGATTGTTCTTCTGCTTGTTGAACTCTATGCTGTTCATTTTTAATTGCAATTGCATGATGCTCCTTCAATTGCTGCATTTCTTTTTGAAGCTGTTTTAATAATAAAGAACTATTTTGAGTAGCTGATGAATAATTATCCATACCGACTCTTTTGCCACTCAATTGCACAAGCTGAGCTTTTGCTTCCTTCAGCTGACTCTGTAATTCAGTAATTCGCATATTTTCTACATCATTGCTAGCAAATTGCATTTTAAAATTATTTAATTGCATTTCTATACTCTCCTTTAGATGCCTTTCGTCGGCGTAGAGCTTTTGAAGTTCCCTTATCATTATCATTTGATTATTTGTTTCCTTTTCGCGTTCCTGTCTCTCAATTATCAACTTGGCCTTGTAATCATCAATGTCTAGTTTGGCTTGTTCTTCTTTTTTCTTTATTGTCTTTTGAAGTTCTATTATCGTTTGTTCTGCCTGTTGAAGTTGGACACGGAGTACTTTCTTGTCTGCTTGAAACGATGCCTCCATTCGGGATTTTTCAGCCGACAAAGTGGCCAATGAATTCATGAGCGTTGAAATTTGTCCCTGAAGTGAAAACTGATCATCTGATATATGCTTATCCAATTTTGAGAATGATGCCTGTGCCGATTGGGCTTCATTTGCATCATGCACGTCATCACATGTGGTTTCCACGATCTCATCTGTTTTATTTAGAATTTTTAAGCTGGCCTCGAGTGCTTCTTTCTCTTTAAGTAGACCCTTGTACGCGGCTATAATGTCTAAATCAGTAAAATAAAAATATGCATGAAAATTGGTTTATTACTATCATTTACATGCATACTTGTATTTCGGTGATTAACTTTTCACATACCTTTCAATCTTTTTTCGTATCGTAAAAGTTGCTCCTTTTGAGAGTTTATTACGGATTCCAAATCATTCTTGCTTCGTTCCATTTTAACAATTTTCAGTTACCTAAAAAAGGGCAAGCAAAATTATTTAAAAAATATATGTACTTCGCTCAAAGTTACTTATGCACAAGGCTTTGTTTATGCATTACAAATATTAAATTGGACAACTGATTGCATATAATAATAATTGCACGGCGAATTTATATCAAATCAAGGCATATTAATTCGCCTTGATATTAATTCCATCATTGATTCGCCTTGTATAATTCTGACTAAGGCGAATTTATATCAAATCAAGGCAAATTAATTCGCCTTGATGGTCAACGTGCAAGAATGGAACCAAGGCGAATCAATTACCAGGTGGCAGCGTAGGCGAATTCATTAATTTTCATTCGTTTCACCATTCGTTTCACCAGCAAAAAATAATAAATTTTCTAACGCTGCCACCTGATAATTGATTCGCCTTGAATGGAACGGTGCATTTGATTTGGGCAAACTAGTGGTACAAAAGAATTTTGGTCACTTTTCCTGTATTTTTATGTAACTTAATTTTTATAATTTTTTTATTCTGAAAATTTCAACCACTTTTTTTTCATCATATATATTTTTTTATTTTGTTTGTTTTTTTACAATATTTTTTTGACAACATACATAATTTTGTAGCAACAAATTGCCTGTTGTTTTTTGTGTTGTTGGATTGTTGTAGCCGTGCGGTCACCTGTATTAATTCGCCTTGGCCAAATTTGTACATCCTATTTGTTTTTAATGTTATTCAAAAAAGCGACAGAAAAATTCCAAGCCATATACATGTTTTAAATTTTTAAACTGAGAAAATGAAAATAAGTGGTACAAAATAAAAATAAAACAAGGAACAAATTTAGGACGCTTCTCAAAAATAAAAATTGTTGTCTACGGTGTAAAATGTAATTTTACAAAAAATGTAAATTGAAAAATTTGGGCTTGGTTCAGTTTCAGAGTTACGGATTTTCAAAGTTTGTATGCAATATGGTACAAGGTAAATCAATAAATAAATTAAAATTTTTAAGATGGTGTTTGACATTTAGCTGTTATGGAGAAAATTAATGATTTCGCCATGGCTACTACCTAGTATTCAAGGCAAATTGATAACAGGTATACTCACGGCGAAAATAAATACAACACTGCGATAGAAACATGTACATTTTGTTTTTGTACAAATAGTTTTCGGCTGTCAAAATCAAAGGAGATTTTAACTTTTGACACTCGAAGAAGGAAAAAAATTTTCGCCGTGAGTATACCTGTTATCAATTTGCCTTGCCTAGTATTAAGTTGCCTTTGTCACTGCCGTCCCTGGTACTTGATTTCGCCTTGGTTAATGCAGTCATATGCTATGAATTCGCCGAAATATTTGTGAAATCTCGTTTTCCATTTTCTGTACTGCTTTTTAATATTTTAAATATTTGAAGAGTAACTTATTAAATTTTCCAAATAGTCGTTAATAATGATAAGAAAATTATCCACCACGTCATCTTTGATGCTGAGGCGTTTTGTTAAACAACCCAATCCAGGATTAAGTCATCAACTAAATGCTATTGAAAATGCAGCTGAAGTTATACAAAGTGATCCGGAAGGTTTCGAAGGTTTGGAAAGTGACCTACTTAATGCCCACCAATCGTACAAACAACATGAGTTGGAGTTGAAGCGTCAAAGTGAAAAAATAAGACGATGTATAATAAAAAACAAGTATTTTCGCAAAGATCCTCTGCCAAACTTACTGACATATGCCGAGAAACAACATATTAAGTTTTTGCACTCATCTGACGAAGAGGAATGGACAGTTGAGAAGCTATCTGAAAGCTTTCCTGCAAATGTTGAAATTATTAGTAAAATCTTAAAGGCAAACTGGGTTCCTATGTCATCTAAGAGAATACGTTCTCATGATGCCAGTGTTTTCAAAAATTGGGAACGATTTAAAAGTGGAGAGTATAGAGCAATAATGACTCCAGAATTTTCGGAACATTTAAAGAAGTTTATTGACAGAAAAGCATTAGATATGAAAATATCACATGTCTCTACCGTAGAAATTCCAACAAAAAATTGGCAAAAACCAATTAGCAAAGAATTTATTTCAATTATATCGTCATTACAATCAAAAAATATAGATAATAAAGAATTGAATAACCTGATAGGAACCAAGCTTAAGGTCAAAGAAACCGGTAAATATAATGTTGATAGCGGAACCCATCTGCTTGGAGAAGTAAAAAATAAGAAGCCAATTTCAATTCATCAGCTAAAAAGAAATATGGATCAACTGTCAACAGAAAAACATGAATATATAAGTGGAAATGAAATACGTAGCAACGAAAATAATTTTACTTCATCTAATGTTACTCCTAATGATTACACGGAAAAATTTATATCACACGAAGTTACTATCAGCAAATTCGATAGAGAACGCTACGGAATGTCCGTAACAAAGCAGTAAGTTTAGGCTTTTTGAAAGTTTCTTATATTAATTTAAGTAGTTTTTAATTGTTGTAGTACTTTTAAGTAAATTCAGAAAATTTTCATAATAAAAAAAGCAGTAAGTTAAAATTCATTGGTTCAACTTTTCCTATTCAGAAATTTACGTAGGATACATAATCAAATCATTAGACTATATTTCAATTGTAATTAAAGGAACGCAGTATAAAAGTTTTAAATAAAATCGGCATTATATATTATAAATCATTATTATAACAACTGGTTTATAACAGGTATTAAAATACACTATCATACTCTACTAGACTGTCTCATTATTTATTTTCTTCATTCTGTAATATAAAGCAAAACGGCCAAAATAATAAAATCACATAAAATTAACCTGAGATAATCAATCTAACCTCAAACTGCAATTTTCTATTTGAGTTCATTTTTAATTAATTTATAAATTAATTTGTAAATTAATATTTTCTTTTGGTCAGCTACATAACTTCTGGTTAGCAATGATAATTAGAGTAATAAATATTTCAACATAAAAAATGTTAATTTCTTTTTTATTTATTTAGTAGTATTTAAAATACTTTTACAAAAACATTAAACAATAAATTTTTTCTTTTCTAATTTATTAAGCACTAGGTCAGTTTTATAAATAATAAAAATTTGTATTTATATTTTCAATATTTCGCCACACATTTGGGTGGCATCATCAGGAAACAGGAAACAAAAAATTAGATTTTCTTTTTTTAAAATAATAAAATTAAAATGAAATTATTTTTTCAAACAAAAACAGAAAAATCAAAAACCAAACGACAAAAAACTCAAATATTTAAACATTTACATTCTTATAAATTTAAAAAATATTTTTAAATAATTTGAATGTTTTCTGTTTTTTTAAATTTTTATAAGAATGTAAATACGCTTATCTAAGTAAATCAATTTCGAACTTGTGAGTAAAACCAAACAAACAATTTAGATATCAAAGGCAGAATAGAAACATCGAATTCAGAATAAAGCACCAATCAGATAGTTTTACAAATTAAAGCAAACACAGACGAAGTCAAGATTAAATTAATAGGGCGTAAGAAAGCCCCAAATATAATTTAATAAAACGGAAGAATTGTACAATAAGTGGAACTGATTAAAAAATTTCACTTCATCGTAAGCGGTATAAGCTCTTTAAATAAAATACAGTGAAAGCAAAAATAATCGAATTAAAAGCAGAAAACGCAAATATCAGCTTGTTAACGGTATGCTATTAACTTTGAAATAGAAACATTGTTTACTGTCATCATTGAATGGAACCAATGGAAGAATTCCAAAAATGTAATTATTCTTTCTATATGTTAATTAATTTAAATTATTCTTTCAATAATTATTTGTCATCTTTGTTTAACATTGTTTGTTCGATAGTATGGCACTTACCACTAACTAAGACCTTTTATCAATATTTTAGTAACATTTATGCAGAAAGCTACTTTTCCGGCTTTCAATTAATACTCTTATATCTTTTTTTTTCTGTGTAAACTTATATACATTTTTATACATTTAATGTTTTCGGCTGGGGATTCAATAGGTGTAAATGAAAATTACATATATGTATATACATATATACATATATTTTTTTCATAATTTATTTATATACATACTTTCAAACTGAACTTATTGTGAGATATGTAAACTAAGGATTTTTTTAAATATAATTATGATCTCAGGCTTAATTCCTTTGTAACATTGTTATTTTGGCCTAGTTGTGCTTTATATTACGAAATTAAGTAAATAGTATCAAGTCGCTTATTAACTCACTGAATGAATAATCAATGTACATGTGGTCATACAAAAAGGAAATAAATGAAATCAACCCAAATATAATAAAACTTTTTATGCTACATATAAATTCTTCAATTGAAGCAAAGCCGCGAATAACGTTGCAAATGACAAAATAATAATTTTTCAGGAGAGCAAAAAAACGTATTTAAATGGTATGATTATCTCCACTGACTGACTCATTGTAATTGCGTTTTGACGGTGATAAAATGCATAATTTTAATGTTTTGTTGTTGGAACAAATGTAAGAGAGTAAAATTAACGGTAATCTGCAAAAAACAGGTTTTGCAAAATTTGTCTTTTACAACGTTATTCGCGGCTTTGCTTCAATTGTCAAACCGCATTATTCTATCAAAAATAATTAGAAATGAACAAATATTTAAACAATTTTCGAACTACACACTTACAACCAACAACAAATATGCCTAAAACATTACAAATCGTTTTGGAGCATTTATGTCATATTATTGTAAAGAAATGTTTTGATGAAATGCATTTTTAATTTCATGTCCGTTTACTAACAATATTTTTAATTATTGCAGACGTATTTGTATACCACGGAAATTATGGCGAAAAGGAGCAACGTACCGCTCAAATAATTGCTACTATGATGACGACGGTGAATTCCTCTATAAAGTACCTGGAATGACTTCGATATAAAAAACTTTTGTCATTACAATGCTATTTTTAAAAGTTGTATTTAAAATATAAAGCACCATGTATAGGTTAAATTAAGAAATTACAAATTTGATTTGGAAATGCAAATTCATTAATTTTAAAAAAATTATTGTGCTAATATCTAAATATCCCGATTTGAATTATAAATCACCGATATTGATTATTGAAGGTAAAAGCACATTAGCTAGCTCATCAAGCAAAAAGACCATAAAACCTCAATAATGTAACTATTTTTGTTTTTTATTTAATTTTTCTACACAAGGGTTGCCATCGGAAACCATTCATATGTTGCTTATTTGTAAAATTTTTTACAATTTTTATTTTTTCATTAAATTTTTCAAATACATATGAAGGGTTTCAGTGTTACGATTATCCCAATTGGGGTAGCGAAGCGCCCCCAGAACAGCTGGTATATTTATATTACGAAATAAATGAACTAAAGAAGAAGAAATTTAAAAACACGGGAATTAAATAAATTAAACTTTAAATTTATTGTGCTACTTTCCCGGTATTGATAATTGAAGGCGAAAGCACGTCTCGATGGCCATTCCGCTACCACGTACTTAGCTCGTCAGGAAACTTCTCACAAATATTTTAAATGAACTAAGGATTTTTGCGCAAACAATAAAGTAAAGACAAAAATCAAAGTTCAAGAAAGAACAACAATAATCAACTTTGATTTTACTTTTCTTTATCCACTGTATACGGCTGACTTTTTTCGGCTCTTTTATACAGTTTAAAGATGTTGAAAAATAAAATAAAAAAACAACAAAAACTACGTTATTTTATTTTAAGCACAGGAACTTTTGCAATTTAATAATTAAAATTTGAAAACACGGGAATATTAAATTAAACCTGACGAGCTAAGTAAGCGGCAGCGAAGTGACTATCGAGACCTGCTTTCGCGTTCAATAATCAATACCGGGAAAGTAGCACAATAAATTTAAAGTTTAATAAAAGTTTTATTTAAATGGATGTTAAGCCCAAATTAAAATCAATAATTTTATTTTTTATTCTTATATTATTTTACATGGTAATTATCATACAATACATATTTTATTGGACATGAGAACTTTATTCATTAAATTAATAAATAAAAAATAATTCTCATTTGAACGACGGATATTTCGCAAGAATGTCAAACAAGTTTTAGAAACAATATTTTTTAAAGGAGTCAAGCACGATTAACGTTGATATTTTAAAATAATGCATTTTGTGTAGCTCTAATTTTCAGTTGTTTTAAAAATTTAATTTTTTTTTTAATGTCTAAAATTTAATTTTAAGTGGAATTTTAAAAGGTTTCACCCATTAATCAGATGAGTTCTAGTGCTTTCATATGGCACTGATTAAACTCGTTTATCCGGTCTTCGGGGTGGTTTGGGGATGGATCTTTGATGGTAACATAGGAACCTGAACTGATCCTTGAACATCCCTTCTAGGCAACACAACGAGACCATTTAGGATCCAAGTGTGTCAGCCTTTTCATGGTTCTGGTTCCTCTCTAAAAAGAGTCAACTCAAAATTTTTCGCTATATCTACCCGCAATAAAAATCCAACATCGTTTTTCCTACTCTTTCCAAAAACAAAACAGTTTTTTTGGCCTCTACGAAAAATTTATAAATTTTTATTTTAGAGAAACCAATGGGATCACAATCTTATAACAAATTTTATTTGTTTTATTTGTTCAATTAAAATTTAGTTTTTGCATTCCTAAAAATGTGGACAAATGTTTTCCGATGGTCTGGCTTCAGCATCCAGTGAAATATGTATTGAAACCAACTTGTGCAGAACCAAATAATTTGCATTTTTATTATTCAATGTTATGGGTATTCGTCGTACTTTTAATGGGTATACTTTTGCGTTCTATTTTTTTTAAGTTGTTTATGCAAGACCAATTATTTCAAGGAGGATTATATGGTAGAAATAATTCGTTTTCGTGTTTACTTAAAACAAATTGTATAACTAGTTCGCAGATTGAGCACTTGAACTTGGTATCTTTTCGATTAAAATCTTACAAAAGCTGATTATAGGATGTACAAAATCTTAAATTAAACTATTCGAACATGTAACAACTGTCCTAAATCTCACAGCAAATAAAGGTTTTAAATTATTAACTTCTCAATAGAGGAGGTATGGAAGATATTGAATAAATGCGATGCGATATACTTTTTTTCCATTCCAACGCCTCCTTTAGGAGGTAGTAAAACCGGATATAATTTTTATTATGTTATTATTTATTTTTCAGTTGTAATCTAGATATATTTTACAGTTACGCTAAAATAGTAATTAACAGACTTATCGACCGTGTTACATATTGGCGAACAAAAAAAAAACATTTGAATGTGTTATATGAATGCATGTGTAACAATAATATCTGATTAATAACATAAACAGAACTAAATAAAATTATAATATGTATGAGATAAAAGATATCGATTATATTAATTTTTCTTTGAGTAAATTTTATCTTCTATAGAAGAAAAAAATTACAAAAAAAAACCTTCTCGAACTCGCATTCATTAATTGATATTTTTAATATAAAAAATTATTATTTTTTATTATTACATGTGTTAACAAACAATTATTTGAGGCATCCTTTTTAGTGAATAAAAAAAATCAGTTTGATTTTCCCGAAAATGGACTAGATGAACCGGCAGATGGTGGTGTTGGGGTGGCAGCACTACGTACACCATCTCCTTCACAAACATATTTACCTTAAGAAAAAATACAATAAAATTATGCTTTACTCTTTGCTTCTCTTGCATTTACCTGATACAAATCTCTTTTTAACCAACGACACTCGATATCCATGACCATGCAGTTCAAATTCTATACCAGACAATGTTGTGCCTTCACAATTGAATTGTGTCGTTAATAAAGATGGAGTGGAAGGACCATCGCTTAGTTCCAATCGGGCTCTTAAAGTTCCTACGCCTCCATCTTGGGAATTTTGCGAGATATCCGTAAAATTCCACACCAAACGATTCGATTCACCCAACCTAAAAAACCAAAGATGAAAAAATAAAAAATAAAATTGAATGTTATAAATTATGAAATCAAATATTTTTGCAACGTAATTCTCTTACCAAGCTGAGTGAGGTTTAGATTGTACATTTCGTACTGAACCATTAACCGGCACCAAAAGTGTTACGTTCAACAGAGGACATGCCATACTCATGGCGTGATTGTTATATTTGTAATCTACCTTAAGCGCCGTAAAGGTTGGTTCACATTTCCAATAGCTTACTAGTTGAAACGGGCACGAGCTGGCTCCAGGCTTAGTGCGAACTTGATATTTAAGAATATCAACATTGAAATAAGAAGCTGTGGGGGTCTGTTCCGCCTGGCGCCTCAACAAAGCTGTCAAAGCCGGCATATTAAATTCTAGCATCGTATTGAATGAGCTAGATTGGTTTTTGTCTCTAAAATTAAGGAAAAAAAACTTTCATGATCGTTTGAAAAAACAAAAACAAGAAATGGACAATAGTTTTAATCAACGAAAATTCAGCAATAGTCGGTTTAAAGCTACGTTTAAAATAATATTTTTTTATTACTTTATAATTTTCATTTTAATTATGTCGTATTCTAAAACAAACAGGCGAAAATAACAGTAAAAGAACGCATTAGTGAGTAATTTAACACGTTCACGCCGGCGCGTACCACCGGTGGCTCACACATGTCTGCCCCATCGGGCGGCGAGTACCACCGGTGGCTCGCACATGTCTGCCCCATCGGGCGGCGCGTACCACCGGTGGATCGCATATCATTGTGCTACCAAGCGGTGCGTATCACTAAAAATTTATTTTAAATTTTCATTTAAAACATTTATATTTTTTAATAATAATTTTAATATAGTTAATATTGTATTAAGTATTGTAAACATAACTTTAATTCAATAACACAAACATAAATAATTCAATGATATAACATAAACATTAATTATTCAATAATATAAAATTCAATCAAATATAATGAACACAAAAAATTCGATTAAAATTCCAAATTTAATTAAAATATTATTTAAAACTTTAGTATTTATTTATTTTTGTGCAATTTTTTAAAGCACTTCAAGCACAATGCTGGCTGGCCCGTACATTGGCTACAATATGTCTTTACTCTTGTAGTTTTTTTAGTTGCATAATCTCTACCCTTTTTCTGAGACAACATTTTATAGCATTCTTTACATGCTATAACGGGACTCTCTTGCAGACCCCTCATAAGATTGAAGAAAATGTTTTTATTTGAAAAAAGGGCTATTGCAGTTGATGCCTTCAATTAAAAATGTTTCTTCTCCAGGATATTCGTGTATTATAGGATTTTGTTCTCTTATTTCCTGTCATTCTTCATCCTCTAAATTAAGCTCGCAAGAATCATTGTCTTCATCTAAAGACGAGGATAATATTCTCGGTCTGGATTTATTTATACTGCTTCTATGCAGAGATTCCTTAGACGAATCGCTTAAATCCATATCCATCTTATCTATTACTAACATGGGCAAAAATTACATAAAAGAAAAATACTAACCAATGTATACTTACAAAAAAATATAAATTTTGTTTATATTTCAGCACAAAATTCTTGCCGTATACACTAATTATTAACGTTACAATAGGCCTTCCGATAGAGCGAAAAGCTTTCAGCGCAGCCGCCTCTAGGCGAGAAACATGAATTACAGCGCCGGCGTGAACGTGTTAAATACTCTGTTTCTTAAGTCGATTTGCTTATAGCTTTTTAAATTAATTTACAATAGTTTCTTATGGTTTTATTTATTTATATATATTTCGCTACATATATTTGTTATAGCTTTCTATTAACCGTAGAAATTCTTTTTTTTTTAATCTTAATAAAAAATTTGGAAAGTAAAATAAACCAAATCCGAATTAATTAATTCATTTATTATTTATAGTTTTTGTGATGCAATAATGTTTTTTAAATGAAATAAAAAACGTTTTACTTACATTTGCACTAGTTTACTATTTGGTATAAAATGTTCCAAATTTTGTACATTTTTGATGCGAAATCCCAATTTAGCTGGGTTTGGATTATTAGCCAGCAAACCAGCAATGCCGGCAGGGAATGATAACATCATGTCTCCGGATATTTTAACTTGACAACGTGATTCATCACTGCCTCTATTAAGTGGAAATAAAACAAGAGTTATTCACATTAACATAATTGATAATTTTAATTTACCTAAAGTAAGCATGAATTATTTCGTGAAAGGCTACCGCTAGCGGTATGGTATCGGAGATTCCTATTGTTAATGGCGAAGGCCCTCTAGAAGAGCTTACTCCGCCAATGGCAGTGCGAAATTCTAAAGATCCTATGCTATCAGCACGATTTATGGTATTAATCGGTGCCGGACTAATCCGACCTCTAGCACCTGCTAACATTTCAGACCGTCTTGAAGGCGGTCTCGGTATAGCAATACTGGAACCGGTACCAGATGTTGGTGTTGGTATCTGTCGGCCCTGACTTTTTGTCAGATTTGCTGAGGGTGGAGCCGATGAGCTAACATCACCCAGTTCAGAAAATATATCACCCAAATCAGCGTATCTGAGAAATATTGAAATTTTATTTTGAAGCATAGATATAAATGTATAAAAATCATACTTTGAGTTATTCGACATAGATAATGTGGGACTTTGTAAAGGAGCATATGGGTGCACTGCTGTCGTGGGCGTGGATGCATTCGAAATTTCTGGCGACTGTTGACGTGAAGTTAGTCTAGATTGCTGCTGCAACTGCTGACTGTGCTGCTTTAAAAACAATTTAAACAAATAAACTTTAAATTATGTAATGTTTTAAGTTGGCAACTAATTTGGATAAATATTCATTAAGTTATATTTTGTTTATTTCAAAAATATTTATAATTCAGCCGGTTTTTTATATTAAATAAAATGAACAAATACCGAAAGTACTCCTGTTGGTGATAATGAAATATTTTCAACAGTGGCTCTTAATTCATCCACACTAGCTGACATTGGTGCCTGGCCATTGTTCAATGGTTTTATTTTCACATGTATACGCTTCTCAGGCCTATCGTTATCTGAATCTGAGTCAGAATCGGAGTAGAAACTGCAAGCTTAAGCAATCGTATAAAATATATTAAAACAAAATGGTTCAATAGGCAGTCTAATGATGAATTACCATTTTCTTTATTTTCATCCCATGCAACCTCTTTAGGAGGCTGAAGACTGTAGCCATCTTCATCAACTTCATGGCTACTAATCTGTTGTCCACCTATCAATGTTGTATTATTATTTTTAGAAGTATGAATCGAGTCATTGCCTGCATTGGGCTTATTGTCAGCTAAAGCAGATGTCGCGGACTCATCAGGCACACTGGACATAGCTGAAGATGAGGCGCCACCCAAATCAACTCCAGCTCCTACTAATTTTGAAGTAATGGCTAATAGTCCAGAATTACTGGTGCTAGAGCTTTGGTGTTTAGGTTTACTCTGATCTTCCTGCTCCATAGAACTATTTCCTCCACGATCAACACTAAAAAATAAAATCGTATTATGTCGTAGTTATTGAGAAAAAGAAATATATATATAAAAATTCAATACATTCTGTCACACTAACTAAATCTTACAGAATAAATATATACAAGTTTTTTTTTTTCTTAAATTAGTTTAAGCTCAAGCCCTTTTAAAAAGTAATTAAATTTTTAATACTTTAAGGTATAAATAAGAAAGCACAAATGAAATGAAGAACATTTAAAATTTTAAGATAGTTACACTCACCTTTGAGTACGCTCTTCCTTAATATTATCTGCCAATTCACCATCTTTTTTTTTCTTAGATTTTTTGGTTTTGGTTTTGTCACGTCGACTTCGCAATATGCCTGACACTATGGATAAAATTAGAGTATCAAGTATTTTTTAAGAAAGATTTTCTTCAAAAAGGCATTTATTTATATTTAAATAAACTTAGTGAAAAAAGGTTTTGCAATTAGAAAATATTTTCATACATAAGTATGTAGGTAAAACTCAAACACCAACTCAAAATATAGAATATATTCTTTGTATGAAAGACCATAAATTAAAAATAAGGAAAACTATCTACGAATTAAAAGAAAACAAAATAAATAAATAAAGCACCAAGAAACTTCCTTCTTTAACCGGTTCATTTCAATACATTAAAAAAAACTGAGTTTCAATCAACACAAGATCATACCCTGAGAATTTGAAGAGAAAATGTTTAACAGAGATGTAGTCCGTCTCTGACTTGTTCCCAGTGTCGTGGATGGTGTTGTTGTATTTTGAGGTGAAAAAAGCTGATGATGATTTGTAGTAGTATTGGTTGCAGTTCCTGAACGATCAGCTAGTTTTTTAGTGCTTAATACGGGAGCTGATATATTTGGTGATATAGCTGTAACGGTCTCTGTTGAGTTTGTTGTTAAAACGTCACATACTAATTGTGAGTTCGGTGCTATTCACAATTTAAAACGAATTATTTATTATTATTCAATTAAATTTTAAATACTAAAATATTGAAATGTAATTTTTATTTTGTTTTTTGTGTGTGTTTTGCCAGTAATTTTAGAATTTTATATAATAGATAGAAAAAATTACATTATTAATAAACGAACTAGTTTATTTGCAAAGACATTGTGAGGGCAGACGGGGCAAATGTTACCCGAATTAGGCGTAGAAACTATCAGTCCATTCGTCATGTGAGGTAAAAATAATAATAATAAAAGATAGTAAAAGAATACTTTGTATAGAATAAAGCCATAAAAATGTAAATTGATGTCTTTCAAGGTCCAGAAAAAAGATAATGAAAAACCAAAAAATATATGTAATTATGATAGCTCATAAGGACTTTCTTTGGATTAATGAAAATGCATTAAGTTCTGAAATGTTTAAAAGCAAAAACTTTATGCATTAATTGCATATTACCAAATATTTACAAAGAACGAAAATTATCATGTTTGGTCGATCTGCTGCAAAATATGCTTGCACTTCATTTAGACTTTTTTTATTCGTTTTTGTCTGTGGTAAAACAGGCAACTGTGGCCAAAAGCCTATTTTCTTGCTGATAATTTAATTTAGAGAAAACACAGGGAAAGACTATGAAATTAATTTTTTTAAGTAATTTAAAAGTATTTCCATACTATGCAAACTCTTTCCAAGCACTCCAACACTTTCCGGAAATTATGGTAATTTAAAAAATGAAAAATAGTCTCAAAATAAAATAGGAAAAGTAACAAAATTGTACGACAATCCTTAGCATTAAAAGCAAACCATCGAGAATTGTTTGCTTATGCCGATCGCAAAAAAAAAAACAATTTTCATAAATATTGTTAAGTGTGGAGTGGAGATTACAACAGTGGTTTGCTTATATTTTTGAGTAGAATAACTAAACTGTGTTCAATTCTATTAATAAAGTTAATCACAAACTAATTAGGTTCAACCAAATAATTTTGAGAGTTTCAAGATGCAGAATAGGAATATGGACATCGCGTAATGACTAAAAAGGCGAGCTTAATAGAAATTTGATGTCAATGCAGAAATTGGAAAAAAAAATTTCTTAATGTAAAATTATATTTTTATTTTAACTAATTTGTAATGTTTCCGCAAAATACTTTAAGAGGTACTTGGGATGATGTAAACAAATAACATAAAAACATAGAAAAACAAGTAAGAGTGTTATATTCAGCTATGCCGAATCTTATATACCCTTCACCATCTATGTAAATCTAGTTTAGTGAAATAACTTCAATCAAAAAAGCAAATATTGGGGCTACAGAGAATTAAAAAATAAAAAAAATTGGTACTGCATATACATATATAATTTTACATAAAACTTACATCGGCTCTTAAGGGGTTAAGCATTTTTAAAAATTTTTTTAAATTAAAAATTAAATTAAAATTTAAAAATTTTTTTAAATTTTTAAAAATTTTTTATTTTTAAGCCAAAATAATTTCTATTCATTTATTTTTAAAAATTTTCCTTAAAGATCTCTTGAAAAGCTTTAAAATGGTACCCATATTGATATTTATAAAAATTTGAAAATTTCAGAGCTCCGAAACTCGGAAAATATGGGCGAGCACCGTTTTTTTCACTTTTTTTCTTATTTTTTAATTATTTATCGCCCCACATATATATATATATATATATATATATATATACATATATTTTTAATGGAGTTACTTTATTGTCCCAAATGACATGAAAAAATTAGAGGTAGGCATGGTGTTTTGCCTGCTGTCTCGAAGGACATAGACCGATTATGCTGATTTTCAATAGGACCTCTTTCGACACTATATCTGATCGATTGCCATATTTTCATTTTTTTTTTTTTTTTTTTGTGTAAAATCAAGTTTGCCGAGGCAAACCGACTAAGACGGACGGACAGACGGACATCGCTTAATCGACTTCGCTATGCATAAGAGTTCAGAACATAGATGGGGTCGGAAATTGATATTGCAAGAATTACACACGGAATGAAAAGGGAATAACCCTTTTTCCACTTTTTGTGGTGAAGGGTATATAAAACATGCATAAATTAAATAATAATATTAATAATGAAGAATATGACATTAATGAATATTTTTCTAGAACATAACAAAGAGAGTAAACGATTATTTTTTTTTTTTTATTTTTAGATATTTTCAGATTTATTCACCCTTATCGTGTTTGACATTTTCGTAGCAAAAATAAGCTTTTTTTAAAAGTTTTATAATAGATTAGAGATAGCTCGCAACCGTTATCATTAATCTATCACAAAATTGTCGTAGCCGAAATACGCCTACGCCAAATACGATAGAGGTGATTATTTGCTTTAATATATGCCCAGTTTCACTTGACGCCCGTTCATTATTTTGAATAAAAACGGAGTCATTAAAAAAGGAGTAGTTTTCAATTAATTAAAAGGAAAATAGAAAAGATTAGTTTGTTATAATAGTTGGTGTTTCGAGTGTTTGTAATTTTTACTATAAAGTTACATACGTATTAACAGAACAAATTATAGTATTTGCAATGAAAAATATACGTGAAATTCATTGGTATTTACTACAATTTATTTATCTGTAAACTTCCCGTTGTCATTTATCTCACAACATTTTTAAATCGATAACAAATATTCAGTGTTAATATGTTTATGCATTTAAAGTTACATTTGTCAAAATGTTTTTGTTGGCAAAAAAAAAAAAAAAAAAAATTGGAAAAGTAGTTTTTTTAAGAGGTTTGTTTGTAGTGAGAAAGAAAAAGTAAAGAAAATCTATAAATTGTTCTTATTAGCGTGGAGAAGTCTAATGGGATGGTGGAAAAGGATAGAAAATAATGTTAAAGCAGTTGTCAAAAATGAACCTTGATTAATATCCTGTAGTGATTGAAGCTCTGAGTTAAGGGAATTTTTGTTGATGGTTGTGGTAGTTGTGCCATAGGTGGTGTTATTTGTAGCATTTATATTGACTGATAGTGAGCTTGTGATACAATGACTATCCATACCGAAATTTCCACTACCACTTGTGGCAGATGTAGACATTCCGGTATTTGGTTGTTGAAGCTGTTGTTTGCTAGGATTACTCGTTGAGAACCAATTGCGGAAATTACTTTTTACTATATTTGTGGTAGTTGCTGTATTTGCTGCAGATGGTATTTCAGGCGACGTTGGTCGTGATGCGGCAGCTTTTATACTATTAACATCCAAAGCGGATTCCTCAGCATTTATAATACTATCACTGCCACTAGCAACACTGCCTACCGATGCAGCCTCGATACCGCGTAAATCCATTGAAATGTTTCCACCACGATTTATGCTAGTAGCGGAGTTTGAATTTACACCAACTGAAGATTGATTCAGGCGAATATTTGACGTGGCCGATAACTGTTGATTTATAGATAATGGAATGAACTCAAGTTCTGGCATTTCTAAAATTTATAGAAAAAAGTTAAATCGCATTAAACAAAATTTTTAAAACAAGTGAAATATTACCGGGTTTTTCCAAGCCAGTATATTTATTTAATACAAATTGTTCCAGCAATTTGTCCACAGTCATGTCTAAAAACTGACGTTTAAAATCGGAATGTACCTGGAAATATACATATGATATGTTAATTCTAAAATAAGTCCTTCTTTATTTATATTACGCTGCAGTTACAAGATCGAGAATTTATTTTAATCACGCACACTGAGTCTAAAAATTCATTTGAATTGACAACTGTGACGTAGGCTGTACTAAACTTGATAGCTAATTCTCTTTTTAAGATTTAATGTTCTAGAAACCCAATAACAAATACTGCAACTGAAAGAGCTGCATGAAATATATCACTTAATTTAATTGTCAAGTTGTCACACGACTTGAGAGTGTTAGTAAAAAAAAAGTGTGAATGTGTAATGAAAAACAATGTACAAATACAAAATTTATTATTAACATTCATCGTGCTTGTTGTGGTTTACGTTATTAATTGATTGTAGCTCTAATTTTATAAATTTTGTTTTAAGCCTATGTAAGGTTTTTGATTAAAATGAAAATTCACTTTTCTAATCCAGTAAAGATATTGAGTTTTACAGCAGCAAAATATTGTGGACACTTTTTAAAAATAGTGTCCATAATTAAAAAAAAAATGGATGAAAGTCTTGAAAAATTCAGAGTCTTCAAATCAAAATATTTCGTTAATTAAATATTATAACTTTACCGTTTAAACTTGGTTTTGAAGGCCTTTTGAACTGCAAACAAAATATTAAACCTGATCATAAAAAATTGGCAAGCGAGTAGAAAGTAAGAACTTTAAACCTCATTTGCTACAGCGGCTTAGAAATTGCTAAAAAATTTTTTAAATATTTCGTTGCTGCACTTAAATATTTTTATACACTTCACCACAGGTGTAAATGGTATATATTACTTTGTCATTCCGTTTGTAACTTCTACAACATACCACAATACCTCACTTTGCTTCGTTTAGTAATTATTTCCACTGTGCGTCGTAAGATTTTTAAAGTTGCGTAATTGTAGGTTCGAGTCTTTCATTTTTTTTAGTTTTTTTGAAATTTTCCTTTTTCCTAAAAGATGGCAAGTCTTGTCTCTAATTGCTCCATGCAACTAATACTCAGGGATTCCCTTTCTAATTGAAAATCAAAGCTATTTTAATACAGATTTATTTTCAATTTTTTTTTCCTAAGTTTAGAGTTCAGTTTCAGTTAGTGTGTTGTTTTTTTTTCCTAAAAAGTATAATCTCCGAAGAACAAAATTTAACTTCCAAAGGAATTCTAAAGCGATGTGTTTGATTGACGAAGCTATAGTTTTTTGTTTTAATTATTCTGACAGCGGAAGAAGTTTTAAATGTTCCAGGCGGTAGCTACGAATCTCAGTTACTACAAAATAAATTTTTTTTACGTTAAAAAAAGGCTCTTTAAAAAACATTGGACCAATTTTTTGTGAAAGAAAACCGACTTACGATGACAGCCACTATAGACTCAACAGACAGTAATTTTATTTTATTTTTTATAAATTAGTTTAATATTTTGTTATTTTGTTTTAATTAAATTTGTTTCTTTATATTAATTTTGTTTTTTAAAGTGTTTACTTTGTTCTTCTTTAAAAGTAGTATTTTCATAACCCCGAAGAACCTATCTTTGATATTTACATGGTTTGCTATAAAGAAACATAATTCACTTTGCGACGTTTTGATTTGCGTCGTGTTTTTCTGGAACGTAATCATGACGCAAAGTGAGGTGTTTGTGTACATTTCTGACCCCATAAAGTCTGATTTCTTATGCATAGCGAAGTCAAATTTGCCAAAGCACTAGATAAGCTAGAGAAAATTTAAATACGCCAATCGATCGTACATAGTTTCGAAAATTTTGCTATTAAAAATTAGCTGTTCTTCGATGAAGCGGGCAAACCACGGCGCCTGCCTTTTTCCATATCTTTTTTCAACTTTTGTTCGTATTCCTGCTGGTGGTTGTTGTTTATGATAAATATAAACGCAAAAAGGTAGGAAAACTTGGTGAGCTTTCACCTGATACAGCAACCTTTTCATTTATTAAGTTGGGACAATATTCTAAGCAAAACTTACAGTTTTCACCAAAAAAGCTTTTTTTGAACACAAAAAGTTTTTGGTAGGATAGAATTTCTTATGCCGATTTTATTCAATGGGAAATCTGCAGTACGGTATATGTGATTATACATATTTGGTGAAGGGTATATAACATTCGGCTTAGCCAAATATAGCACTTTTACTTGTTTTATTTGAATAGTAACTTTATAGGAGGATTCTATACATACATATGTGTGTTTGTATAATATCCATATCTTTTTGTTCACTTCATTTTTTTTACTTTTTTTTTGCTGAAATTGATTTTAGTAAAATTATTTTTATTACCTGTCCCACCATGTCATGATTGTTTTGCAACAATTCCAAATACGTAGAAAGAAATTCTTTCATTTGACGCAAATGCATTTCTTCAATTTCTTGAAAACGCTATAAAGACAACAAAAATATAAATATATAATCAGACACATGAGTTATTGTTGAAGCATTATAAATGCCAAAAATACCTTACAAGTCTGCGTCATACGACGTTCGAACTCGTTCTTAATAGGATTGTGTTTATCTAATAATACTTTATATTCTTCTTGCAGTTTACGTAATTTCGTTTCCAATTTGTCAATATCTTTTTGGGATGAATTGTCCTTGCGAAATTTTTCCAATTCCTGCGCTTTAGTGCTGTACAAATCTCTAGCCTTTTGCACATCTGCTGTAGAACTTTGTATTGCTTTTACACATTCCAACGTTTGTGCCTCATCTTCCTTTACATTTCTATGTTTTTTGTGTAATTCATCCGTATATTTTGTTACATCCTTCACCAGTTCTGTAAGTTTTTGTACCATTTGCATGTGCAGAGTAGACAATTTTTCTGCTGATGTCCGAAGTATTATCCATACCGGAGAAAATGTACTATTTAACGTCCCCGTGCTGGCTTTATGAGCCAGTTTTGACATTAACTTTGAGTTTTGTTCTTCTATGCTTGACTTCTCCCGGAAGAATTCAGAAAGTTCCTTGCTGGCTTGCAAACCATATTTCATATTATGATACAAGACATCAAATCCATTGTTTTTCTCCCCCTAAAATTATTATAATTTTTTAAATTATTAAGATACAATTAAATACACGATCATACAAACCCAAAAGTAATCGTTAAAATCAACAGTCATATTGAAAGTTTTCGCTAATGATTGTTTTTAAATTCGGTGCGATGACTTTCCTTAAGAAATATTGTTGTATCCAGCCAAAAATGCAATTGATTTGTTATAATAAGAGATTGACTTTCATTTTTGAATCTTAAATAACATTGAAAATAAGAATATAAGAAGTTAATTTTATGTCACCAAAATTGACAAATTTCTTAAACCTAAAAAAATCTTATTATTACATGTAATGCAAAAAAAAAAAATTAAATTCAAGAAATGTACTTTAAAAAACAGTAAATTTTTAATGGACAAGGAAAATTCGTTACAAGTAAAGATTTGGGAAATTTCATTAAAAAATCGGAATACGAATAGTTTTGCAATATCGCAGCTTTTCAGAATCAAATGATTTGTGAATCAACAAAATCACCTTTGTAAATTTTCTAGGCGTCCATCTTTATCATGTTTAATAAATTTATTGTAAAATGTTAGTTGGTTTAAGGAATTTGAATAGTTTTTCGAAATAAAAATAATCAAGGAAAATTCTTGTCAGTTCAAAGAGTGAAACAACTAATGTATATTGCATTTCGTGACGTCAAGATAAGTGTTTATTAAGTGATTATAAAAGTTTTAAATTGCAATAATAAAAGATAAAATTAAAAAAGATTTAAAAAATTAAAAAAATTCATTGTTAGACCAAAAAATTCAATTTTTTCCCCAAAAAAAATTTTTATATATAAAACTTAAAACTCATTTATCTTGGTAACTATGCGTCCTAGGAGGAAAAGGGCTTTAATTTGTGATCACTTAAAAAATTAAAAGGAATTAAATGTTAGACCAAAAAAATCAATAGACCAAATAAAGTATCAAAAAACACTACGATAATTTATTTCGATGCACAGGCAATTTGCAAATTCTTAAATTAAAGACATGTGAATATTTGTTTTTAAATTATTTAATTTTCATATAAAACTTTGTGCTATTTTTTAAATTATCCCGATTAAATCAACTGTTTTTAGTTGAAATATTTATAGGGATACCAACTTCATATATCGAGTTTGACAGCAACGCTTGTCTGCTTTAAATAATGTATTTTAAAATGCTTATAACTCGATGATTTGAAAACATAATTTGTAGAAGCACCACTTGGTAGATAGTAACCATGAATTAGGAAAACAAGATCGCGCACTCAGCCGTACAAAAAACTTTTCTACTGCGCATCGACGTCATCATAGATGGAAAAATTGGTGTTTGTGGTAAAACTTATAAGAACTTTTTAGAGCAAAACTAGAAATAACAACTTCTAAAGCGGTGCATTGATTTCAACAAAATTTTCAGAGATGTAGTTGAGTTAAATTTTCGAGTTTGGGCTTGAAGCTATTATAAATAGAAGAGCTATTTTGAGCAACCAAAGTTTGAAATTTTGTCTTATATGAAAATTCTTATAAAAATTATTTATTTTAGAAGTTATTTCATTAGTTATTGTAAATTAATAATTTTATAAATGAAAAACATATATAATAATTTTTACCGACCTTAATGCCAAATAACTGAAAGGAAAAAAAACTCTTTCTATGCAGCAAATTGTGTGTGTTTGATCCTTTTACTCCTGCATAGGGCCGCATGCAGCAAATTATATTTTCAAAATAAAAACCTAATGTTTAAAATTGAATTTAATTTTTGATTTTAATAAATTATCTTTTTTGGATAAGTTGTCTTTAAGTCCCAATTTTCACTAGGCAGTTCTTATCGGCTTATCCCTTTTGCTTAGTGGTAAGGGCGACAAGGGGAAAAGAAACGACTACACAAACTGATGTACTCGTTCAATTCATTTTGCTTTCTTATTCGTAATTTTTAGCTAATTAAATTTATTTTTTTTTTTTTTTATAAAACAATAAGCTAAAAATCTAATAATTGTGAAAACGAGAAGTCAAGTTCAAAGAAGAATAAGTGATAAGTTTATTAATAAGAATTGCTTCGTGAAAATTGGGACTAAGCTCCGCACTAACTTCTCGAATTTAAAAATGCATTTTGTCCTAAAAATAGTTTTTTCAGTAATTAAGAATGCTTGACTATTTACAATGCAGCAAAGCAATTAATGTAGTTGCTTAACTGTTGCTGTGGAAAAATGTGCAGAAAAAGCAAAAGCAAAAAAAAAAGGAAGAAACGAATTTGCTTTAGCTGACTATGTGTTACTTTCTGCAGCAAAGCAATTAATTTAAAAACGTTTGCTGTTGCTTGAGCAATCAGTTTTTCTTTATTTTAATTTTTGCTTAACTTTTTACTATGAAGTTGTTGCTGACTACAATTGCTGTTTTTTGCTGTAACTCGCTGCTTTTCATCCCTTTTAACATTGGAAACGAATTTATGTATTTATAACTTACAATACGTAAGAAAACACATACAATACAAATACAAACGTTGTTTTTATGACACCTTTATATGATGTTTTTATTTTTCTTAAAAAGCAACAGCAAAAGAAGAAACAAACATCAACTTATTGCTTAAGCAACAGCAAACGTTTTCAAAATAAATGCTTTGCTGCAGAAAGAAACACATAGTCAGCTGAAGCAAATGCGTTTCTTTCTCTTTTTTTTACATTTGCTTTTGCTTCGTTTATAATGAAATGTTTTTTAAACGCTGAGACATTTAGTTTTTTTATTTGCTAAAAAACATGTACGCACAGCAAAGATTTTAGTGCTGTTGCTATTTTAAAGCAAGCAATTTAAACACTGTTTCTTTTTTTTTCTTCATCACATTTAATATGAGGAGCCAGTTTAATTAATTTTTTTTTAAATGTTGTTTAATGAGCAAACCGTCTTGAAAATAGCTTATTTTACATGATTTCGAATTGTTTTTATTATATTGTTAACAGCACATTTCATTTTTATTTTTAAAAAAATTTGTATGTTTTCTATTTGTTGCACTTTCCATACAAATATACAGCTACTTTTTGTTTACATAATACATTCTATGTCTACGTCACAAAAAAGAGAGAACGCTATACAAGCTGACGGAACTACGCAATCTTGTTTTTTGATTCATGGGTAGTAACTATCAGGCATGTTCTGAATTCCACACGAAATTTTCTTTTCAAATTTTTCAAAGCATTCATTGTTTAATTTACTTTATTCGTGCTTGATTCCTTTAAATATAAATATTTCATGATATTCTCATGAAATATTTATTATTTTAAACTAAACTAAAAAAATAAAAAATAAAATAAAATAATAAATATTTCATGAGAATATCATGAAATATTTATATTTAAAGGAATCAAGCACGAATAAAGTAAATTAAATTTTAAAAGATTCCGAATAATAAATTTTCATATTAGCATTCATTGTTGCTGTATAATTATTTTTTACAAAAACAATGCCTTGAAAAATTTGAAGTAAAAATTTCGTGTGGAATTCAGAACATGCCTGTGTAATTTGAAGACAATGTATAATCTTTAAAAAGCAGATAAAAATTGATAAAAATGCTAATTATTAGAAAATTTGTAGATACGCTACCCCTGAAAAGATACTCCTCTGCTATGTAAAATTGTGGAACAATCGGCCTAGCCCTTTACAAATGGCCGGGTTATTTCCAAAATATTTTGATTCTGCTTTCATAAAGTTTATTCCTAAATCAAAACAAAAATGTTTATAAGAACTGTCAAAATATATTTTAAAACGTTTAATATTTTAACACCAATGTTTGTCAAGGATAGCCGTTAAGATTGAAATAAATACACCTTTGCCTTTTATTATTAAAAGTATGAAAGTCTTTATTAATTATATATTTAAGAATGTAAATTATCCGCGAGCAACCATTCGCTTCAAAGTCTAAACACGAACTCCCGCAACCTTCGACATGTTGTAAAGTTTTTCTTTTTATTCTTGTAAATGTGTGTGTGACAGCTCGGCCCTTCCTGACTATGGTTCGTCCTCGGACCATCCTTCATCGTCTAACATAGGAGAATTTTCACAAAACAGTCGCATCTTATCTGATGTATATACTGAGCTGAATTTTCGCTTGGAAATCTGCATACCTGGTATATCTTCAATAAGGAATCTGTCTTTGCCAATGGATTTGGCCACGATATACGGCCCTCTGAATTTAGGTTCCAGTTTACGCGACTCACCAGTAGCTGGAGGTTCGTTTTCCAACACAACTAAGTCACCTTCATTGTACTTGGTAGGTTTGGCGTGTTTTTCATCGAAACGTCGTTTCCATTTTTGTTTCTCTATGGCCGCATTAGATAGGGCGACCAAACGTTTATCTTCTGCGCTGATGTCTTCGTTATTATCTGCTACGTCATCGTGAATAGCGGCTACTATTCGGTTATGTACTACATCAACCAATTTGAAGTCAAAAACAAGTTCGTTAGGTGTAAAACCCGATGTTTGATTTCTTTGAGAATTAACTGACCATTGGAGATCTCTTAAGATCAGATCCCAGTCTTTGTCACTTTCCGTGCAAGTTCGTAAATAATTCAGGATCGTCTTGTTGGCGCGTTCCACCTGGCCATTAGCACGAGGGGTGCGTACTGCTGTACTTACGTGGTGAATATTGTTCTGTTGACAGTATTGTTCAAACATTTTTGAGGAAAACGCAGTTCCTCGGTCACTGATGATCACCTTTGGCAGTCCGAAATAACTCGTAATTTCGTTGAGTGCATTTATTACTGGCTGAGTTTTTGTTGTCTTCACAGGTTTCACGATTAGATATTTGCTGAAGGCGTCAGAGATTGCTAAAACGTAACAGTTTCCTCGTTTGCTTCTTATAAAAGGACCTAAATGGTCAATGTGTATACGGCGAAACGGTATCGGTTCGGGGTCATCAACGTACAAGCATCCTTCGGTTTTACCTCCTTTCGTTTTATTATAGCAGCATTCCATACAAGCTGCAAGGTAGTCTTTCACGTATTTACGCATTTTCGGAAACCAAAAATTTTGTTTTATTCGTTGTATGCTTTTCTCTAGTCCAAAATGTCCCATGTCATCGTGACATAGTTTTACTATACGCCATCTTACGGATTTTGGTACTACAAAACGTAAACCTTCAGGGCAAATTCGGTATAAGCGTTCATTGATGAGTTTGTACTCCGACTTCAGCTGCACGGATTGAGATGATGACTTTTCATCCTTCGAAACTGATATGATTTCCTTCAAGGTTGGGTCCTGCAACTGCATCGTTAACAACCAGTCGTCTTGATTTAACGTTACCTTCATAATACGATCGGAAATCTCACATTCCTCGGGTTGTAAATTTGGTGAACGACTAAGAGCATCGACATGGCTCATACGTGAACCTTGTCGGTGAATAAATTCACAGTCGTAATCCATTACTTTTAAGAACCATCGTGCAACCTTTGGAATTAACTCTTTCTTTGTGTTGGCTTTTGCAATAGCTGAGCAATCGGTGATAACTTTAAAGTGCTTCCCCATAATATAGACTCGAAATCTTTCCATTGACTCGACCACGGCTAACATTTCCAGTTCATAACTGTGGTATTTGGATTCTGTTGGTGTACAGTGTCGACTGTAGTAGAACACGGGTTTCCAGGTTTTCTCATCCGTTGACTGGAGTAAGATACCTGCAATGCCAATGGCACTGGCATCCGTATGCACCTGATGAAAAGCGTTAACATCGTATAAAGCAAGGACAGGTTTGTTGCTCAAAATCTTGATAAGTTCTTCAAATGAATTTTGTTGTTCTTCCTGCCATATAAACTTTTGTTCCTTTTTTAGTAACTTCGTGAGTGGTTTTGAGATTATGGAATAATTCTCGACAAACTTTCGGAAGAATCCCGTTAAACCTAAGAATCTTCTTAGTTCCGTTATATCGGTGGGTTGTTTAAAATTTCGTATCGCTTCAACCTTTTCAGTTCCTGGTGTAATACCATCTTCATTGATTGTGTGTCCCAAATACGATATTTCAGACATCAGAAATCTACATTTATCCAGCCGAAGCGTAAGACCATTTTCTTGTAACACCGTCAAGAATTTATCAAGTCGCTGCATTCCCTCATCAAACGTTTTACTTGGTATAACAACATCGTCAAGGTAAGCTAGGACCTCCCCAGGCTCCATACGTGATATCAGTTGATTCATGACCCTTTGAAAAACTGCTGGGGCATTAACCAATCCAAAGGGCATTCTATTATACTCGTAGTGACCATCCATAGTCACAAATGCAGTATATTGTTTGGACGTCTCCGACATTTCGATTTGGTGGTACCCCATTCTAAGGTCCAATGACGTAAAATACTTATTTCCTGCTAGTTGTGCAAACTGATCATCCAAATTTGGCATAGGAAAAGGCGTTTTCTTCGTTACCTGATTGAGTGCACGGTAGTCAACACAAAGCCTGTATTCACCGTTTTTCTTTTGGGCTAGAACAATTCCTGATGCATAAGGTGATGTTGATGGACGTATGATGTCACTCTCTAGTAGTTCATTAACCAGCTCACTTACTACTGGTCGTCTAGCAAATGGTATACGATATGGTTTAACGTTAATAGGTTTGTCTGTAGTCAATTCTATGTCCATTTTGACAACGCCACATTTTCCTAACTCTCGGGCAGATTCTGCAAAACATTTTGAGTGCCTCGTAAGTAAATTTTCTATCTGCGTCTGTTCGCTTTCAGTAAAAGAATCATTCGTTGTTAACGATAGCACGTTTTCAAAAAAACAATCATCTTCTTCTATAACAAACCGTTTTCCCTCCTGGCACAAAACATCTCGACCAAGGAGCACATTCTGAGAAATTAAATCATCAGCCACTATCAAAAGATCAACATAAAATTCATTGTCATCCACCAGTAATTTAACATTCACCTTCTCGTTGCAACTAAATTTGCCACCAGCAAATCCATTGAGTGTTACCGTATGCTGTTTGGGCTCTCCCACATCGTTAGCAAAGGATTTTCGTATTAGTGAACAACTACTACCTGGATCAACAAAACTATTTGTAAAGAATGTGTTAACTTTTATTGTTTTGATTAGATCAGCTGAACGTTGCTTTTGTTGCACATTATCTACTTTATTCACGGTTTGGTTGTAGTTATCTGCTTTCTTTTGGGGGCACATGTCTGTCTTATGAGTAGTTCGTTTGCAAATCTCACATCTACCCTTACGTTGTGGCTCTGGGCATTTATTAGCATAATGACCCATTTTATTACAATTGAAACACTTCACATTATTTTTACCCGTCTTTAAAGGGGGTGCATCATTCTTCGCATTTAATTTTGGTACACACTTGTTGTGCTTTGAAACATTGTAAGACGGCTTCCCAATTTCGTTATGTAGACAAAATGTCATTATGTCGTGTAGAAGTGCGTTGCAAGACTTATATTCATTTGATATTTTTTTCTTGAGGTCACTATCGTTGACTCCATTTATCACATGTCGACAAATTGCTGGCTCGGAAAGATTGCCACGTCTTCCAAAAGCGAGCATTCTGTAAAAGTAGTCTTGGGGTGATTCTGCATCTTCTCGTTTCATGTTCGCCATAGTTAAGTGCATATCTGCTTCGTTGATGACGCTTGGAAAATCGTTTAAAAATCGTTCAACAAAATCTGGCCAAGACACAAAAACTTCCTGAAGTGAATCTACCCAGTATTTGGCAGCACCCTGCATTTTCTGCTGCACGGCAAAAATTACCATTTGATCACTCCAGTTGTAAGCACTCTTAAGCACCTCCACTCGTTGTATAAACTGTCTGGCTCCTAGAGATTTTTCTGATGATGGGTCGAAAAACGGAAGAAGAGCGACCACATCTCTTGCGTTGGAATACTCACTTATGTTGTTATATTGTTGACATTCATTACTATAAGATGACGTTGGAATATTTGCAAAATTATTCATAAAATTTACTTGCTGTTGCATATTTTGTTTTGAAAAATGTTGTTCATGCCCGTAACACTCTGCAAAATTTTCGTTGACATTCTGTTGATTTATGTTGCGTTGATAAATGTTATTGTTTGATGGTGGTTGCTGTTGATCAACATTAAAATACGTTAAACGTTGAGGAACATTCAAAAAAACGTTGTCATTAACTGCAGCACTGTTAATTAACAGCTGCGTAGTATTTGGCTGTCTATGTATATTTGTTGTCATCATTGGTTGTTTATAAACGTTTGTTGGAATAGAGACATGTTGGTACGTAGGTCGTATGTTTGTTGGTTGCAATGGCGCGTATAGAGTTGCCGACGCTATCGTTGGTTGTATAGGTTGGCGGTGAACACTTGTTGGGTTGAGAACATGTTGATACGTAGTATGTAAATTCGTTTGTTGCAAAGGCATATTTACATTTGCCTGAGTAACCGTTTGTTGTTGTATGTTAGCACTCGTTGGGTTGGAAACCTGTTGATACATAGCATGTAGATTCGTTTGTTGCAAAGGCATGTTTGCGTTTGCCTGAGTAACCGTTTGTTGTCTACATTGTTCGTTTACGATATTAGCATTAGTTTTCTTTTCTGTCCACTGCTGCTGAAGAGTAACATTCGAAATAACCGTTGGTAGAGAACGTTGTTGTGCGTTTATACCCTCGTTGTTAACACATATGCTGCTTCGATTAACATTCTCAAGACTGCTCTGCACAGCAGACGCTGACGTATAGGGTATATTTGTTTCTGTTGAACTTCCTTGTATTGCATCATCCAAACTTTGCTTTGGTGATGACGCTGTTGAGGGTGGAAACTTTAATTGTTGTATTTCCCTCAGTGTTTTCTCAAGCAAATCCACTCTTTTGGAGATAGTATACTCGTGCATCTCTTGAACGCTTTGGAACAGTTCTTCGCCGTAATACTCCTCCAATCGTTCGATAAGCTCTTTACGTTTTCCTGACGTTGGTAAACCGACTTCTTTGCACTGTTTGCGTAGTGCATCGACTTTCATACCACGCACGTTAGGCATTTTTTTTTTATTTCAACCTTTTACTTTTCTACGACACGTGTTTTTAGTTTTTCTTCCGCGACACAAAACGTATTTAGATTTTTGGTAAAATCCCACTTCTGAAAAATGTCAAAATATATTTTAAAACGTTTAATATTTTAACACCAATGTTTGTCAAGGATAGCCGTTAAGATTGAAATAAATACACCTTTGCCTTTTATTATTAAAAGTATGAAAGTCTTTATTAATTATATATTTAAGAATGTAAATTATCCGCGAGCAACCATTCGCTTCAAAGTCTAAACACGAACTCCCGCAACCTTCGACATGTTGTAAAGTTTTTCTTTTTATTCTTGTAAATGTGTGTGTGACAGAACTATCTGTAAAGTATATTATGTGTATATATACCAGAGTTCAGAAAAGTACACTCACTTTACAAAATTCACGTACATAAATTGAAAACACACATTAATAACAATAAAAATTATTATTATATTTTGTCTATTGTACATGTACTTTTTTTCCGTCCGTACACGCAGTTATTTTTATTTTTCCACGTTTTTTGCGTACACGGATTTATTTTAATTTTTCACATGAACTTTTTTTCCGTACACGTACTGAAAATGGAGTACACGTACACTAACAATAGCTACAGTCGTACATTCACTTACGTGTACGCAAATAAATATTTTAATAAAACACATTTGTGGATGTGTACTGAAAATTTCTAAATTTAGAAACACACAAAATTGTTATGAAAAGAAAAATATGTACGGATTGGTTTTGAACAGAACATTGTGTGTACGGTGAGTGTACTTTCTGAACTCTTTTTGCTATTTGGTTATTAAGAGTATTATTTTAATTTTTCCTTGTGGTTGATTAAAGTTAGTTAGTAGCTTATATCTATTGTGTTATATATTATTTCACACAATTACATTTATTTGGCAGGCTGTACAGATTTCAAGTCTTACACATATCAACGCCACAACAATATACATACTCGTAGTTTCTAGTTTTTTCTAGTAACATTTAAAAGCATATTTTAAACAAATTTGCAAGGCTTTGATAATTATATATTGATGCTTAAAATTATTTTTGTAACATTTTTCCTGATTTTCCTACACAATCCATCAATAAGTGTGTGCAAACTTTATATTTTTTTCTATAGATAATAAGGTAGCATTAAATTGTTATAATTAGCAAAAGTCATATTTTTGTATCGTAGTCTAGCTAATTAGGCACTATGGGGTTGCGGCATCTTTTAATGAAGTAAATAAATAAATAAAGCGTTCCTTTATTTTTTTTTTATATTAGGAAAAATAGTTTTGAAAATTTGCCTTTTGAGAATATATGTTTTGTTTAGCTGACGTGACGTTATCTTAGAATACTATTAAAAGTAAGTAACTGATAATTGTTTGTTCTTTGCATTAACTTTGAGGTTAGTTGTTGTTCTAGCAAAAGTTTTGCGGTAAGATTTTAATTGCACAAAATACACAAATTGCAAAGAAATGAAAAAACGAAAACTTGAACTTTTTAATTTAACTAATTTTAAATATTTTTCTTTAATAGTACAAAAACCATTTTCATAAATTTAAATTTTTCCACCAAAGTCCTTTTTTATGGCAAATATTTGACAAATGCGACCTTACCTTCAGAACTTTGGATATTAAAACAAACAAAAATCAGTCTTTATCTTTCAAAATACGCGGTTTTTAAAAAATGAATTCGCAAGCACTTGTTAGTGACTGTTAGATAGACAACTACCACATGCTTCTGCAGTACTTCTATACTCACTTTTAGCAAAAAATTATCGCGATTCGTTTTCGTTAATGGAGAATGGAATGAGATAACTAGTATTTTTAAGTACCGCCGGATACCGTCAGTGTTCAAACAAACACGCTGATTTAAAAATTTGGTCGGGATAAAAAAGAGCACGATATTTTTCAAAATAAAAATTAATTAATTAAACATAATATAATGTTCCTGTGGTTAATTTTAATAAAGAATTTAAATAATAAATTCACAAGGAATAATTCTTCAGGATGTTTTTTAATGTAAAAGTTTAATTAAAAACACCAAACGAAGTGCATTTTTATTATACATTTAACATTTTAGTCTGTGATTACACTTCTTACAATTTTGACGATTCGTTGATGAAATTTCTAGAAAAAACCCAACACCACTGAATCTATCAGGGCCAGAGAGTAAAAGTTAAAAGAAATATATAATAGAGTGCCACGTATTTGCAATCAAAAGAATCCCTACGTTATTTACTAAAATAAAAATTTCCATTTTATAAATTATTTACTTACTTTTTATAGAATAAGAAAGATTGAAGTCATAAAAATGAAATCCCAATTTAACTTTATGTATTTTAATTATTAAATAGAAAGGTTTTAAATATTGTTACAAAATAAAATTAAAAATGTACGTTATTGGAAATTAGGCCACGTCATCAGCCCTCTTTTGCAATTTAGCTTTAATTTCTTCAGCACGTGCAACTTCCTGTTTGAGACGTTTTTCCAAAGCTCTACTCAAAATGGTGCAGCAGTCTTTTATCGCATGATAGACGATGTTTTTTATTTGTAATTTGTCTTCGTGATTAGTATGTGAATGTGACAGACGTCGAAATTCATGGGTTAAATGAAAGCAGTGAGTAATATTTTCTGGAGAAACAAAATCCTCTGCCACCTTTATGCAGTTGTGAAGATTTTGTACTTGATGTGGAGCACCAGCCGGAATAAAAACGGCATCGCCTAGACATTGGACAATTGGATAGCCTTCCACCCCATATTCGTTGAATAGTCGCGCTCGCAATTTATCATCCAGATACCAGTTTTGATCGTGTATCGGATCGTGGTCAGGTTCTAAGCGAAAACCCTTCTCAAGCGTGACCCTGTTGAGCAGATCACGTATTTTATCGGCGTCTCTAGCTGGGAAAATATGCCATAATGCACCGGGTAAAACATTTTTCTTATGAACTCTGGCTCTAGTTAAAAATTCGCAGCCGCCCATAGCGATAGCTTTACATGAGGCAGAAATTTGAGACTTACTGTCAGAGTCTTCTGGTATTCCAACATAAACCATAATATTAACGGCGTCAGATATATCTAAATGTAAATTTGTTGTACCTTTATCAGGATGGAAAGCTGATCCATAGGCATTATACATTTTCGGACCCAGATCTGGAGGAACAAACATTTTTGGCAAGCAACTAGCTATATTGAGATTGCCTGTACGCAGTGTGTATTCTGGCATTGGAAGTCCTTTCATTAGATCTTTATATCTTGTGGGAAGTATTTCGGCAAAATCGTCTCCCGGAGGCCAATCTTTTAATTTAAGTAACATGGGTTTTCCATTAGCATCGAGTAGTCTTTTTTTCATGCATTGAAATCCTTCCCAAAAATGACGCATTGGCTGATTAGGCACAAGATTTCCATTAAGACAATTGATTAGATCGTTGGGCTTCTCACCGAAATCTTTTAAAAAAGCTTCCGGACGCCAAAGGTCCAAATTTAAAGATTTAGCTACTTCTGATATCATGACTGGTTGACCACATTTCCAAACTTCTTGGAAAAGAATACGATTATCAGGATGATTTGCATTCGTTAAACGCAATAATTTTCCATCGCAGAGCCACTCATGAGGTACACCTGGAGCTATTAAAGTAGAATTTGTCAACATCATTGCTCTAGGCGGCAAAAATCTTCTGTATCCAGCCAAACCTTTTCGCAAAAAATTAATGTGTTTAAAATTATCAAATGCCGTTGTAATGGGGTCTTTCCCCAAAGTTTGTTTGTTAAATATTCTTCCAGGGACATAATCTATTCCTTTAGCACGAGCAAATTCTAGAGCTTTAGAATGAATTTGATCAAGACGCGCTTGCTTCCTTAGAGTTTCTTTTGTGGCTAATGAAGAAGCGCTGGTTTGTTGTTTTAGTTGGGATTCTTTTATCATATCTTGTATAAGATTCTTTAAATCACCATTTGGCATTTTTTGAACGCTTAGTAAACAACCGCAAAGTTGAGGTATTTCCCAAAGCGTTCTGACATCGTGCAAAAGTCTACCTAAAATATTCATGGAATCGCCAGCAATAATTTGAGTCAATATAAGCTCTTTCGTGTGATGAGTCACACCTCCAGAACATAATAACCAATAGAATTCATCCCTTCCTTTTGATGGTTTTTCGCCTGCCTGAATTTTTCTCACTGTCCTATTTTCTTTGCGATCTTTAAAACAGTCAATACATACTCCAAATCCACATTTTTCACAAGTCCAATGAAAGTTAAACAATGTGGTATCACAAACGTCACAAATTTCACGTATTCCTTGAACTATTTTCTTCCATGCAATTGTAGAATTGGGATTTTCATGAAGTTTTAGTGCCTCAGCTTCTTGCCGCCACAAATAGCAAAACTGATCACCTACATGCAGCAATATATAACGACACACCTGTATATCCATGTTTCCTGCTGTCGGTTCAGTTTTCTCGTCTGGCCGCCATATATTAATTTCTTCTTGAGTTGGATCAGTAAATGGGTTCGGAAAGCCGGCAACTAGAAGCTGACCATCTTCAGTGTATCGAAGACATCGAAATTCATAAAAACGACAATAAACATCATTGGATCCTTGTTGTGGAGTTCGCCTTCGGCATTCTCTGCACTTGTGTATTTTCGTTGCATTAATATTCGCCGGCAAAGAGTTGTTTATATTAGTTTCCGCTGAAACAGAAGGCGAATTGTTACATTGTAACTTAAAACATGGCAAATGTTGTAAAAAAGTTTTGCAACTTTTACGATATTCTTTATCTTTCGTTTCTTCTTCAGGAGTCAGTTTTTCCAAATTTGGCAAATTATCTTCATCATTTTGTGAAGTGTTACTTATCTCATATTGATTTTCCTTATTTAATATCGAGTTTGTGTTCATATTCAGTTGTTGCGTTATATCGTCAATTTTCGTTTCAATATCAACATTTTCTGTTTCTGATTTCGTAAGCGATATAAGATCCAAATTATTTGCATTTTTCCATAATGGCTGCTTATCTGTTGTTGTAATCTCTTTTATAATATTGATTTCTTTAATATTTTCGTCGAGGACCTCTGATATTTTTTGCTGTGTATTATCTAGTAATTGTGACAGAGTTTCATTTTTAAGATTGTCTATTTTTTGCTTAGCATCCGTATTCGCAATGTGTATCTCAATTATAGATTTTCTTTCTGTTCCTAGATTTTCCAAACGTAGTTGTTTTGATATATTTGTTATATTCGATGTATTTTCTTCAACTTTTCCATCATCATGTTCTCGTTTACGTTGTATTCGGAAATTTTTCAACTCATTTAAATTTGTTTTCTTAGATGAGCTTTCCTCTGTCTCTATTGAAATGGATTCAAGTTCTGCTTGAATTTCATTTTGCATTTCGTTTATCGGAGCAGCGTTTAGGTTTTGACTTTCTGAAGACATGATCGGTATATTTATTTTTGCTTTTCTGCGGCAAAGTTGAAAGAGAAGAAAAAATATTCGGTTACTCTCTGAATTAAGAGGGGACCGCCCGTGTATTAGATAAAGTGGCAGCAGTGAGTTTCATTTCAGTTTTAAACACAAATCATTTGATCTTATATAATTATTTCTTTTAATTTCACACAATAGTTTTATTTGTTTTAGTATAAGGATAATGTGGATGGCAGCTTTGGTTAAATGTTGTTGCTGCAAAATAATTTTTATCCTCAACAACTTAGATTACAATTATAAACAACATTCTGGTTCATTGTAAATTAAGTTAAGAACCTAAAATAATTTTTTTTCTGTCAATTTAACCACTCACTACCACCACATTACCTGCTTACACGTTAAAGCGATTTTATAAAAATTAAATAAATACGTTTATAATGCCGTATGAAATAATAATAATAAAAATAATAATTTTGATTTATAATACATATCATAGACTTATTATTTAAAATATATTTCGATCGTCACGTTTGCATGTTTAAATTAGAAAACCTTCGTAAGGCATTTAAAATTGTGTGAATTTTGTTTTACCACAATCGGAAAGAGCACTTTCTTAATATTACAAAAATATCAAAAATAAAAAACAAATTTTGCGTCAGCAATGTATTTAATTCTCTTCTTGTAGCCGGCGTTGCCTGAGTCTTGCCGTTCTGCTGCTATATAAGATATTATAGCCTTGTTTCTTTTGTAATCGAAAGATTGATTTGGGAGATAACATATTAAAAATCTTGGAAGAGGTCTAATGTATCATAATAAATATAAAAATTTGATTTAGATTGGATTTGCATGCTTCACCAAAGAAAGTGGAAAAATGGTATATCTAAGTTTGTCATTCCGTGTGTAATTTCTACCCTATAAAGTATATATATATATATATACAAGCCCATAGAACACGAATGGTAATTTACAGCCAATACGGATCATTGCAAAGACGTATTTATTCTTTTCCGGTAAGGACTTTAGTCCATTTTTTTTTTAACATGACAAGGGAAAGCTAAGATCAATACTCAACACTGCTACAATGGCGTGGGACAGGCTATATGTACTTTCTGTGCTGTTACACTTTCAGTTGGACATATTTTAACAGTGTAAAGTATCCATATTAGACGAGTCCTTGTAAAAATAATTGATTGTACTACGAGCAAGAATCTAGTATCTATAAAAAACATTCAGCAGTATTCAAGATGTATAATTTTATTTTTAATTATGCTTTTGCAAAATTTATTTTTGATTTTCTTAAATCGTTTCTAATGCTAATGTTTTTCCATTTGAAATTAAATCCTTAAATATTTTGCGTAAACTAATTGTTTAAAGCAAATTGTAAATATATAAAATAAATATTTGTTAATGATTTCTGAAATAAAGAGTAAATAAAATTAATTTGCGATCACTTATATGTAAGCATCAACTTTTAAAATTTAATTTAAATCTGTAAAACTCTGTAACTCAATAAATACAAAGAGTTTTGAGATAATAAGGTTGCGCATTTTGTTATATGGCCAAACTATTGAACCGTTGAAATTTACAAAAACAACTGTGATGCTAAGTCCGCTATAACAACAAAAATTTGGGTTTAAAAATTAAAGGGTGTCCCAATAAGTAACGTAATTTGAAGTCGGTGTTTTTGTAAGAATTATTTTTTAGAAATTGTTAGCATTTCATTTGAAAGTTCTTCTTTTTAAAAACCACTGTTACGTCTACAAAAACGCACTATAACTTCCAATATATTAAAATTACGGCGAAACAACCATAGCAATTGTAAAAGATTTTTAATCACATTTCCAATGATACCCATATTGTAACATTCTACAATTAAATACTCGTTATGGTTATAATACCCTGTTCAGACATACGTGTCAATTGCGCAATAAAGGAATTTAAAGGAATTTTTAGGAAGTCCCCAATTGAATTTAATTTAACATATAAGAAATTAATTAGTAAATTTTTCAATTAGTACTTAATTGAGAAATTAATTGATTAAGTTTCCTCATACAACCCTTGTGAAGTGTGTTCAGTGAGAGAAAATTTTATAAAATGACAAAATAAAATATAAAAATGAAAAATAAAATATTTTCAAATTAAATGAAATGAAAAATTTTTGAAAATTTAAATTTTCAAAGCTAGAGTGCAGTCAGAACTTGATCGTACTGACTGGAAGAGTTCCATATTTCAAATAAAAATAAGCAAACTTTCTTTTAAAGCCGAACTTCTCTTCATTCTTCCAAATTTACAAACACAAATTTCTAATGTAAAAATTAGGTCTGTTTTTTAAATTTTCGGCAGAAACTAGCAACGATAGAGTAAAATAAAATTTTACAACATTACTATTCCAAATAAAAAAAAAGGAATAAATGCATTTTTGGAAAAAAATAGCAAAGTAAAGCCGAACTGCCGATAATAACAAACACCACAAAAATAAATATTTATCTAAGACAGAAAAAAGGGGTGTTCGATGCGTAAAGCGTTTTGTATTGCAACAGTTAGCATTTGCAAGAGCTTTGTCATCGATTGTGAACACATTTCTTCGAATACTTTGTAAAATTTCCAAAATTGTTCCTTCCGTCTCCTTTGTAAAACTTTTAGTTTATTTTGTTTTATTTCTTTTGTTTATTGTTTTATTATCCTGGCGTTTACTTGTACATAATTTTCTCAGATTTCTTCTAACAATACAAACGTTAGCTTCAAATCAAAATATTTCGTATTTAAAACCGAAAACTATTAATGTTATGTATATTTTGTGCTGTGTGGTTTTAAAAAATTTCAGCTGCAGATATTCGGTTTTGAAATCGCCATACAAATTATGGCAAAAAAGCCACACCATTTTAGTCCAACAACGATGTGATATAAATATTTTCGTGGAAAGTGCTAATAAACACTTTCATTTTAAAGTATTTAATATTTATTAACTTATTTTGTAAAACAGAACAAGAATCAGCTGTTCTGTTCTTGCCAGTAACAAGTGCAGTAACAAATTTATTAACATTTACAACTTATACTCTTTTTTACTCTTTCGCTGCTTCTTTTGAGGTACTGAAGTAAACACTTTCTAATAACAATGAGTAACAACTTCTTGGTATTGAACAGAACTATATTCTACTGTCAAATTTTAATTAAGTAAATTAAATTGGATATGTGTGAACACCAAAATTAATTACTCAATTAAAATTTTAATTGTCTAAATTAAAAAGTATGTCTGAACAGGGTATAACACATTATACGTAAAAACTTTAGAGGTCCGTAACTCGGAAAGAAATGGTTTCCCCTGTTTACATTTTTTGTCTAAAATTACATTTTACACCCTTTATGTAAATTTTTTCATGAAGTATTCCGAATAACTTAATTTGTTTAGTAAAGCTATGTTTATAGGGGAAAATTTTGTTCTTACCAATTTTTTTCAATTTATTTAACTTTTTCCCTGCTTTATTAAATAGGATCTTTAGCCTATTTGACCAAAAATATGTGTGGAAAAAATGTTTGTCTTTCTGAAATACTAATTAAGTAATATAAGATCCTACTGAACATGAAAGGTAAGATACCTATAATTAAAATCGACATTCAAAAAGCTACGTGTCAGGAAAGATTGAATAAACTTTTGTAAAATTAAAATTACAAATGAACTTAAAGAATTTGATAATTTTTAAGTCAAGGAAAAAAAGATTGCAGTTTAAAAAAAAAAACAATCGTAGGAAAATAAAAGTTGATAAAATCTCCATTGTATTTTGATGTTCATAACAAAAGTACACTGACCGGAACTTAGCTTTTTCTCCAAGAGGCAAAATTATAAAAGCAATTTATCTTAAACAAAATTAAAACTTTAGTCTTCATTGACAAAAAGGAATTTAATTACAATTTAAAATTATTTACTATTACGTGCGTATTTTTGACCTCTAGACTTAAATAGAAATGATATAACTACAATTACAGGCAACTGCCATAAGAGGAATAGTTTTCTTTAATGTTAACTATTATACAGTCATTTGTATGTACGTACTTACATTAGATTATTCAAAATTTTGCAGTGACATAATTAGAAATTATAACACAAAAGTAAACATATCCGTAACATATAATATACATACTATTTAATTTTGCAGCATTAAAACACAATTCATTTTTTGGGGCGTTTACCCTGTTGAGACTAATCAGTGAATTTAATTTTATGCACATTTATTTTCCAGTAATGTCATATACACATACATATGCGTAGAGGCTAGTTTTCCGAATGCTGCCACAAAACCAACTTTTTTATATTTAACTATTCATAATCTGTTACAAAAAGTTACACGATTTTACCGATTTTCTTTAATAACAAAATAGTTTCATACTGATATTAAGGTAAAAAATATTTGATTAACTAAATAAATTAACAAATTTATTTTATGAATTTACACACAGCAAAGAAAAAATCACAATGAAAAAATGTCAAATTCAACGAGTTGTATATTCATTAGGAAAAGAAAACACAAAAGAGAAATAAATATGTTACCATACCGCTTAAATAATACTTTCAATTTTACCAGAGCTGTAAGTTGGCATCCACTAAATATTTCGTTTCCATTTACGCGATTTTGGCAAAAATCCGCTTAATACAACGTTTCAACTGACTTGAAAACTACTTATTTTAAGGCAATCTCTTCGAAGTGTTTGCACAGAGCCAAAATGTTTTGTTATATTGGCATTTGTGACGTATGACTGACATTTATCTGTAACATCCCATCTACATTAAACATTGGGATGAGAATTGAGATGGTTGTCTCAAAAAATGTCAAAATCAATGCCAGAAATAATTTTCTTACATGTTGACATAAAATTAGACTCATCGCAATGATGTGATGATGATGAAATCGCTTTCATGAGAAATCTCATAAAAACAATTTCTTGAAAAGACCTGCCATTTCAACGAAATTTTGAAAATTTAATTTTACTTTTTAAATTGCAAAAATTGGAAGAAATTAATGAGTACATAACATTTATTATGATTGAAGATAAAAAAAAATATTTTATAAATTTGATGATCATGGAAGTAAAATTATTCGAAAACAATGTGTGAATTTTTTTTTAATTTCGAAAAAATAAATTTAATATAATTTACTTTAATAGCCATATGGATATGCTTTACCTGCAGTACTACAATTCATTTTGTAATTTTAAATAATATGTAAATAATTCATGAGAATATCATGAAATTTTTATATTTTTGAAGGAATCAAGCACGATTTAAACGATGTAATGTGGATGATGCACTGTATTTAATCGAGTTCGACAGACAACATGTCTTAAAACGTGAAATAATGAAAATAAGGTATTTTTGAAATATATCCTCTTTTTGGAAAAGACCATTCCTTGGAAATACGGGTATGGCCTTTGAGCCAAATGTTTAGTGTATGGTCACGGTAATAAAAACTGTAACCGAGTCGGCGTGTGAAGGTAATTACGACTTTTCTGTTTGCAAATTAAACAAAAGCACCCGAGATGATTGCGTAGTATACAAGTGTTATAACTGAACTAAAAAGAATTTAAGAAACGTTAAAACATTGCTGATGACCCAAAGTATCCTTGTTGCAAAGAGAATTAGGATATACTCCAGTGAACAAACTATACAAGTTTTAACGTTGATGATACAAACGTACTCTGAAGTTTCGAAGAGCAACTGGAAATATTTTTAATGCTGTTCAAAACTTCAATAATGTCAAAACAAGTTTGACAAATTAAATACTCTTATGAGTATGATGCTTGAACATGCTATATAAATCAACAGTTACCTAAAATGCTCAAGGCAAACCGACAGATTCAGCAATTTCACAGCTCGAACAAGTTCCTATGACAAAAATGTTCATATTCTTTTACTCAATGAAACTTTTTTAAAACCGCATCATAAACTTCAACTTAGGGACTACAAAATATACCGAGAAGACGAGCCAAATCACGGAGGAGGTGTACTCATAGCGGTAAAAAGTAACATAGAACATTATTACCAAAAGTTAAAACACATAGTATTGAGAATATCTCTATTCAAGTTTTTATTAATAGACGATCAGTTATTTTTACTTCTGCGTATAACCCAGTGAACACTACAAACCTTAATTCTTACTTAAATTGACTTTGGAACTGTGTTTCAAACAACTCTAGTGATTACAATATAAACTATTTTAAACAAATTAAGTCTGTTTCCAGCGTTGCCACACAAGAAACTGACTTCCTACCAATAATTTTCAAAAATCCTACCAAAATCGTTCACAGCCTACCAAAAATATAAAAATGCATTTCTTGCACATAAGCCCTGTTACACTTGGTTTTTTCCCGTAATTGTTGAGATGGAAGTTTGTCTTTTGGTGATTTTTAAGATGGGTGTTATGATTTAAAATAGTTTAAGAGCCTCTATGCAGAATGAACACCCATCGCTTTCCTGGAGCCAATCAAATTCGCTCAACCATTCGGTTCTAAATTTTCTTTTGACTGTTTCTTTACAATGTTCACTAAAAGTATTATATTATTTAAAAATGTTTTAAACAAAAATTTTAAGAGTGTTTCTACTTGGTTGATGGAAAGTCGTCTTCTGAAATTATATTATCTTCATTTAATTTTGAGGTTTTTGATAAAAATCTGAAAAAAATACATGCAATATTAGTAAATATTTATGTAATTAATAGGTACATATTAACAATTAAAAAAGTTTACTTACTTTTCCATTTTGTCTGTTAATTTTTTTAATACACACACTTGAAAATAAAAAATATTGTTAATTTCAATTTCATAATATTGTTCGCGTTTCTTAAACCAGAAAGGGTTACAGCTTTAATCATCTCTATGTAAAAAAGCAGAGATGTTTTTTATTACACCTAAAACAGTGGTAACAATATTCAAAGTTATTGTTTATTTAATTCAAAGTTACATTTTTTTTATTTTATGTTCTGAATTTTTAAGGTAAAAAATTTACTATTGCTAAAAAATTGCTACAGGAGGAAAACCTACCAAAAATTGAAAAAAATGCAACAAACCAACCAAACTACCAAACTGTTTTTTAAAAACGAAAAACTACCAAGTTTGGTCCGATTGGACCAAAGCGGCAACGCTGTCTGTTTCATTACTTTTTGAGTAAAGTTCGTGAAAATGAGAACAAGTTTTGTTTTCTCTCATAAAGAGAAAAAATTATATAAAAGTACGGGAACACAAAATCTAAATGTAAAACACAAAATAAAAACTCAAAGTATTTTGACTGATTTAATAAGAAAAGTTAATTTCAATAAATCAGCAAAAAGAAATATTAATTTAATTTGTATTTTGTTTGTGCTTTAAGGCTGTGGCCAAGTTTAAATAACTTGCACGAAGAAAAAGTTTGGGCTCTTTCGTACACGAAAAAGAAGAACTTTGTTCTTTCAAAACCGCTCTCATTTACCCAATTTTGAAGTAAGAAAACAATTTTCGTGCAAATTGGGATCCCAAAGTAGAGTAAAGAAACAGACCTATTGTTTTTTTCTTTTTTAATATTTTGTATTAAATTATTAGCAGTAAGTTGCCGGCAACGTTGCTGATTGACCATAACAGTCAGTGACAATAATAGTTATACAGGTATGTTCTGAATTCCAACCGAAATTTTCCCTTTAAAATTTCAAAGCATTGTTGCATATCGAATTCGCAATGGCGAATTCATTAATTTTCGGCGCAAACTTTAAATGTCAAACATCATATAAAAAAAATTATTCATATGGAGTTTGACATTTAGCGTTTACGGTGAAAGTAATGAGTTCGCCATCCAGACCACCTGTACTATTTCTCCATGCATTGTTGCTATTAAACTATTTTTTACAAAAACAATGCCTTTATAAATACGAAAGTGAAAATTTCGCATGGATTTCAGAACATGCCTGATAATTTTATTATTTAAATAACACAATACTCAAATATGTAATTCAATGTTCAAATGGAATATTATTAAAAAAGTAATGACAGTCCGAAGAAAGCAACAATTTAAGGTTCTGCAAACGCTGCCATTTCTTTTTTAGAATGTTATTATTCCTGAATGCAAGAGGTTAGATGGGTGAATTCGGCTTTTTTTGTCTACTCATTGTGGAAGATCCTTATAATCTTATTTAATATCAATTTTGAGATAAATGGTTCCCAAAGGATGATAACCTAAGGCGCGGATCATATTAATCGTAGGCTCTCCAGTTTGTTTCCCTACATTTTTAGATAATTGTAATTTATGTATTTTACGATGCATACTTTACCTGGTCAAATCAATGAGTATTGCTAAAAAAAGATTTTTAATAAAATATATGTATACCAAATAATGTTTAAGGTAATGAACGTTAAGAACAAATGGGTTTTTACGAGAACCTTTATTAAATAAAATATTCTTTATTTCATAAGAGAGCGTGTATTACGATTAATAGTGATGTTTTTTTTCAACACTAAAGGAAATCAAAGCATTAGATAACAATACATTGCGAATCCGTATGAATATATATTATGTAGGTATATAAAGAAAAGTGGCTTGCTCTTTTATTAAAAAATTTAAATGTTTAGATAACCAATTTCGATTCTTTTTATCATAGATTAGATTATATCTGTGCTTTTTATGATACGTAGGCCGACTTCCTAAACGCCTGTTGCAATGCATAATTTAAAAAAATGCGTATGCAATGCGAAACATGTTTTAAATGCAAACTTGCGTTGCAGAGAAATTTTTTGAATTTTATCGGCATTTAGGAACGTCGCTATGCAACTCATACGTAAAGCAAATGTCAAAAACATGGTATAAAATTGAATAATTTATTTTGGATAAATAGAGGTTACACAAAATTATTTATCCATTTTGTTGGCAAGTGCTGAGGAATTATCTCAGGTCAAATCTTCCAAAAAATTCTATATTGCTATAGAACCCTATTAAAAAGAAAAAAAAGAAGAGACAACTTTGTTAAGGACAATAAAAATCCCGGAAACAAGTAATCAAAAATAAATATTTTTTTAAGAATTCATGGAATTAATGGATGATGGCATTTTTTATTCACATTTCATTTTAAAAATAACATTTTTAAAATGTTTGCATACAAAATAAAAATGATGCGTGATTTTAACTTCTGATACTCATTAATGTGAGTTCCCAAACGATTAGGAACATTGTACGTTGTCAAAAAGTTTAGATATGCGTTTACGAAGTGTATGCATTGTAAATATGCATTGCAACTTGTGTTTAGGAAGTCGGCCGTACTTTTGGATTTTCGACGACGACATATGTATGCCTTGCCGCAAGGCGCATTTAACAAGATATATGCGACACGATAACATTTCGCCGTCATACGACTTTCTATAATTAAATTCGCCTCGTGCATGTTCAAACTCTTTATTAGATTTTATTTACAAAATTTTAAAGTACCTATATTTGCTAAAATCGGGCCGTTTATAAATCTTCTTTTTGCATTTGCTCAATTAACCGTTTGCGTTCTTCTGCCTGTCTTAACTTTCGCATAACCAAGTTCTCGTAATCATTTGAAGCAACTGTTGTTTTTACTTGGTTTGGTAAGCTTTTTGGTGGTATAACCCATTCGAAATGTAATGGATTTTCTAATAAACCTTTTTCATATGCTAAAGCCATCTCCGCGGATTCTAATGTTTTAAACTCAACCATGGCACTACCGCGTTTTTTGCTAATGACTAAAGCCACTATTTCTCCATATTTTTTTAAATATGTTGTAAGATTATCACTGCTATAGCCTCCATTGAAGTCATCGGTTTTTTCTGCTTTCCATTTAATTTTTAGACGATATATTGAATCTTTTTTGTCCTGTTGTAGCATTTGTTCTTCTAAAGATTTTTGCAACTGTGTTTTAAGCAACGCCTGTTCTTCTTCTAAAAGACGAGATCCTTCTCTTCTCAATCTTTCAATCTGTTCCTGTAAGATATTTTCTTCCGACTCAAAATTTCTGTCAAAACTTTTGTCTGGTTGTATGTCCTGTGACTCACGTTCTCGCCTTTCCAAATCCTCTTTGAACTTTTGCCGTTTGCTGTCTAACTGTTTGTGCCGCTGCGCAGCTGCATTCTTTGCTTTCCAAACGTTGTCGTATGCAGTTCTCGCCGCCTTATCTGTTAGTATTTCAAGGGCCTTGGAAAGTTCATGGAATAGTTCAGCTGCTTTTGGGTTATCGGGATTTTTATCAGGATGACATCCTAAAGCCTTTTTGCGATAAGCTTTTCTGATGGCATTTTCATCATCATCAAACTGTACACCCAAAATAGTATAAAAATTAATATCCCCAAACTTTTTTTGTGCCATTCTCTCCTTTGTTTACTTATTTCTAAATGTTTATTAAACAAAATTCTTGATAACCACAGATGTGGTGATCAGTGATGCCGTTTGGTTACTTTTGTTACATTTTTTGTACCTTTTGTAGGTTCCAGTTAACATGTATAATTTTGTTATGTATGGCCAAATTTAGGCCCCTTTCAGATTAGGCAAGTTTACTTGCGCAAGTATAATTTTCATTTTTATTTATTTTCTTTTGAACTTGCTTTTATGTTCACATTCAGCAACTTGGTTGTGCAAGTTTAATTTTCTTATGCTCGAATTTTCTTAATTTGTTGACGTTTTGTTTCATTAACAAATATAAAATTTTCTTAACATAAAATTAAACGTTTTGTTTCATTAACAAATATAAAATTTTCCTAACATAAAATTAAACAACACACCGAAGAAGAAATAAAAGACAATGTCAAAAACAAATAAATATCTCTAGACAAGAAAGACAGCAGAAACAGACTTGCCAAGTACATGCAAGTCTGTACTCAAATCTCGGCAATACTTTTCCCTTCAAACCGACCTTTCCTCTCACACCCACAAACACAAGACTTACGCAAGTAAACTTGCCTAATCTGAAAGGGGCCTTACGTAACTTTTTATGCTTTGTAACAATACATCGATTAAGAACATGGCCATGATATAGAAGAAAGTTGTCGTTTTATGGTCTTGAAGTATGCAACAATTTTTACAGATTTTACAGATTTTGACTTTACGTAGAAGTTTCAAAGCAAATACGGCTCTAATTTGTCTTTAATAGCGGTATTTTTTAATTATTAAAATAATAAATTCTAACGAAGCTCAATTTTTCAAGGAAAAAGTTAACCGATTTATAAAATTTTTTACTTTAACTAGTTTTTTTAATAGCGATAGCACGTACCTTTCAACCACGGAATATTAGGATTGAGACCCGATTAAATTACTTATGAGCATTTTAAAATCTCGTTTTTAATTTATATAATGCTGCGGTCAAGACTTTGTGAGGAGAAAATATTTACCCAACTGAAGCTTATAAAGGTGAAGAAAATATTAAAAACTTTCAAAACAGTCAGCCTTATCAGTCCAACATTTACAGAAATGTTGAATATTTAAAAACCTCTTGAATTACTAGACAAGAAGATATTTATCATATATAAGAGGTAGGGACAAGGCATATTTATCCAGATGGCTGCGCCAAGGTAGTTGATAACTTTTTGCTTTCATTACAATGCTGTCATGACCACAGATAAATAATTCATCTGTGGTCGTGACAATAACAATTGATGCACAGTTTTTCACTAATACGTGAATTTTAATTACTAAAATTTTCTTTGCATATAGCAATATAAATGAAAAAAGAGCTAAGGCTATTTTAAATTTTCTGAGAACTCATAATGAACTGTCATAATTATTGTCTGGACGCCTACACTACAGAAGCAATTGTCAGAATTTTTGACAACTAATGCGTATTATTTTTGGCGTTATTTTTTTCCTTTGTTTAAAATTATTAACATCAAAATAATTTGATTTGTTTAAGAATGAGAAAAAATTTATTTAAATTTAGAGCTGATGGCCTTAGTAGCTAGTGCTCTAGCTGATAACTTTATAATAATTTATTATTATTAAGTTAATAAATAAATAAATTATTTAAATATAAAACAAATGTAAACAAAATTTTGCGGTGAATTCTCCTTTTTCTTTTATTTTTCTTTCTGTTGTTGCTGTTGTTTTTGACACTAATAATAGATTTTACATAAACAAAACTGCCTGCTGTTTTTGCATTGCTGTATTTGTTGTCGGCGCTCTACCATTTTATAATTGATCTGCCTTGGATAGGGATTAAATGGCTGAGTACCAAAGTTCGTTTTTAATGTAAACATATTTAGTACTGGCTCATATTGAGATAAATATTTACACGATCAAGTCTTGCCTCGAGTCTTGCTTTAAGTTTTAATACATTCACATTTTTTACCAATACACTCATACTAAAAATTAAAACGAACTTGCTTTCAATTTTTTTTCAAGTTGAATGTTTCAAGTTACGTTCAAGAAAACAGCTGTTCATAAGTATTCGAAGTATTCTTCGTTTTTATTTCTACAAATATTATGCCGCCATAAAAAAAGTTGAACTGAAAGCACAAAATACTTTGTGACCAAAAGAAACTTTAGAGTGAAATTGCAATTACAATAAAGTCACATCAGAGGTTTTATTTCTTGAATAGAAAATCGGACATATTATTACCCTAGTGTTTGCTTTCGTTTGTAAAACTAAAAGAAATTAATCATTGATGTTAAAGAAATTGTCTTGCGTAAATTGAGTGTGTGAAAAAAACATTTGTTACAACTCTGATAGTTGTTATCAAAGTATATCTAACAAGTACATGCAGGAGTTCAGCTGATAGTTTATTGGTGTGCGTGTTTATCATGTTTTGTGTAAAAATTTGCTTACATTTTTTTTAATTTTTATTTTACTATACATATCTCTTGTTTTTTGCGTGTTTCTTTTCATTTTTATTATGTTCTATCAGGCATGGTAAACGAAATATTAAAATTACACTTTTCCAACTCAAGTTGCATTGAATATCCTTTTATATTGGACAAGTGTGAAATAATAATGTATGCAGATGACACCCTGATTTTTACAGAAGCTGATACAGAAGAACTTTGTTATGAAAATATAAAAAACGACATGAAGAAAGTAAATGAATGGTTAAATATCAATAAATTGAAATTAAATGAATCTAAAACTAAACTAATGGAAATTAATATGATTACAAATAGATCAATTAAAATAAATGACATTACAATAGGAAAAGTAAATAGCATAAAATATCTCGGCTTTATTATTGACAAGGACCTAAAATTTAATGAGCACATTGAATATATATGTAAAAAAATTGGAAAGAAAATTGGGTTTTTTAAACGAGTGAGAAATAAAATATCAATTATAACGGCTATTAATATATATAATACGATAATTAAACCGCATTTCGAATACGGTTCAACAATTTTATACTCCAGCGGCACGGATCAACAATTCACAAGGCTACAAAAATTACAGAATAAAGCTACGCGCGCAATTTTAAAATGTAACCGTTATACCCCAATTGAATATATGCTGAATACATTAAAATGGTTAAATGTTAAGCAGAGACTACTACTTAACACAATGATATTCATCCATAAACTAAGAATGGGAGCCGTACCTGACTATTTAATAGAACAGACGAGATATGTGGGAGAAGTTCAACCATATTATCTCAGAAATGCAACAGACTTCAGATTACAACAAGCACACACCAATGCGATGCAAAGAACATTATTTTACAAGGGATTGCGAATGTACAACATGATGTCAAATGAAATTAAAAATGAAGAAAATATAAAATTGTTTAGGAAAAATGTAGTTTATATTATTAAACAGAATTTTGTTTGGATTTCATAGATTATCATAATGTAACAAAAATATAATTTGTAAATTCGTAAAGTATTTCAAATACTACTTAATAATAATAATAAAAAAAAAAAAAAAAAACCCACTTTGCCGTCTCTGAACTGTTTTTGACATAATACATGATTTTACACAAGGCAGATTTATTTTACCCTGATTTTACACAAATGTTGTATATATACTTTGGTTGTTATTGTGCTTTGTGGTCGTGATTCATGCTTTGTTTTGATTCCAAATTCACAACGTGTTAATTTATGTTTTACTATTTGCTCTTAATAAGTATAAGCATTATATTTTCTTTTTGTAAATAACCGTATAATAGTACATTTATTTTTGTTATAATGATTATATAAAATGAGTGTATATCATGATGAAGTCGAAATAGAAGATTTCGAATATGATGAAGAAGATGAAATGTATTATTATCCGTGTCCATGTGGTGACAGGTTTCAAATTTCTAAGGTATGATTGATAACCAAAAACCGTTGCTGTTAATAACTCGTAATTTATACACATATTTATGCTTAGGAAGAACTAGTAGAAGGCGAAGAAGTTGCTGTTTGCCCAAGTTGTTCTCTTATTATTAAAGTAATTTATGATCCAGTAAGTAGTACATATAGTAAATTTTCAGTGCTTATTTGTACCTAACAAATTTCTTAGGAAATGTTCAAAGCGGAGGCAGAGTCAGTACTCAACGAAAAGTTCACTCAGCTGAAATTGGAAATAAACTAAATGTAATTTAGCATCTTCAAGTAAATTGTAGCATTATTTTAACTGGTTAATAAAATGTATTTTTGATTATCAAGAAGTACGATTTGTATTACAAATACAGTGATGTAATAAGTATACAACTTTTGTTACTTGTCAAGTTATTTTTAATTTTCATTATATATGTTAATAAAAAAAAAAAATTGATAATTATACTTTAATTGTAATATCGTTTGCCTTACAACTACACAAAAATTTAAAATTAATAATTAAAAAAATTTCTATAATTATACGCTAAACTATTCATGAACATAGACATAAATTTCGGCTTTTTGCTCATATACCCCATAACATCTTGTAATAAGAATGTATTTTATTGGTAGATTGCAAAGCTAAAAATTACACTATAAACTTTATCGATTATCAAAAATTGGAAATAATTTTAATAAATCTTAGTAAAACATAATCTTGTAATATCATTAACACATGCAGAAAAGTTCCTGTTTTGCGTTTTTGAGAAGTTATCAGGTATTTGCAAATGATTCAGATTTTATAAATGATTTACAATAATTGCGACTAAAAAATATAAGATGTAAAATGCAACTCATGAAAAAAAAGAAATGATTTTTATTTCATTTTTTATAAAAACTATTATTAATAATAGCTTTTCATTTAATTTTGCATAATTCGAATTAATACTTGATTATTACTATTAAACAATACCTATATGAGATTGCCTGGCTTATTATATTGTTATTATATTTTTTTACCTATCATGAAAAGGTGAATTAGAAACTTATAATCATCTGCATTATTAATGTTTACTGCATATTGATTTAAGGCTACGTAACGATACATGCATATTTTCTTTCACCAAAATTATACTTATAAAATTAATTTACTAAGTCTACGAGAATTTTGAATTCCTTTCTTATTAAATAATTTACTTGTAGTCTCTTTTATTGTATCTATTTTGACAAGTTACTTATTTTGGGGATAATTTTGTTGTTAAATTAATATTACTTTTATTATTAATATAATTTTTTCTTGGTATAACTTTGTTGTTATGTTTATATTTATCAGTATGTGCTAATTAGGATTTTGCTTTTTGTGAAGTTGTAAGTTTTTAAAATTTGGGTGGGGATATGGCTCTTGGGATTTTACTGTTACGATGTCTCATAATCACTAATACTATTAGTGAAAGCATATGATTAAAGAATATATATATATATATATATATTTTTTTTTTTTCAAATTACATACAGCAAATGATGAAAAGTCTTTCGTTGTAAGATCATTTAGACTTTACAACGACCTCCCAATTAGATTAAGAAGCTTTGAATTCTCTATTTTGTAGATTTAAACATTTGTTACAAAATGCTTATGCATAATACATGTAATTAATTTTAGTTGTTTAGTTGTCGTTTTTTTTACCTGGCTCATTTGTATCAGACAAAGGATTATTTAAAATCTTCACAATTGTTTTCTTGTACTATTTTCACTATTTATTGCTGTTGTAAGTCTTTGTAATCATATATGGCCTATGGCTCGATTATAACAAATAAATGAAATGAAAAAAATTTTGGGTCTCTGAGACTTAGCTGAAATCCGACATGTGCGTGCATGTACCTGGGTACTCCCCAGGTGAGTTGGTGAGTTTTTTACGAGGTACAATAATATAATTTTAATGGGTTACTTTAATTGGAACTTATTCGATCAAAGAAAATCGTCTAAACTAAGATCTTTGTATAAAAGATAATTCGCTACCAACGCATTTTGAAGGAATCAAACACATTTAAATAAAAATTAACATAATAAAGATTAAAACTAATAAAATTTTCTTTTTAAATATTTAGGTATTATCCCAGTACATATGTGACAAGGCAATTAAGTGTGGTTGTGTAGTACATCCTTTACTAAACAGGGGATTAAGACTTAACCTAAAAACATAATATTGCTGTATAAAATGTGTATCCGACCTTCACATTATCTAGAATAAAACTTAAAAATAGTAAACATTTCCCGTAGATTGAACACTGACTTACAATATACCAATTTTAAACATAAAATGATTAATTCATTTGTATGGGACTTGACGCTGTCGTTAAATAAAAAATACAATTCGTAAAACTATCTACTAAGCAATCACTAAGATTCATTTGAAAAGAAAGAATCTAAGTTGGTGATTGGTTAACCAAATTTCATTATAACCTTTAGGTTTATATAAGTTTTGTTTTAAATAAACTTTTTCCTTAAGACTGCCTTTTTTAAAGTTTGTTATATTTTATTAAGTTGATTGTAATTGTTGCAGTACTTTTAAGTAAATTATAATACTATCGTACCTAATGTATTTAAAGCTGATACTCAACAAGTAAGAGTGCTATATTCGGCTATGCCGAATCTTATATACCCTTCACCATCTATGTAAATCTAGTTTAGTGAAGTAACTCCAATCAAAAAAGCAAATATAATAAAAAAAAAACAAATATAAAAAATTAATTTTTATTGGTACTGCATATATATATAATTTTACATAAAAATAATATCGGCTCTTAATGGGTTAAGCGTTTAATAAAATTTTAGTATTTTCTTAAAGATCTCTTCAAAAGCTTAAAATGATACCCATAGAGGTAGGCGTGGTATTTTGCTGCCTCGAAGGAAATGGACCGATAATGCTGATTTCAATAGCACCTATTTCGAACTTTATCTGATGGATTGACAAATTTATTTTTTTTTGTGAAATAAAGTTTGCTTCGGCAACATGGACAGACGGACATCGCTTAATCAACTTCGCTATGCATAAGAAGTCAGAATATATATACTTTATGGGGTCGGAAATGGAGATACTCTTCCACTTTTTGTGGTGAAGGGTATAAAAAGTAATAAAAAGCATAGATAATAAAAATGTTAACATATTTTATAATATAACGGTAGTAGAAAGGTAAGTAATGTATAAAAATGAAAAATATTCAAAAAAAAAAAAAAAATAAAGGAAGAAAAGTGATACAAATTTGTCAGTTTGGTTAACAACATTTGCTACAATAGTGTCAAGTTATACAGTTGCATCATAGTACATTTTAAAATTTTTTTGACAGTATTATTTGTAAATGCAAATGATTTTAGATCTATGGGCAGGTAGTTTAAAGTTCTTGTAATTCTTACAAGTAATGACTTTTCATAAAGTGAAGTTGCTATGTGATGGCATATTATTTGAGTATTCCTAATAGATCTTAAAAATTACTCGCTAAGTACAGGGTGTTTTTTATAGACGTATAGAACTTCGAATTGAAATAAAACACAAGAAAATCGTTTTAATGTCCATCAATTTGGCTTTATTGGAAGGATAATTTTATGCCATTAATGTTTAAATATGATTTCGGGCATGTGGCCGCCGCGGCTGGCTCGAATAAAGTCAATTCTACAGGTCCAATTTTCAACCACTTTTTTGAGCATGTGGGGCCGTATGTTGGCAATAACGCCACGAATGTTGGCTTCCAAGTCCCCTAACGTTTCTGGTTTGTTGGCGTAGACGAGCGACTTCACATATCCCCAAAGAAAATAATCCAATGGTGTCAAATCGCACGATCTTGGTGGCCAATTGACAGGTCCATTCCGCGAAATTATGCGCTCATCGAATGTTTCCTTCAATAAATCGATTGTAACGTGCGCTGTGTGGCATGTAGCGTCGTCTTGTTGGAACCACAACTCATGCACATTCATGCCATCCAATTGGGGAACAAAATAGTCGGTTATCATGGCTCTATACCGGTCTCCATTAACGGTAACTGACTCTCCAGCATTATTTCGGAAGAAGTATGGCCCAATGACTCCACCAGCCCATAGAGCACACCAAACAGTCAGTTTTTGTGCATGTAATGGCGTTTCAAGGGTCTCATGTGGATTCCCTTCACTCCAAATGCGGCAATTTTGCTTGTTGACGTAGCCATTCAACCAAAAATGAGCCTCATCACTGAACAAAATTTTGCTATGAAAATCAGCATCGAGATCAATCTCATTTTCGGCCCATACACCAAAATCACGACGCATTGCATGGTCTCGCGGCTTTAATTCTTGCACAAGCTGGATCTTGTAAGGTCGCAAGCCAAGATCTTTGCGCAAAATCTTCCATAAAGTTGATGGACAAAGCTCTAATTGCTGTGCACGGTGGCGAATCGATTCATTCGGGTCCTCTTCAACACTTTGCTCTACAGCGGCAATTGTTTCTTCGGTGCGCACTGTTCGACGTCTCTGCGGATGCGTATTATCACATAGAGTAAACGTAGTGCGAAAACGATCCATGGTTAACCGAATTAATTGCTCTGATGGCCGATTATGTCGACCATAAAATGGACGGAGCTTGCGGTAAACTTTGCGAACTGAACCATTATTTTCGACGATTTGCAAGCGTTGTTCTTTTGTCAACCTATTCATGATGAAATGGCAAACCAAACTAAATATTAATCACTTGACAGCTGACAAAATGGCCGCCAGTTAAAAAAGTGATGCCAACTTAAAGTTCTATACGTCTATAAAAAACACCCTGTAGTTGGGACAATTTAAAACTACTGTTTTGCGAAACAAAAATAATAATTTTAAACGTACAAAATTGTCAAAAGTAAAGCCAAGAAATTCAATAACATACAGTGTAACATGAGTTCTTACTTTTACGATTAAAAATTAGTTTAATTTTCCTCACATAACTTCTAAGTATATATACAGATATATACTTCTAAAACACATAGTAGTGGCGACATTAAAATTGCATTAGCTAAAATTTTTTTAACATGAATTGGTTAATACATTTTGAGCAATTATGTCTAGTCATCGGTCGCATGAGTCGACCGCTAGAAACTCTAGTTAATTTAAACAATTTAAATGTAAATTTTGATCGATATCGAATAGGTAATCAAAAAAAGGGTCGAATAGGTAATCAAAAAAAGTAAAAATTTATATTATAAAAACTTGAACTATGCTTAACAGTTTATTTTCCTTTTTCAAAAAAGAGAAGACGCAGCGCGCACGTTTTTTTCTCAATAGGCTTTTATAAAAATGCCATTGTTTTAACAAATTATAAAATAAAAATACATATACAATCCGCAGTCCAATAGTTAATTTATTTAATTGTATGCAAATAAACAAATCACAGTTTCTTACAGGTTCTATTCAATTACAAACTACTCGTACTTCTTTTGAAAAATTGTATTACAGACGGAACGCTAAAAGCAACTGATGTTTTAAATACCGTAAAAATTTAATTAATATTATCTGCAAGTTTGCGTTTTATTTTAGGTAAAAGTCCATCTGTGTTTACAAATTATTCTTATCTTACAAGCGAGGATCACAACGCCAGTATATGTGTCATTGTCTTAATTCTAATTGAAAGTTTATGTCTATTATGACGAAGAAACACAGCGAGAAAAACTTTGTTGGGTACGAAAACATGTTGTACTTTTCAGCTGTTTAGTTTTTCATAGTTAAAGCAATAGCGGCTCATATGGATGCAGTTAGAAATATGTTGGATCATTTCAAGGAGTTTCCTGATAAGCGCATGGTTCGATATTCCAATTGTTGCATTTTCTATGAGTTGATTCAAATTGAAATAAATAGAGGAAAAATTTATTACTCTATCCTTTTTTAGATTTTTGGTTGTAGATCATAACAACCACTGAACTACTTATGTGCATTAGAATGAAATAAGCAAATAGTTTATTTAGATAAATGCTAATTATATACGACTTGTGAAGCAGTTAATACATTATTATAGTGGGCATACCCTGAGGATCCACTGCCCAAAAAATGTTCGATAATTAGTATTGATATACCATTTAAAAAGCTTCCAAATAAAATAACAAGGTTTTTATTTTCCAATTTTATTAACACAAAGAAAAAAGTTAAAGAAATTGCTAATTATCAAAGGGAGACGAAATAGTGGAACTTACAGGGGAGAGTTGAAAAGGTTTATTGTTTTTTTTCAAATTATTTATTTTCTCTTTAAAGATTTCTTCCACGTTAAAGCTGAAATTTTAAATAAATTAAAATTTAATTGAGTTTTTCTTATAATATTCCTACTTCACGTCAGGGGTTTTTAACAATTTTCCATCATCCAGCGTTTTGAAAATATTTATTTTAAGTATGTGCATGTACTTTAGCCATTGCTCTCTGTAAAAGTTTTCGATTGCTGTAAATCTGTCAGCCTGATTACGCTGAAATTATAAAATATCCTAATCACTTTCATGATTCTTATAAAGTTAACAAAGCCCTTAAAAATTATATGATGCTTTGCCGAAAGCAGCCTTGCTTGCCACTTAACAGTTCGTTTTATTAATTAAAAAAATTTGAGTTGGCTGGTGATTTCGATTACTAAAGAAATTCTAACGCACTTATTTTTAACAGATTATACAGTTGTAGCTCATGAAAATTGAGTTTGTTGATTTAACAAAAATATAAGCTCTTTTTTAAAAGTAAAAAAAAGTTTTTTAATTTATAAAAAATTAAATTATATAAAAATAAACAATGAATTTCTAAATTTAATTACTAGCTAATGGACCTAGAAGGAAAATTGTTTCATGTAAAAGAAATCCCATAAGAAGTTAAAGGTTCTGAAGGGTGTAAACGAATTTGTAAATACATAAATAAAATTATAATAGAAATAACACATTTTGTTACAAGTTACCATCTCGTTAAGAACATCCTTTAATTGATCTGGGGCTAGATAAGATCTTTGATATATTTTTATTTGGTTTTCCAAAAGTTCGTTTTGTTTCTGTAGCAACGTTTTCTCGATTTCTAGAAACAAGAAATGTTTGTTAAATAAAATGTTTTACTGCAATTTTTAAATAAAAATCTAACCTCGTTGTTGGTCCTTCATCTTTAAACACTGGATTTCTGTTTCAAGTTGTTCGATTTTCGATACGTAACTGGATTCGATTTCTTTTGATATATTATTAGCTATCGAAGCATTTTTCAAGCTAATGGTTGCTAGAGCGTTTAATTGTGCTTGTGTATTTTTTAATTGCGACAATATCTGGTCACATTTTATAATTTTTGTTTCAAGACATGCCATTAAAAGGTCCTTATGATCTTCCCAACGTGCTTGTAGGTCCTGCATATACATTTGTTTTGTTTGAACTACTTAAGTAATTAAATTGCGGAATTTGTAATTTTTTATTATTATTATTTAATATCATTTAATTATAATCGAAAATGTAAACTTAAATTCTTACTTTCTTGAGCCTCAAACTGGTCGTCTGTATTGACTGCAACCTCACGTACAGACTTGACAGGTGAACGGTTTGTTTCACTTTCGTGACACATATCTGAATACAAGGGTTTTATTGATCGTTCCTCAAATACAGATTGTTGAAAACTTAAGTATTCTGCAACTTTACTCTCGGCCACAAAATGTTCTTTTTCAAATTGAATTTCTTGACTCGTCACGTCCTCATGTCTTGATGTATAACTAAGTTGGTGTGTACAAGGTGAAATATCACGCTGTTTTTCTTTTAGATTTTTCGTCAGTAACTCTAACGTTAGCAAGAAATCAACAGAAGGTTGAACAATTCTTGGACTTATCTTTTTAAGAATATCCAGACGAAAAGAGCCGTATTTTGTCCATGAGTTATGCTCTTTCTCATTGAAATATTGTATATCATCAGGGAGAAATGATGATATGTCAAAATTAAATCGTGCTATGGCAGTTTCACTCATGTAATACAAATTTACAGGAATGTAAAAAACACGCTGGAAATACAACCGAAGGGTTTTCAAAGATGATCGAAAGCAGATAGAAATTTTCTCATTAACAGTAAAGCAGTCGTTTATATTTATAACAATCTCTTTATTTGAAATGCTCCCTAGCAAATCGTACTGGAATACAAATGTCTTTGTATTTATTTCCTTGCTCGTCTGGCTAACACTGAGTAAACTTAATATATTTTTGATTTGTCTAAAAGTTAATGTAATGAAGAAAATATCACAGTCTGCGAGAGGATCATTGCCTACTTGTATCTGACCCACGTCTTCTAGCAACTTTATAAATATACCCTGCTGAGATTGCAACATTCCTTGAGTATGGGTTACATTTGATGTCAACATATCCATATTGTTTTCACTTAAAGGAGATTTGTGCTATAAAAATAGAAACATAAGTACATACATTCGTAAATTCACCATTATAAAATAAGTAACATACATAAGTAAATTAACGTAAGTATGAATGTATGTATATTGTACTGGCAGCAAAAAAAAAAGATCAGTGCTTTTTATAATATTACTTTCCTGTGTAAATTTCGTTCTGTAGGTAATTGCATGTATGTATGTACATCATATGTTAATTTTATGTAATGTACAGAATGTTGTATGTACGTATGTTGAACATGTCATTGATAGAATATGGGAATTATTTTAACTTTTTACTTTATGTTAACTTTAAATTTACTGTTAACTTTAACTTTACTTTTTATGTTAACTCTTTACTTTAAATATATGAACATTTTCTTTCGACCGAAAAGAAAGCAAAAATAATCGCGGTAAATAACAACAAATTTATATGAAACAAAAATATATACAATTCAATTCATTACGAACCCGAATTTCCTAATTTTTACGTAGTTAACTTCTCTTTGTAATGCGTAAGTATGTACAGTTACATTTACTTAACGTTTGTTTGAATTTGCATTATATCCTTGTTCTGTATCCAAACATAAGTAAATTATTTTCGCCTTATTTGATTATTTTTATTTTGAAAATATACGATTCATTTCTATGTTAACTTTTGTATTAACTCAAAATACAACCTTTTTGCTGATTCAAAGGTAGTCACGTTTCATATATGGTAGTCACTACATAATCATGAAAGTTGTATCAAGTGTCGTTTCAGATATGAAAGAGCTTCCGGATTTTGTTAAAATTTGTACAGTATATATATACTGATGATGTTAGTGGATTTCTTACAAAAAGTGAAATTTAAAAAATTTTGAGTTAATACCCTCTTGTTGATCAAGTGCAATATGTGTATATATAAATACATACATATTTAGTAGATTAGGGTGATCGGCTCGGTTTCCGAACGTTTTTTCTGCCTATCAGCTTGTTTCGAACGCAGAATTTACCGCAAGTTGGTGGTCAAATTATTAATGTGTGAGTTTGTTAGAAAAAATGCTAATGTATTGAAACTGGAAAGGCAAATATTAAACGTCTGATAAAATATAAATAAATCGGACATAATTTTGGGATAAATTTGCAATCTATTGTACTTCCCGAGTATAGATACAATTTTTAAAGGATCTAACGATCAAATTTAACTTTCAAACAAATCGTTCAAGAACAAACATTTTCAAAGTGGAGATAGTACATATGTACATACATACATCCTTTGTCAACCAGTGTAATTAACATAATGCTTATTTTATGCAGGACTCTTACATCATTCAAAATATATGGCATAGAGTAATGCCACAACAGAAGGAAAGGCAACACATGTCGTACATATCTAAGCACATATGCATGAGTATTTGTGTGTTATGCCGTATGCATTACAAAAACTTAGGTCTCTAATTTGGCACCTAAAATATGCACAAAATATAGTTATGGGTCATGGCAACAATTTACAATGATTTTAAGTGCCAGGTCGTACGGCAAAACACACTGGTAGGGAGCCTTATCAATTTCTTCTCTTATGCCAAACTCATTCTAACTGCCAGTCCCACGATGTCGCAATTTTTCGATTGTTCACATAATTACATTTAAATCAAAAACAATTTTTTAGAATTGGTTTTTGTTTTGAATATAATTGTGCGAACGAACGAACGATTGCGACATCGTGGGACTGGCAGAAAGTTTTTGTTATGCATGCATCTATCTGTAAGGCTTTATTCATAGCTGCTAAATTTCAATAACGATGGATATGTATGTATATAAAATTCGGTATACAAAATAAATGCGGTCATTTTAAACTCTTAATTCGAGTCTTAAGTTTTAAGATGCAACAGTCTTGCTTCATATACGTGTATAATTATGTAAATTATTTCATTATTCATACATTGTCTAGAAAAGCTTCCAAATTAATGCGATTCACTATAGTTTTCTTAATAACCGATAACATGAGGTAAAGCTGTGGTGTACTTTGACGACAATTGGAACTTAAATTATTTAACTTGTACCAATATCCTTTAACCTAAAAATAAAAAATAGAATATTATCATGTTAAATATTAATAAATATGTACACATTTAGATCAGGGTGACATGTGGTAGGTAGTACACAGTTGCAGTTCGTCAGCGTGCCATTTCTAATTTTCTTAAAATTCAAATTTAGGATAATGTGTTTTTCAGAGTTTTATAGACAGTGTTAAAAATTTTTTATTTACAAAAATAAAATGTGCAGACAACTGTTTTAGTATCATTATACCATTAAATTTGGGTGCTTTCAAACTTTTATTTCTTTTTTCTCTACGAAATGACTATTTTTACGAAAAAAAATGTTTTTATATTGGAATCAAGCTTCTAATGGACCTTCTTCTTAAGAGTTTTTTTTCAATTCCGTCCAGTAGTTTTTACGTCATGCGAACACAGACAGACAAAAAAAACTCCCAAAATATGTGTTTTGTATTCCATCAAAACTTTCAAAAAATATTTGACGTACAAAAATGACACCGTTACAGTTTTATTATATGTATGTGTAGATAAGTCACACTACATATGTACATACTGTATTTGAATATATAGCACCATTTGGGTCTAGAGTCTAGAATCATTTAACTTCTTAGTTTATTCTCAGCAAACACTACAACAAACAATTGAATTAAAAGCCAAAAAGGGCACAGTCGCACCTTGCCACCCATGCCTTCGACATACAGTACGTACCTGCAAATTTGTAAAATTGTTGATTATTTTGACTCCCCGCAACGGTAACAATAATGATCCTATATGGCTGGCAGATCCATTTGCAGTGCAATCATTATTTAAAAAGCATTCCAACTTTACCGGACGGTTATCAGTTTTAATTCTAAAAAAATACGGTTTATGTAAAAAGCAAAAATCACCAACATTTGAAAAACTAAAATAAATAATTTTCGAAAATGGTCATAATTATAATCTTATGTTTTACTTTGAGAAGTCGTACGCGGAAGCATGTTTTTTTTCTATGACTGTGTTTGTTCGAATGTACCCAGTAAAAAATATATGGATTAATCCATAATCGAGCAATAAAGGAGTAATGACTTGTTCATCCGTTTGGAGTAATAAGCGAGCTATCGAAACTATTTTTTTTTTTTTTTGTTTATGCCTCGCTTAATACTCCAAATGGATCAATGGGTGATGTATCAGTTCGTTTTTGTTTGTGACATAACTTTTAATTGTTGATGTTTTCGTTTTGTTTTTATATTTAGTCAGTTTAGTTTTAAAAAGTGAAAGACGTGTTTTTAATAAAAGCGAAAAGGTACGGGTATAGTAACAAATTTGTTAAAAATGTGTGAAAATTTAGTTTCTAAGCATCATTTAAGACGACTAGTAAAATAGAAATTGAAAAATTCCCAAATTGTAATCGGGAGACTAAGTGAACAAGAGGCATCAGTACCTAACAAAGTCAATGAATTAACAAATGAAGATAGCCAAACGGGAAAATTTGTTGTTCATTTTGATATCAGTGAAAATTTCAAGAGAAGCTCTCTTCTTGGGTAATTGAAAGTCGTGTTTCGAACGAATGCTGTAATTCACTACTATACATTTTAAAAAGTGAAGGTATGGACGATCTACTATGCAGAGAAACATTGTTAAAAGCAGTGCATGCAGAAAACCCACGCTGCTTCACAGTGAGCCCAGAAATAATAGATATGGCACCAGGTGAATACTTTAATTGTGGTTTAGAAAAAGCACTGATGATGCACGGCAAATACATATCACCTGATGCAAATGCCGAACTATTGATCGATATAATTGTGGATGGATTGCCGCGTTATAAAAGCTCATCAAAGTCATTACGGTTTGTGGAAAAACACATCAAATTAAAGAATAAAAATTTTCCCAATTGATTCTTTGAAGGAATTGAATTTGGCAGAACAGCTGATTAAAACCGAGCCTGGTTCAGAAATGGTAAGACTGAGTTTGTTTTTAATGCAATCAGTTAAACAAGTATTCAAAATTCTTTTTTTTTATTTGAATTTATTTCAGATTTCGTATATTAAACTGCGGTTTGACAAAATCGAAATTGAAAAAGCAATACGCACAATGATCGGCGAAATATGCTGGCCAAATTAAATTGGGATGGATCAAAACAAAGAAATACAAATTGTTTAACTTTTTTTATTTCTGTAATAGCTGAATTTTTAATATCATGTCTTAAATAATATATTACGTGTTATTTTTTCTTCAATTTTCTTGCAGAAGCACTTAAAGACACGTATCCAACATACCCGGAATATGAAAAGTTTTTCAAGGTGGCATTTCGTAAATGTAAAGCAACTGTTTACCAACAGACCTACTTGACAAAAACTACGACCTCGTCGAATGCAAAAAAAAAAATAGCAACATTAAAAAAAAAAACTTTTTAAATAAATTAGTTTAATAATGATTATTTGACCCTTTTTTATCAAATTATTTTCTATTTTCTTAAGCTTTGGGTCCTTATATTTTTTAATAATATTTTATTTCAATATTTCGGTACTTTCTGCGTACCTTCTTCAGGAAACAAAATTAATATATAACCAAAATAACAAAATTAATTAACAATTGAAAAAATTTTTTGTCATAAAAAAATTTTCAATTGTTAATTAATTTTGTTATTTTGGTTATATATTAATTTTGTTTCCTGAAGAAGGTACGCAGAAAGTACCGAAATATTGAAATAAAATATTATTAAAAAATATAAGGACCCAAAGCTTAAGAAAATAGAAAATAACTTTTTAAATAAATGAACATTTTCTTGTTTTTGTAAAAATAAAAAAAATTTGTATTTTATATGAATGTTTACTCCCCTTATGCTCTTTTAGGAGACAAAAACGATTACTCCCTCTGTCGTCATTTTCAAGATCAAAGAGAGTGCTCCATAAGGAGCTTAAAAGGAGTACTCGTGTCTGCGGACATGCTATGTTAAAAATCCAATGTGTTTCGGAGTTTTATGGAGTAATCCATTACTCGCAAAGGAGCGCTCCAAGATTACTCTTTAGATGATCCTATTTTTTACTGGGTAACTTTTTTATGAACAGACAGTTATTTGTATGTATGTATGTATGTATTTTAACCCTAGAATGGTAAACATAGTTTCTAGCTCCTTAATGGTAAAATTCACTTATGAGGGGACTTTTTTAAAACAAACGCATTAAGGCAAAAAATAAAATAAAAGAAAACATATTTACTCAATGTTTAGTAACAAAAATAAACAAGAAGTAGGTAATTTTATAAATATCTTTAACCCTTACCAGACTCATCTTATGATCACATATCTTAATCACTAGTATGAAGAGGTCGTTTACAAAAAAAAAATAAAAAGTAACAAAAACTCCATTCAACATAAAAAAGCTGTTGTATCTTATAGATCTTGAATTAAATTTATATTTAAAAAATAATATAAGTTAAAAAAAACTTTGCACAACAAAATTAGATTTGTAGTTTTTCAAACTATTTTTTTTGCATCACAATTTAGTGACCTATGCTCTAAACAGTATGTGCTTGCATTTTGCGCAGAAATATGCGCCATACGCTTTGATTTTGGACGACAGATATCACATTTTGATCTTTTTCCCTTTTGTATGCATAATCGTCAGTATTATGACCAATAGCGTCATGTATTGGTGCACTAGCTTGTTTCTGCATTCTGGGCTTTTCTTCTAAACGGCTAGTTTCTCGAAGGAGTTCCGCTCAATTTTCTTTTTGACAAAGAGGGCGCGATGGACCACATACAATTCCGATGATGCACTAAGCCAATTCTCACAAGCTGGTTGTACATTAATTTGCGACGTGTCAACATTATCCTGGACATGAGTCAATGTCGATTGTACATCACTTTGATAAGATAAGTACATCAATATTCTACATGTCATCGTCTAAATCAGTGACGTAAGTAGTGTCCGCCTCACTATCATGTGAATCAAAATCAACTTCTAAATCGTCGTCATGTTCACTTCTATTTTACGATAACTCGTCCAGCCAATTTAGTATCTGCACTTCTGAAGCAGTCTTTATAAAATACTATTAAGTTCATATGAACACTCTAATTTTTAGCACTCTAATTTGAGCTGGTGCAAGTGCATGCTTACGAAGGAGTAATCGATCAGCAAATATCTTAAAAAAGAATATTGTCTCATATACCATGTTTACCACTTTAGGGTTAAGAAAAAACTTTTTCCAAGTTCAGATACGCATATTTTTAAATAACATTATGTTGTTGAAAATATGAATAATTCAGACACAAAAAAAAAACAGTAATAGGTTTTTGTATTTACGAGAACGGATAAGCATTACCGTTTGAGATCTGTCAATTCGCACTCCCAAATACAATTGCTGTTAAATGTAATGACATTTGGTTGTTTAAAATTTCCCTCCACTTCAAATTGTACACCATTAAGTGAAACATTAAGAATTATACCATTGCTAAGAGAGTCTTGAAGGCCAAAGCCAACACCTGAAAAAATAAAAAAGAGATTAACAATTTTAAAGTTTTACATATGTACCTACATACATAAGTACATAATTTTAGAGATATTTAACTCTGAACACAATTAGCGTTATATCACTTACCTTCAGCAATGTTTAAAAGTATGCAATAGGTATCCGTTCCGACGTTTGCAATGTCGTCTTTTAAAGGACTATAGCTCATTGAACTTACTTTTAAGATTAAGAAAAATTAGGTTTGATTTTTATTGTCGTTTTTTTTTTTTTTTTACAAAAATCCAATGTTTTATGAATTATTTATTTAATTGCTAGATTTGTCAATATTTTTTAAATAATATACATATATTATGTACACATATGTTTGTACATAGTGAAGTAGAAAATAAAAAATTTACCCATATTCATTTTTCAGTTTAATCTACATAAGAAAATGTTTTCGATTTCTAAGCCATGTGATTAAGGAGAATGTATTAATCTTTATAATATTAGGCAATGATTCCAATGTTGCTTTTTCAGGTATAGCCGCCGTTCTCCTTAATGGTGGTCAAATATCTACACATATAATAAAACTGTAACGGGGGTATATTATATAACTTTGACGGCAACTAAGAAATAAAGTTATTCATTCAAATTATTGTTTCATCTAATAAAACATTAAGTACTTTGTACCTGAAGACTTTATTACCTGCGAGCAACAAATGCAATGATCATTTTAAACTTAATTAAATATTATTATGATCTGCGCTCATTCAATGTCTGAATAATTGAATAAAGTCCTGTTTTAAAATATTATTTAGGTGGGTGGCAGTAAATTGTGTGACTAATCTAATCATTTATAATAAATTCATTTTGGTTGCAGAAAAATATCAAGGTGAAAAACTTTTGACGAAGAAGAAATACAGATTTAATTCAATCTCAATAAAATTTTTTTTTTATTTGCGTACTACTCGTAAACTTGATAGATTGGGCCTGATAGGTCTAACCTCTTCTGAGATTTTTAACATGTTATCTCCAAAATTACTCTTCTGTTTCTCGTGTGTTCGGAGTGGTGTCCCATAAAAAAAAGGCTATAATATATTATACAGTGCCTAGAGAGGCTCTTAAATTAGACCCAGGCAAATATGGGTAATATAATTCACTCGGTTGATGACAACTGCAGCATTATGACACTTCCAAAGCAAACTTTAAATTGTAGTCACTTTTTGTTATTTGGATATTTAAAATTACTTTTTTATTTTTTTATTTATTTTATTATAATTTAATTACCTAATACAATAAGTGTAACTAAAAGATTTAAAGTTAAGGTACTAGCACAAAGAGGCCTTCGATTATTAAATTAATGTAGTTTTCTTAAAAAGGGAACAAATGCATCAGTTAATAAAACCAACTGGTTTATTTAAATACGTAGCATACCTTTAGGAGGCAACTGGGTGTATTAATACGGGTTTAGAAAAACGCCTGTTGAAAAACAACAACGCATTAAATATTTTATTTCCTTTTTTTTTGTGTGTGAAAATTATTCAATAATTATATTTATTATTATTATTTTTTTTTATATTTGAAATTACTCCTCTGCTCTTCAGGAATCTTGAATGACAGGAGAATTATGTGGCTGGTTATATCTATTTAGTCATTACACACTTTTTATTATTAATAAACTTTTTTCTATTAGTTTTTATTATAAAATTTTAAATTTTAAAGATATCCTTTTTAATTTACTTTTGATTTGCACAAACTAAATTCTAATTTAATTTTAATAATCTAGTCACTTAAATTCATATTTCATATAAACTGAGTTAACATTTTTTGGAAGCAAAAGCGAATTAACTTTTAAGCACATCGTTTAACTCAATTTTTTTAAATAAAATGTCGTTTTTTTTTAAAGTACGTTTTTGTCGAAATTTGTATTTTTAGAAAACCAATTAGCTTTTGCGTCTGGGATATTGTAACAACTCGCGAGATTTACCAAACTCAATTGGTCGTACAAAAAGCAGTTTCTTCACTTGGAAATTTTTTGCAATTATGTTTTAAGTTAAGCGATTATTTTTAATTAGTTTCAAAAATGAAAAATAAATTTTGTTTATATAACTAAAATACAATAAAAAAAAAATAACTTTTGGCCCACTGTCGAAAAAAAATTTCGTTCGTACGACTTACAGCCATGACTAAATAAGTGTGGAAAGCGAAACGCTTTCTTCCGCAAAGCTTTAACGCTGAAATGCCGTACCTAAACAAAAGCGCCAATGCTACGTCAAAACAGGGTTATTAAAAAAAATAAACATAACTTTTCTGATAATTTTAACAAGAATGACAATTCTGATGTTTGTGTTGTATAAATTAAAATTTGATGAAAAAGTAAAAACGCATTTTTTGAATTATTATTTATTTTTATTTATTATTACTTATTATTAAACGTCTTGTCAAAATCGGATTTTCCAACTGCAAAGTGTTGCCGTTGCGTTATTTCGGTATGTTTCATACAAAATATACCTTTGACAGCAGAAAAAAAACGCTTTCCGCTCTTGTTTAGGTATTACTGTTACATGGCAAAAATAAAAAATTGTTGGTTTTATAATTTGAGAGTATTGTTCAGGATTTTCCTTTTCTAATATAAATTTATGGCACCCAAAGACCAATTTGTAATACATAAATTGTACGAACAATATCACCCCTATTTTCCACTAAAATTTTTTCACATTTCACTGAAACCAAAAGTTCACTTTATGTTTGACAGTGGAATTTATGTATAAGTAAATATTTTTCATGCAATTAGAAGTTTTAGCTTGATTAAAAGTAATTTCAGGGAAGCAAAAGCGGTTATAAATTTCAAAGTGACATTTTTCTTAACAAGATCCAAGGTAGCAGATTAATTGCCTCGATATATGCCATATTACACATACAACATTGCGGGTCAGTAACGCCGAATATAAAGGTCAGCTCAACATTTTTCACTTTACAGTTTTTGCTTAAATTTGCATTTTATACTTCGTATACAACTTTTTTTTCATTTTTGCAAATGCAATGATAACAATATTTAAGTTGTGAAAAAATTCTTCACTTTAAATTCCTAATACCAATTTTCATTTCAGTTCAGAACAAAAATTTCAATTCTTATTTATGAATATCTGACACTTTACGAAAATCTTCACAACGATTAAACTGGTACTTACGATATAATTCCGGTATGTCTGATATTCCTATGTACTTTTCAATTCTTAAAAAAACGTCAATAATGATATTTTCGGTTATTCTGCACCTGTACATTATTAACTACAGTTTAAAAAATTAAACAGCCTTTAATAATTGTAAAATGACTTTATTTTCCATAAGACAAATAAAATTGTATTTTTTGCTTATTAATCATTACATAAAAATTTTATACGTGTACATCTATTAAAAATAAATCAAATTAAGACAAACAAAATTACAAAATATTATATGTATGTATATAAAAAATCGATCCAATATCGGCAGAAAACGAAGATCTATGTCTAAAAAAAAGTATTTTACTTTAATGAAAAATAACGAAGTTTTACATAATGGAAAACAGTATAATTTCTATATATATATATATATATATATATATATATATATATATATATAAAATATGGCAAAGAAAAGTAAATTTAGTTTCGGAGCATAAGAAATATTTAAGTATTTCTGTTTTAATAATAAAGATTATACATAAAATAAAATAAAAAAATATGAAAACGTATAAAACTTTTTTATATTTAGCACCAAACTAAATTGTATATAGGTAAATATTTTCATCAAATCATTCAATAACATATTTTCATTTGTTTTATTATGATTGCATATATATGCTTTTTGTGCGTGAGCGAAAAATATGATAAAATAACTCTGCGAATGTTTTCTTTTTTTCTTTTCTATTGATTACTATTAATTTAGATTTGTTAATGCAATAAACTACAAATTTCTTATTTTGTATTAAGTTAAAAGAAAAATAAATAAAATGATCTTTTTGAAATCATAATTAGCACTGACCACTGATATATTATAACTAACGCTCTATAGCATTTGCTGAGCTAATATTTTTGTTTTTTGCGCGATTCTTATCTGTTATGTAGTCTCTCGTTTGATGGAAAAAATGTGATACCACCTTTTTTTTCAAGGAAATTCCCTTAAAGCAGCTCACACTTAAATTTGCGATTTGTGTGTTTGTAAGTCTTACGACCCTTTTTCCCCCTGTGTTCCTTATCTTTTCGAATTTCCCGTACCAATGTATAGAACGCATCGTCTACACCCATACGAGTTTTTGCTGATGTTTCTACAAAAGGTATGCCATATTGCTTGGCTATCTGTGAAATATAAAAATGATTATTAAAGCACATTTTACAATATTTGATTTATATCTTTAGTTTTTTATCATACTTCTCTAGCTTGATTCATATTTACAGCCCACGCTTGTAAATCACATTTGTTGCCCACTAAAACCATTGGTACCTCTTCAGCATCCTTAACGCGTTTTATTTGTTCACGATATGTGCCAATATCTTCAAAAGATTTTGCACTGTTAACTGCAAAAACTAATAAAAAACCTTCACCAGTACGCATGTACTGATCACGCATAGCTGAGTATTCTTCTTGACCCGCTGTGTCTAAAATATCCAACAAACAAGTCTCGCCATCTTTTGTTGGAAAGATAAAATTAAAATAAATAAATATTTACTTAGATACACATTGCATCACTTATATATCTTATAATATACAAATTTTTTACAGTAAAATTAACCAAAATATTTAATCAATAATTATATATATTTTTTTTATATTTATCGATTTCCATCAGTTTACATCTTCACAATAAAAAAAAATGATGAGATTTCACATTTTTAAAAAGTTTTCTAAGCACAGCAAATAATATCGATTTCGAATGTCGATTTCGAAGCAACAACTTATAGCATAGGTAATCGTTTATCACCAATCATTGAAGTCATTCTTACTTCAGATACTCTTCTAGAGCACAATATTAAAGTTTTATTTTAAACATAAAATTTATGTTAATGACTTAATATTTAAGTTAAAACGAATTAAGAATTGTATTAAAATCATTATATATTCAGCTATCCAACCTAAACTTAAATTTACAAGAGAAAGAAACGTCAATATTTTTTTCTCTTCATTTGAAAATTTTACCATAAGAATGGGCAAAAGCTATTTTACACACTTAAAATCGATTCCTCGGCACGTTTAAGTACGATTCAATTCAACTAATAGAAAATAAGATATCGAAGCATGCAATTCAATAATGAGAATTTTGAAACAATAATTTAAATAAAAAATAGTTTTGAACAAAAAATTATTGTCTAAAAGAATTTAAGAAAAAAAAAAAAAAAATACGAAAACAGGATTTAATTGAGTTACAATAACTTTAGTCCACAGAAAAGACTCTAAAAAAGCATCTGGTAGAATTGTTTTTTAGGGAACTGGTTTTATACCAATGCTAACAGAAGAGAATAATAATCTAGTAAAAGATGAACATTTTGCGTACCGCAGTATATGTAAAGAAGATAATTTTAAACTCCCAACAGCGGGCGAATGTTAGACGAATAAAAACTCATTTTTATATTCTCTAAGCGACTCTCTTAGCAGTCAAAACGAAATAAATTCGAGAAGCATTTCGCTGTATGTCGCCTAGCCCTAATGCTGAATTTGCGCACAAAAATTAGAGGGATGAAGACAATGGCTCAACGTTTATACGCCGCATCATTTCAGAGTGCCTCTTATAAGAAATAAATTTATGCAAAATCATGTCTATTTAAACGATTAGTGATTTCATGCATCTATATTTATATGCAGGGGTTAGTGACCTTTTTTCTCAAAGAATTTATCAATATAAAATATATATCAAGTTGTAGTTTCAAACTGAGATTACTAGCTATACGTAATAACTTACCTATCACTACTTGCTTGCGATAAGAGTCTTCAATAGTGGGATCATATTCATCGACAAAATGATTTTGTATTAATTGAATCGTTAAGGCAGACTTTCCAACACCACCAGCTCCGACCACAACAAGTTTATATTCCGTCATATTCTTTCCTTTTGCGTGGTCCGTACTATTTTTACTGGGAAAATGCTTCAAATATACACTTTGCCCCGTGGAAAAAAACCCACTGTTGTTTTTACCTTTTAGTTTCCTTATTCGTTGTTTAGGTTGACGCGTCCAATATTTGTTGCTTGAGTGAATTTTTGTCCGTTTTTTGATTGAAGTCTTGCATTTCAATGTTTTATTTATTATGTACATAGAATGAAAAAAATGCATTTATATTTATCAATTAAATGAAAAGCTTTCTTTTTAGCAAATCATACTAATAACACAAAAGCAAGAAGTTGTACACATTCCAAAAAAATGTTCCCTAACATATTTTAGTTAATTTTCAAAAAACATCCTATTCATTTAAAGTGATTCAAGTGAAAAAGAAATTCATTTTATTATAGTTTTGTATAAACAATTAACTTATGTTCTTACAACCGGGTGTTACTCGCTTTATATTTTTGTCTCCGGTTCTATCCGCATACCTTTCCGACTGGTTTACGTTGTACTGTTGCATATACAATAATTAACAGTTTACAAACATGTTTTATAATTTTTTACAACTGTTTCCAAGGATATATTTACTGCAGTTTAATATTATTGATATTTGGGTAAATTAGTTTAAAATAAAACAACTCAATAATGAACAACTGTCAGCAAAACTTTTAAAAGCCAATGGGACAAAGCATACAACCTCTGTGTGTGAATTGAATTTATCATATTCTTCGGGTAGTTCTCTTAGAAAGAGAAATAAAGTAGGATTTATTTTTTCATTTCTTGTGTGTTAAAAGAGTTGCACTACAAGTGGAAATACAAAAAGCCAAAAACTGTTCAGACTGAAAGAGATGAATAAGAAACGTGTTTTGTCCTTATCGTTATATGTGTTGCCGTTGGAGGCTATGTAACAAAAAATTTATATTTAAGTGCGCCAACAAAATAACAAATTTGTGTTTATTCAAAATCCAAGAAAAACTTGAAAGTGCATTTTTCTCGTAATTTTGTTTTGTTAGTTAAAGAAAAAAATTATTAAAATTACAAATAAGAAAACAAGGTCAGTTAAGAAAAATAAATGTGAAACTCTATCTCATAGTAACATTATGAAAGTATAGATCAAGGCGAATCATTTACCAGGTGGCAGCGTAGGCGAATTTATTAATTTTCGCCGTGAACACTACTGTCAAACTTCATCTATAAGATATATACCAAGGCGAATCAATTATCAGGTGGCAGCGTAAGCGAATTCATAAATTTTCGCCGTGAAAACTACTGTCAAACTCCATATATAAAAAATCTGTGTACTATTTTTTATATATGAAGTTTGACATTCGTTTCTACCAGCAAAAAATAATAAATTTCTAATGCTGCCACCTGGTAATTGATTAGCCTTGGCTTTCGGCTGTCAAAAGAGATTATAGCTTTTGACCAAGGCGAATCAATTACCAGGTGGCAGCGTAAGCGAATTCATAAATTTTCGCCGTGAACACTACTGTCAAACTGCATATATAAAAAGTCTGTGCACTATTTTTTATATATTAAGTTTGACATTCTACCAGCAAAAAATAATAAATTCTCTAACGCTGCCACCTGGTAATTGATTCGCCTTGCTTTTGTGTCTCGAAGAAGGAAAAATTACAATAGTCACCTGGGCTATTAAGGTCACAGATAAATAATCTGTAATCTATATAATGTAATGTAATCTATAATCTGTGGTTAAGGTCACCTGTTCTTAATTAGCCTTGGCCATAGATGAAATATCATTGCCTTGTTTAAAACCAGTGTGGTAATGATTCAACAATTATAAGCGTTATTAAGCTTAATCATACTTGAGTTCAATGTGCCTTAGTAGTCACCTGTTCAGTTTGCCATGGTATATATCTATTACATTTTCTTAAAAATTACGATGCGATACATATCGTATGCGATGATTAGCTTATATTATGTATGTTTACACCGCAAAATGAAGTACTTGCTTAGGTCTCTAAAGTAAGATTGCGAAACATACTGTTTACACGACACATGCTTTGTTTCTATTCATTTAATTTTAAATTATAATTAATTTTTTCTTGTATTTACACATATTTAGACACCACTTCTAAAAGTGTTTTACTTTTTTGTTTACATTATATACAGCTAGTCCAGATCAAGGCGAATCAATTACCAGGTGGCAGCGTTAGAGAATCTATTATATTTTGCTGGTAGAAACGAATGTCAAACTTCATATATAAAAAATAGTACACAGCATGGCGAAATAATACCAGGTGGCCGCAATGGCGAATTCATTAATTTCGCCGTAAACTCTAAATGTCAAACTCTATATATAAAAACTATGTATAACTGTTTATTGTATGGAGTTTGACAGTTAGCGTTTACGGCGAAAGTAATGAATTCGCCATCGAGACCACCTTGTATTATTTCGCCATGGTACACAGATTTTTTATATATGCAATTTGACAGTAGTGTTCAAGGCGAAAATTAATGAATTCGCCTACGCGCCCACCTGGTAATTGATACGCCTTGGTCAAAAGCTATAATCTCTTTTGACAGCCGAAAACCAAGGCTAATCAATTACCAGGTGGCAGCATTAGAAATTTATTATTTTTTGCTGGTAGAAACGAATGTCAAACTTCATATATAAAAAATAGTACACAGATTTTTTATATATATGCAATTTGACAGTAGTGTTCACGGCGAAAATTAATGAATTCGCCTACGCTCCCACCTGGTAATTGATATGCCTTGGTCCAGATCAAGGCGAATTAAATACAAGGTGGTAGCGGTGGCGAATTCAATTCTTTTCCCATGTATTCTTACTGTCAAACTCCATATATAAAAAATCTTTATAACAGTTCGATAAATTTTTTATATATGGAGTTTGACAGTAAGTATACATGGGAAAAGAATTGAAGAGAGTTAGAATACCAGGGAAAAGAATTGAATTCGCCACCGCTATCAACTTGTATTTAATTCGCCTTGGTCCAGATAAACTTGCGATCATGGCGAAATAATACCAGGTGGTCGCAATGGCGAATTCATAATTTTTGCCGCAAACGTGAAATGTCAAACTCCATACAATAAACTGTTATACATATTTTTTATATATGGAGTTTGACATTTAGAGTTTACGGCGAAATTCATGAATTCGCCATTGCGGCCACCTGGTATTATTTCGCCATGCTTGCGATAAAATTTAGAGTACAGAAATTTTTCATGCTTCCCAAGCAGATTCAAACTGAATCGTCTCAAAACAACATGCTTCGCTCTTAAGCACAGATTAAATCTGTGCTCTTAAGATTTTATATGACAGAGTAAGAACATTAGGCTCCGTGAAACCATAGTAGTAGTCGATATCCCTTTATTTTTAAAACTATAGCTTCCTAAACAAAATGCATATAAATAAGATTTATAAATATGTATTTCTTTTATTTTTACTAGTAACAAAGAATTCAAAGTACATATATTGGTTATTTTTGCAAGCGCCCTATAGCACGACGAATTGGGAGCTTACTTGGTCCAGTAGTAACATTTAAAAAGGATGGTACAAATACATTGTTGACTGTTGAAGTATTAGGCTGAAAATTTGTTGAGCTGCCAGGATTGAAGTTGAATGCGGGCGGTTTGACAGTTTTAGTAACGGCACCAAATATATTTACCGGGTTTGAATTACTGGTTGATACTGGCTGTATCTGCTTTTGTGTAGGTTGTAATGAGCCGAATGAAAATGATTTATTTGTTGACATTTCATTTGATTTTATCGCTGCGGGTTCACCGAATGAACACCCGGTGGAAGGAATATTTCCATTGGTAGCAGCATTCGCAGGAGGTTTATTGCCAAAGGTAAATGTATTACTGCCATATATTTTAGGTGTAACGGACTCCTTTGATTTATTATTGATCCTCGATTCAATTGATTGTGTTCCGGTTTTAACAGAATCTGAACCAAATATTGGTATTGAGCTATTACCGAAAACAGCAGTCGATCCTCCTGATTTTATTCCAAAGCATTGTGAATCAAACACTGTTAAAGCGTTTGATTGCAAAGCTTCATTTCCGGTCTGATTTACAGTTGTATGATTACTTTGTTCTCGCGAAGAACAGCTCTGAGTTTTTGTGTCAGTACTAAAGGTAGAACTTAAATTTGTCGGCTGTGTTTTAGTTATTGAATTAGCATTTTTTTCAAATGGGTTGGAAGTTACAGTAAGACTTCCATCAAATTTAAAAGAAACGGGCAAGACCTCAACATTTGAAGAAACTGTTGTTTCATTAGTTGTTGGTTTATTGCTCGAATTAAAAGTAAACAAAGGTGCAGTTGTTAAGCAATTTAAGTTTTCGGTGGTTACATCAGAGCTTGCGGTTGTTGCTTTAGTTGATGCTGCAGCAAAGCTATTCAATGAATTTTTTGCGTTGAACGTTGAACTTGTCGAATTTCCAAACACTATTGGCACGGACGATGCTGTAGTGGTCGTCAAAGATGTAGAAGGAGCACTAAAACTAAATTCAAGAAAAACTTGAAAGTGCATTTTTCTCGAATTTTGTTTTGTTAGTTAATGAAGAAAATTATTAAAATTGCAAATAAGAAAACAAGGTCAGTTAGGAAAAATAAGTAAATGTGAAACTCTCTATCAAGGCTACTCAAATACCAGGTGGTGATTCCCCTTGGAAGTGTTATATTTATTTTCGCCGTGAGTATTACTCTAAGAGGTATGTCACAATAAAACTTTAACAGCGCTTAATTATTGTTTGTTTTTATGAGTTTTTTTCTCCATAATTTTCTAAAAAAATAATAAATGAAGAATATTTAATAAAAAAACTAATATTTTAAAATACTTAACTCTTTTACGTTCGATTTTGCCAAAAATTATATACAAATGTATAGCAGCTAATTGTCAAAGCGCGAAAAGATGAGTGTTGACCAACTTTGTGCTTTGCTTTGCGTTAAAGTGCTTTATGTGACATATTTCATATAAGTTCGTGCATTTTATCCAAGGCGAATTAATACAGGTGACCTCACGGCTACAACAATCCAACAACACAAAAAACAACAGGCAATTTGTTGCTACAAAATTATGTATGTTGCATGGCGAAATAATACAGGTGAACGCACGGGCGAAAAGGCCCATCAGCTGTATACATTGCAGTTGTCAAAAAAATTTGTCAAAAATAAATAATTTGTTAAATTTTTTTTAATTTAATTTTTTTTGAAAACAAACTGTTGAAATTCCTAGAGAAAACTACCACAACATGGAACCGTATTTGCAGTTCCTGATGTGTATAATAAAAATAGCGTAAAAACATAGTGAAATTATTGTTAACACGTTTATAATTTCTTGGTTTTTTTTGTGGAAGATTATGTTAGTCTTCAAATGGTCAACGTGCAAGAATAGAACGATTCATGTGATTTGGGCAAACTAGTGGTACAAAAGAATTTTGGTCACTTTTCCAGTATTTTTATTTTTATGTAACTTAATTTTTATAATTTTCTTATTCTGATAATTACAACCACTTTTTTTCATCAAATATATTTTTTTATTTTGTTTGTTTTTTTACAAATTTTTTGACAACATACATAATTTTGAAGCAACAAATTGCCTGTTGTTTTTTGTGTTGTTGGATTGTTGTAGCCGTGCGGTCACCTGTATTAATTCGCCTTGGTCAAAAGCTATAATCTCCTTTGACAGTCGCAAACTATTTGTACAAAAACAAAATGTACATGTTTCCATCGCAGTGTTGTATTTAGTTTCGCCGTGAGTATACCTGTTATCATGGCGAAATAATACAGGTGGTCTCGATGGCGAATTCATTAATTTTGCCGTAAACTCTAAATGTCAAACTCCATATTAAAAAATTTATCTAACTGTTATACACATTTTTTATATATGGATTTTGACATTTAGAGTTTGCGGCGAAATTAATGAATTCGCTATCGAGACCACCTGGTATTATTTCGCCATGTTATAGATATACTTTGGCTCAAGACGAATCAATTACCAGGTGGCAGCGTAGGCGAATTCATTAATTTTCGCCGTGTACACTACTGTCAAACTCCATATATAAAAAATCTGTTTACCATTTTTTTTATATGAAGTTTGACATTCGTTTCACCAGCAAAAAATAATAAATTTTCTAACGCTGCCACCTGATAATTTATTCGCCTTGCTTTGGCTTATGCACATTATAGTTGGGCCCATGGCGAAATAATACAAGGTGGTCGCAATGGCAAATTCATTAATTTCGCCGTAAACTCTAAATGCTAAACTCCATATCATGGCGAAATAATACCAGGTGGTCGCAATGGCGAATTCATAATTTTTGCCGCAAACGTGAAATGTCAAACCAAGGCAAATTGATAACAGGTATACTCACGGCGAAAATTTTTTTCCTTCTTCGAGTGTCAAAAGTTAAAATCTCCTTTGATTTTGACAGCCGAAAACTATTTGTACAAAAACAAAATGTACATGTTTCTATCGCAGTGTTGTATTTATTTTCGCCGTGAGTATACCTGTTATCAATTTGCCTTGTGTCAAACTCCATACAATAAACTGTTATACATATTTTTTATATATGGAGTTTGACATTTAGAGTTTACGGCGAAATTCATGAATTCGCCATTGCGGCCACCTGGTATTATTTCGCCATGCTCCATATATAAAACATATGTATAACAGTTTATTGTATGGAGTTTGACAATTAGCGTTTAAGGCGAAAATAATGAATTCGCCATCGAGACCACCTGTATTTTTTCGCCATGGTTGGGCCTTCAGTTCAGTTTGCCTTGGTATAAATCTATTACATTTTCTTAAAAATTAGGATGCGATGATTGGCTTATAGTATGTATGTTTACACCGCAAAATGAAGTACTTGCTTAGGTCTTTAAAGCAAGATTACGAAACATACTGCTTACACGACACATGCTTTGTTTCTACTTCTGTTCTAAAATTTTGTTTTTCGTTACAATTTTTTCTTTTAATTAATATAATTTTAAATTATAATTAATTTTTTTCTTGTATTTACACACATTTAAAAGTGTTTTACTTTTTTGTTTACATTATATACAGCTAGTCCAAATAAACTTGCGATAAAATTTAGAATACAGAAATTTTTCATGCTTCGCAAGTAGACTCAAACTGAATCGTCTCAAAACAACATGCTCCGCTCTTAAGATTTTATATGACGGAGCAAGAATATTAGGCTCCGTTGAACCATAGTAGTACTCGACACGTATCGATACGATAGTAAACTCGATATCCCTGTATTTTTAAAACTATAGCTTCCTAAACAAAATGCATATAAATAAGATTTATAAATATGTATTTCTTTTATTTTTACTAATAACAAAGAATTCAAAGTACATATATTGGTTATTTTTGCAAGCGCCTTGTAGCACGACGAATTGGGCGCTCACTTGGTCCAGTAGTAACATTTGAAGAGGATGGTACAAATACATTGTTGACTGTTGAAGTATTAGGCTGCAAATTTGTTGAGCTGCCAGGATTGAAGTTGAATGTGGGCGGTTGCGCAGTTTTAGTAACGGCACCAAATATATTTACCGGGTTTGAATTACTGGTTGAGCCGAATGAAAATGGTTTATTTGTTGACATTTCATTTGATTTTATCTCTGCGGGTGCACCGAATGAACACCCCGTGGAAGGATTATTTGCATTGGTAGCAGCATTCGCAGGAGGTTTATTGCCAAAGGTAAATGTTGAAGTTTTTAGAGGAGTCGTAGTTCCAAATGAAAATCCACCCGTGTTTTTAGTTTGTTTAGTTAGGCCAAATGTGCTTGCAGGGTTATCTGGCATGTTTTCAGATAAGCCAAACGTAAAACTCTTATTTTGTACAGCCGAAGCAGATTCGCTTCTAAAAACATTGCTTGAAGAGTTTATATGCTCGCTTAAATTACTTTCAATTCCAAACGTTCCACTTTTTGTATTATTTGCAACTGCTGAATTAAAGGAAAATCCGCCGGGTGCGATATTGCCATTATTTGTAGTAGGGCTGGAAACCGATTTTAAGCCAAAACTAAATGGAGTAGATGTATTACTGCCAAATATTTTAGGTGTAACAGTCTCCTCTGATTTATTATTGATACTCGATTCAATTGATTGTGTTCCGATTTTAACAGAATCTGAACCAAATATTGGCACTGAGCTATTACCGAAAACAGCAGTCGATCCTCCTGTATTTTTTATTCCAAAGCATTGCGAACCAAACACTGTTAAAGCGTTTGATTGCAAAGCTTCATTTCCAGCCTGATTTGCAGTTTTATGATTATTTTGTTCTCGCGAAGAACAACTCTGAATTTTTGTGTCAGTACTAAAGGTAAAACTTAAATTTGTCGACTGTGTTTTAGTTATTGAATTAGCATTTTTCTCAAATGGGTTGGAAGTTGCAGTAATATTTCCATCAAATTTAAAAGAAACAGGCAAGACCTCAACATTTGAAGAAACTGTTGTTGTTTCATTAGTTGTTGGTTTATTGTTCGAATTAAAAGTAAACATCGGTGCAGTTGTTATGCAATTTAAGTTTTCGGAAGTTACATTAGAGCTTGCGGTTGTTGCTTTAGTTGATGCTGCAGCAAAGCTTTTCAATGAATTTTTTGCGTTGAACGTTGAAATTGTCGAATTACTAAACACTATTGGCACGGACGATGCTGTAGTGGTCGTCAAAGATGTAGAAGGAGCACTAAAACTAAAAGCATGATTATGATTTATAGCGCTACTAACCGCTGAATGATCGCTCGCGGGTTTAGAAGATAAGCTGGTAGGCAAAAGAGCAATCACAGTTGAATCAGTAGTAGAAACCTTACTGCCAGTTGAACAGCTTCCGATATTTGAGTAGGTATCTGTGTTGCTAGTTAATGCTGTGCAAACAGCTGGAAATGTTAGTGGATTTTTGTTCTCAGAAAGATGAATACTTTCCGAGATTTTATTTGCTTTATTATTTAAGGTCAAAGGAGATGTTAAAACAGATGAAGTTTGCTTTGCTATGTGCTTGTCATCTTCAACATTTTTATCTTGAGTTGGCGCGTTTACCAGCGATGTGGAAATTTTATTTGCTGAATCAAAAGTTAAACCATTTTTAAAGGGTACACAAGAACTAGATTGCATAATTTCAGTGATTTTTGGAGCATCAACAGTTAACATATTGCAAACTCCTTCGGATGATACATTAGGCTGAGATAATTTAAGTCCAACTAAAGGAGATGATGTTTTATTTACTGAATAATTTGATGATGGTGGCGATATAGTGGTTGTTATTGTTATAGAAGAGGAGTTTAATTGATTTGATTTAGTTGAGACTTCAGTATTACCGAATGATGTTAAATTAGGAATCGTTTCTGCACTTACTGAAGCATTAGTAGATTTAACTTTAATTGTTTGTGGTGTTTCTTTTTCTTTAGGTGAATCCAATTCATCTATTTGAGAGTTTTGATAAAGCTCACCTCTTAATCCACTTAACATCAAAGCCAATTTCGATCTTTGAGTTCGTTCCATTACAGGATTTTTCAAACCACTTTTCGTCATTTTTTTTGGTTTAACAAAAGGAATGTCCCCACAATCATTCAACTCAATTAAATCTTTGTTGTTTTCTGCCACAAATTCGTCTGAATCAATTGCTGCACTGCTTTCACTGTCTTCACATATCTTGTTAAACAAGGTTAAGCGTGGCTTGTGAGCTGGCTGTACTAAGTTTTTGTTCTTACTATTTGAGCTATAAAAGGCTTCCGATTCTGTTCGTGTAGTTACAATTTCACTCATATTATTTCGATCTTGCGCACAATGATCTTCTGGTATAGGAGAAATGCAGTTCATTGGGTGTACTCTTATTAAAGTATTTTCAAGATTGTCAAATCTTATGTCAACCTGTGGATTATTTTGTCTTTCAAGATGGTCATCATAGCGTTGCACTTTTAATTTTTGTGTTTCATGCGACTCTTTATTTGTTGGCATTGTCTGATCCAATGCTGATTTTCTTTTGCTCTTTGTGCTTGAACTTAGCGAACTTGTGATATCATTATTGTAATTACAAACACGTTTCTTGGCTTGTTCTGGTGATGTCTTTGTCTCCGACAACTGTACAGCTTGACATGGCGTCATACAATCGCGTTGTCTTTTATGACGTTGGAAAGATAATGACAACGCATTTAAATTTGTTGAAGTTGAAGCCGATGTACTTTCAATAGTATCAATATCATCGTAACTAGCGCGATTACAATATTTTTTTGAAGCCTCTTCAGATTCTAAATCCTGGAAAGTAGAAAATTTGATAGTTAAGTTTACTAATTTAAGCCGCAACTTACATCACTACTTATGCGTTTACGGGAAATCTCCTTTAGTACATCTAAAACACTACGTGTTGGAGCCATATCGCTATCCGTAGGGGGAGGATGAATTATAGGCCTATTCTCTCTAGATAAATCCTCAGTCCGTTTAGACTGCAATCCGATTACAGAACTAGATCTTAAAAGACTAGAAATTGTGTTTCCACAGAACGAGGATTTTTCTGTTGAAGTGGAAATGAGGTTAATAATAAAAAATTTTGGAAACACAAATTGTATATGTGCGTATTCATAAATTTATGGACATTCACTTACCCGGAGGTGGTATTCTTATCATTGAGAGCTCTTGTTTTGAAGCTCTATACGGTAAATCAGTTTTTTTAAGAGTAACTGCTGGAAACTGCCCAGGTTTGCTATAAAGATTATGAGCTGACATGCTTCGATTCAATCTTGTCCCATTTTCATGGTATTTCACAATACGCGATGCTAGTCCTGTACTCTGGACATCCGTCGCTATTCTTGCATCAATTTTCGTTTTTTTGGATGTTCGAATAGTAATTGATTTATTTATACAATCTGAAGAAAAATTTGTTTTATTCAAAGATAAAATTGAATTACTGTAATCCTTCGAGCTTTTAGAAGAACCCCATGAAAAACTAAAAATAAAAATACATGAGATTAAAAAAATATCTTTGTTTGTTCACCACAACACTGACCTGATCCCATTATGGCGAGTAGATTCAGCAACAGGATAGCCTTGAGTCGTGTTGAAGCTATAACGTCTTTCGAAATTATTGCTTTCATCCATGGTACTTGCAAATCTGTTATACGTTTTTGTTATTATACTTGAATTTATTTTAAATCAAGGTAATATTACTTTAACAATTTACTTCAGAAAACAGCGCACAAGGCAAATTGATAACAGGTATACTCACGGCGAAAATAAATACAACACTGCGATAGAAACATGTACATTTTGTTTTTGTACAAATAGTTTTCGGCTGTCAAAATCAAAGGAGATTTTAACTTTTGACACTCGAAGAAGGAAAAAAATTTTCGCCGTGAGTATACCTGTTATCAATTTGCCTTGACAGCGCACATTTTTAAAGCAGGAAGCACAAGCACATCAACACTCAAAAAGAATATAGAGTTGTGAGACACAAATAAATGAATCAGTTAAGTGAATGACATTCAATTTATTTGATATCAAGCCAAATTTATATCAGGTGGCAGCGACACTACAACAATAAAAAGAAAAAAAGGCACCTAAGTGTATGCTAAACTTCAAACCACAGATGAATTCATCTGTGCTTGCTTAAAAATAGCAACAGCACTAAAAATTTTACCTTCCTTACATGTTCTTCAGCAAATAAAATAACTAAATTCCTCAGCATTTACAAAACGTTTCGTTACAAACGATTATGCTTAAACTGACTATGCGTTTCTTTCTGCAGCAAAGCATTTATTTTGAAAACGTTTGCTGTTGCTTAAGTAATAAGTTGATGTTTCTTCTTTTGCTGTTGCTTTTTAAGAAAAACAAAAATACCATATAAAGGTGTCATAAAAACAACGTTTGTATTTGTATTGTATGTGTTTTCTTACGTATTATAAGTAATAAATACATAAATTCGTTTCCAATGTTAAAAGGGATGAAAAGCAGCGAGTTACAGCCAGCATTTTTAATCACTGCGTATGTCACATTACGAGCACGAAATTATAGACGTGTTAATAAAATTGGTATCTCTTTAATAATACCTCGATTATACACACCAAGAACTGCGTACTATTTTTTAACTTAAATACAATTTATTGCAATTTTTCAAAAAATTAATTTATTTTTGACAATTTTCCTAAACAAGCTCAATATCCAAAAAATAATGAATTGCACTAGGATTATCTATTTTTAATATCGCATTTGTACTGGCGATGCCAAAATAATCGAAAGATGATCAGAGGAGCAAAATGATCGTGAAAAACTGTTGAACACAGCCCTGTGTCATAGATTAAGGCCAGGATTCACTATCATATTCAGTCGTACGACCTGTCAAAAATTTCATGTGTGCTCAAAAAGTATGATAGTGTGGATTAAATTGTATGTGTTTGACAGAGTTTTTGACAGATCTGTACGATTTTATAATCTTTTGAAATAATTCATAAAATATTTTTCTCTATGCGATCAGGGTTGATTTTTTTTAAGATGATGAGGAGAAAAAACAACAAAATATTAAAACCATATGTTTTTGCATCTTTTTTTTATAATAGTGTGGCACATACGACGCCATTTTGGAACGATTTTTAAAGTAGGACAGAATTCTGTCAGATTTTTGTGTGATTAAATCGTCTGATTTTGTATGATAGTGAATCCTGGCCTTTAGACTAGATAAGACACGAAAATATATGTGGCATCACTACGTTAACCCCTTCGTTTTTAGAGGATGCAATTGCTTCTGTAGTGTAGGCTTTCTTCCTGCTATTTTTCTATTGTTATATGCAAAGAAAATTTTAGTAATTAAAATAATAATTTATTTAAAATTTCATTTAGTTAAAGCAATTATAAAAAAATATAGGCACACGTCAACTCACTGTCTTCAAAATATTCAAGACAGTAAATCAGACAATTGAAATGTGTACATGTATTTGTGAAAAACTGTGCATGTATAGTTATAGTCATGACTGCGTTCTCTAATGTAAACAGGGGGTTAAAACTTGCTTTTAAATTGCGGGCAGCATACGTCACAGCTTTCAATTTTTGTGAATTTTGACAAGCAGTATGTGTAAATTTCTTGAAAGAGAATTAAACAAAAACTTGACCGTGTGACTGCACTGATACACGGATATATGTGCGACATGATTTTCATACCAATTTGATGACTAGTGGAGATTTAGGGTAAAGAAAACCTCACAACTTTGCAAAAACTTAGTGAAAAAGTCTTGAATTACAAATTGTTTTTCATACGGCGAAGTTAAAAGAACAGTTTTAAGTGAAAAACATTTATTGTTACAATCCAGCTTTGTTTAGAATCTAAACTTTAGATTATTCTTTCTTCGTTGGTACAAATAGATAAAAAGTACAAATTGACGGCTGGTAGGTACAATTTTTATATTTCATCACTGATTACCAATCTTTTTAAGTGTTCAAATGCAACTTTCTAATTGCTTAATGTTTAATAAATAATAATGGAATCTTTTAAATCGGTTTGTCGAGTATGTTTACAATACAATTCGGAGTCGAATTCATTTTCTGACGAAGTAGAATATGAAGATTATATAAAGTTAGCAAAGGTGTTTCAAAAGGTCACAGCTGTTGAGGTAAGTAAATTTATAACTATTACTTTTTTTTTATTATTTAGTACATTTTTATGTAGGTGGTTGAAGGCGAGGATGAAAAACCTTGTCGTCTGTGCCAGGAGTGCACGGAACGCCTTCTCAATGCATATGATTTTATTCGTTCCGTAGAGAGGGCAGAAACAAATATAGACAAATATTTGAATACTTACATCAATGAGGCAGAGGAAGTATTGGATCAATTGGATGAGGAAACTAAAATAACCACCACTGACTTAGATATAGAGGATATAGAAATATTAGATGAAGAATTTCAAACAGAAGATGATAAGACTGCAATTGGAAATGAAGTAGTAATTGTAATGGATGATATGTCTGCTGACTTAAAAATAAACAATTTTGATAGTAACAAGTAATATACAAAGAATGTTTTGTTACTTTGCACAAATTACATTTGTTTATATATTTTCAGAGATCCAGTTCAAACAAGAGAAGCAAAACGTGAAGATACAGTTGGATCTCGATTATCTAAACGTTTGTTATCCAGCCACTATAAATGTAGTAGCTGCCAAAGGTCGTTCGCGAAAATTGAAACTTTAGATCGGCATATGAAAATGGCGCACACAACTATAACACGCGAGGAACTGGAAAACATTTCTACTAAAGTTGTTTCAGCAACTAATGATAAGCAAATTTCATGTTCATATTGCCCACAAATGTTTAAGCGTCAAAATAATTATATTCGACATTTGACAGCAAGCCACTCAAAAGAGGTAGAACAGCTTACGGAGGAAGACAAATCATTGTTTAAAACTAAACACAACTATAAGAGAAGTAATTGCCCTTATTGTGGCAAGAATTTTACACAAGCGAGCCTTATCGTCCATATTAGGAGACATACTGGTGAAAAACCATATCAGTGTGATCAATGTGAGAAAGGATTTCCCAGACGTCAAGATCTTGTTGTACATCAGCGAAAGCACACTGGTGAAAAACCTCATATATGCACCATTTGCGGCAAGTCATTTTCACGTGCAAATAAATTGGCACGTCACATGCGTGTTCACACAGGAGAACGCCCATACAAATGCACTAAATGTCAACGAAGTTTTGCACAATCAAATGATCTAAAAATCCACATGCGCCGACACACAGGGGAAAAGCCATACAAGTGTAGTGTTTGTATGGAAGCTTTTATATGTGGTGCAGCTCTGAGAACGCATCGACGACAAAAAAATCATCACCCTCCTAAAGATGAATATGAAGACCCATTTGCTAGTTGGAGAGTATGCAAGCGCGAAATAAAATCCCAAAATGATGAGAAAGAAATGGATATAAACTCAATACAGTCAGATGTTAGAGAAGGCGGCGAAAAATTTACCGAAAAAATATGAATTTAGAATTTGTTTAAATAATTCGAAACTAAGAAAAGCAATAGTCTTAACTAAAACGAATGAATTTTCCAGTTGATGGTTGTGAATAATTCATTTACAAAAGTGAACAAACATATTCACAGAGCCACCAACTTCAAATCTAATCTTCTAATTATTGAAATGAAAATTACCAGTAAGATAATTTTTCAACAAATTCAAAAAAGTTATTAAAACAACAATGAAAATAGATATATAAGATTTATTAAAAATAAAAAATTAATTCAAGGGGACAATAGTATTATCACAGTATTAATATTAAGTCATTCTTGTATCGTCTGACAATGAGATACGTGAAGGGAGACATAAAATCCACATTATATCATAGAGTTTCATTGTTGTCTTGCCAAAGTAAGAATTTGTCTTGGGGACATTTTACAAATATTGCAAACTTATTCGATCAAAATGAATTGATGAATGGAAATGAAATTTAAAAGTAAATTTTAAAAATTCTCGCTTTTAAAATACAATTTGTAATTGAGTTTCATAGTATAATAAACAAGGTGAAGACATCAGCCCAGGTTATGCTGTGGTGCCTAATTTGTACTTTGTGTTTTTGTATAAAAATATAAATCTGTTAAAATTTTGAATTATAAATAAAACTGGTTTTAAATTTTTGGGCATAATTTTAGAGGCAAGTTAAAATATATTTTTATTCAAAACAGTAATATAAAAGACAAGGCGTATCAATATTATTCTGTATGGCTTCGGCAATTTTAATCCTTTTGTTGAAAATCGGTATTCACGTTGTCAATATTGCCATTTGCCGATGACTGGTAATATGAATTGGATATTTTGTAAGGAAATTTGACATTGATATTGTCTCGAATTGCCGTTAACATTGTCGTCTGTGATTTTAGTGTCGTGCACAAACAAAAAAGTTAAATAAACTGTAAGAACAGTAGAAATAAAATTTAAAATGGAGAAACTGAAGAATACCAACCCAGCGCAACCAATTTAAAGAATTATTTGAAGAGTTGAAAGAACCACTGTTCCTTCTTATTTTAAGAAACATTGGAAATTATCGCGACCACTCTTAACACCCTTGGCCCACAAAATAGAACGAGTGATGGATGGCAAAAGGTATGGAATATAGTGCTTTACAAATTTATGTTTGACAAAATTTTTTAAAGGCAGTTACAAACAAAATATAATATGAAGCTACTAAAGGCGGTATATTAAAGCAGCTGGTACTAAGCGCTTTTGAAGAAACTATGACAAATCAAAAGGCTTATTATGAATTGCGACGCGAAAATCAATGCGATGCGAAAATACATAAATGCGAACAATCGCTATTCTTTATTGCGATATTCCCAAAGTTCTTTTTTAATCGCATTTCAAATGCGAAAAGTTAGTCGGTATTCCAAATTCCGAAAACTAATGCCAAATTTGCCTAATTTATTCGACAACAAAGTAACATTCGCAAAGTACAAATATGTAAGTGAAAGATAATATTTTATTTATTTATTCATTATATACTTATTATTTAATTCAGGGTAGCAAGCAATACGACCACAAAACCGCGTCAATTTGAAATAAAGATAGAATATATGAATAAGCAGAGCCAAAGCACCAAATGCACGCCATTCGGCATATACTTTGTGGCAAACATTAACTGAAGATATATATCAATGGACTACCTATTAGAGAAGCTGCAGTTCAAAAATATTTAACTTCAATTTTAATAATTGTTTGCCGATTTTATAGTACACACCAAACACAAGCGTAGACGAAATAAAACCGACATTGGCGGTGGCCCATCAAGATATAATCCACTGCCTCCGTTAAAGCGGCAAGTGGAAAATTTGTTAAACTTGGCAGATTCCGTAACGCTGTTGATTTTTTTTTGCTTCATTCTTTGGAATAGCGTCGGTAACGCTGAAATGATATAGAAATGAGAAAAATTATATGAAGCAACAACATGAAAGTTACGAAAAGTTGAAAAGAAAACCAAAAAATGTCTAGTACAGATGGTCGTGTACTATACACTCTACCTTTTAAAGCCCTCGCCAACAACTTGTCTGTTTGGCATTTAATTTCTACATTGTAACATGGGACAAAACATTTTTTTGATACATTCAAAAATACATTTAGTTTATGGCAACACTTGTTACGTATTAATAAGTAGAAAGAAAAATTCTCTCACGTGCAACGAAAGAGTCATAATGTAAACGCGTGACGACTTTCGGAAATACTTCAAAAGAGAAAACAATAAGCCCAATTATACACAGAAATTTCGTGTGAGTTTTTTTCACTTTTCCCCCATTTAAAATTTTTTCCCCTTTTGATTGACTGCGAAAAGTGAACGCTACGTCCGATTTAAGCCTAGCGGACTTAGCAATACAGGTCCCTTGTAAGTTTCAGCTTTCTGTCTTTAAACTGTTCAAAATTTTGGCCACATAGATCAGCTATTGGGACACCCGTATATTTCCAAATCCGAATTTTATACTTGTTGTTATGCGGACTTAGCAATACAGGTTCGTTGTAACTTTCAAGCGTATGTCTACAACTGTTATAAAGTACATCAAATCAAAGGAACTATTGGTGCACCCTTTAATTTATATTTTTTTATATTATTGCTTGTTACTATAACGGCCATAGCAATCGACATTCTATCCAATTTGCAAGCGTTTGTCTATAACGGTTCAAAAGAAAGGCCCATGTAAGTCAATTTACGTCACCTATAGGGACACCCTTTAATTTTTGCTATTGGGAGCTATAGTAATACGCAGTCATTTAAAATTTTATAGAAGTGCCTTTTACAGTCGTAATACACTTAAAAAACATGTGATATTTTGAGGATTACGAACTGTTTTTAAAACGAGACCAATCTGTAAGCATAATCTATCAAATTACAAAATTAGTTCAGAAACTACTGAGTTCTGCAAGTTCAAAAAGAAAAAAAGCAACATTCAGTCGGTTAAGAAGTTTCAAAATGGAAACGACTGAATTTTGCGGCCACAAATTAAAAAAAAAAAATCAGATGATTTAATAACCTCCTTTCTTGTAGTCGGGTAAAAGCAACTAATTTTAGGACAAACTAGTTACAAAATAAGAAGCAATAACCATAATTAAAGCTTCTATCTTTTTAACATATGTAGGTATGTATGTATCAAGAAATGAATTCTAAACAGCTAGTGGAAAAAGCGCAGAAAACCACTAAAAAATTTATATGGTTTTAAATGCCTTCGTATTCTCGAATTTTATTTTTTTTGGATTAAATGGTTATTTAGCTGGCGGTAGCCTACGTAGAAGAAATACTAGTGAAGCAAAGAAAACAAGAGAAAAGTGCTACAGGCAGACGCGCAAAAGCACATTGCAATGAAGTCACCCCTGAACTGTTGATTATCGACGGCATGGGCTGTCTACAACTACTGTTAAAGGAACTTTCATATTGGTCACCGAAGATCCCAGGTTTCGGACACGAATACGAAAAAATGTTTATTCGTTATGCTTCATAAGTACCAAGTTTAAAGTGACCAGCAATCGTAGCCACCAAGTCACGTATTCAACGGTAGTTTTATGTAACAATTTCCAAAACAACAATTAAGCTGTCTCAAACTTACAAGACGCAAAAACTCTTGCTACACAATTGAGTTGATTTTCGCTTAATTTATTTAAAACGCATTATTAGTTTTTTCCCATAAAAAAAACAATAACAAAATTTTGGTACATATAATGTGAGTATTTTATAATTTATTGATTGAACCTTGCTTTAAAATTTTTTTTAATTTATTAAGGAGTTTTGCAATGATGAAAACCAACTACTGCTACAAAATTTTTAACAAAAATAAGTAAAAAAAATTATATACACATATATATGTATGTATCAGAGCTGTAAATGAATCATTCATTTTGTAATTAATTCGCAATTCATTCATTCATGCACTGAATTAGCAAATTTCGAATGACTTCTTAAAAAATGAATTGAATGAAATTTGAGCCAGTTCAAATGAATTTCAATTCGATTCCAATTCAAATAAATTGCATTTCCTTTCTAATTTGTTTTAATTGATTCAAATTTCATTAAATTCTTTTTTGTTTTGAAAAAGAAATAATTACAAATTGAACTAATTTGTAACCAATTAAAATAAAAAAGGAATGATTCTTTTACAGCTCTGGTGTGTATGTATATGTTATTAATACAATGCAGTAAGCTGCATGTATTTCAATATGAAACACTGTCCTAGAAATATTGCTGGGTAAAACTTTACCTAAGAAAAAGAGAAAGAGATATTTATTGCCTACGATTAGTGGAAGAATAGGATCTAGATTTAGAGCGTGAATTTTCACGGTCGCGAGAACGACTAGACGACGCATAACTATGTGTTTTGGCCGATCTGTAGCTATAATGAGAACTATTTCTGCGTCGTCGACGATACTCATCTTCTGAATCACTAGATACATTACGAAGACAACGGCTAGTTGTTGGTTCACGATCGCTTTTTTCATAAAAATACGATGAAGATTTACGATCACCCTTACGATCTTTGTTTGATTTTCTATATTTTTTATCAGCAGCTGAATGAAGATGCTTATGTTTTTTCCCCGATCGGTGTTTGCTTTTTGTATGATGAGATGATTGAGAAGTAGAAGAAGAATCAGAATCTGACGACGTGGAAGATGAGGAAGAAGATGTTAATGACGAACTTGATTTAGAATAAGAGCGTGATTTTTTTCTTTCACTAAGACGTCGTCTCTTCTTTGATTGGTTACAACTTCGATCATGTTCATGTCGTCTGGTTTTTTTTTCTGGACTTGCGGAAGCTTTGCCTTTTAGAGCTTTCTCTAAAGCAGCATCAGCCGCATTTAAAACATTTGTCATTCCTGCATTTGTATAATTAGGCAATAAACCATTAAGGTCCGGAATTTTTTGCCGTTCGTTATTAGCTGCCAAAGCTGTATTGCTCTTTCCGATACAAAAATTTGTAGTGCTGTTTATATTTGGGAGAAAAGAAGCTGCGTTTGTTACTGCCGCATATTTATCTTTGTTGTCACTAAAACGTGTAGTCCGCTCCCTGCGCTGATTTCGGTCCTTCTGTCGTTTTCCTAATAAGAAAAATTGTAATAAAATTATTATTTCATTAAGCTTTGTGTCTTTATTTGCAGTTAAAAATAAAGATTTGTAAAAAATTTATTTCTAAATCAACATTTTTTATGTTTCATTTTTTTCTTTACAAATATAAAAAAATGATTTCGATTAATTAGTTTAAACTAATGAAATAAACTCAGAAACACAAATTTTTGTATTTTTTCAAACATTTTCATTTTTTAATTTTTCCAAAAATTGCAATATCTTTTTTTTATATTTATAGATTTTTGTTGAAACAATTTTTTGTTCAGCGTTATATTTATTTGGTTTGCCACAGCAATCTACCATTGTCAGAGTTCGTATAGAAATTAAGCAAGCCCACTAAATATTTATTATAAATTACTGTTACTGGAATTTGCTGTTTCAGTTTTCAGTTGAGAGCAGTGGAATATGCGTATTTTCCGATCACAATTTTCTGTTGAGTTTCCCTTAATTACCTCGATATTTTGCTTCAAGTAGAACTCACAAAACCAACCGATTGAGTAATAATTATCCATATAACAATAAAATTAATCAAGCGATTGTATTGATTTGGAACCCCGAGCCATTTAAGCCCAAATTCTTAAACGGTAAAAGTTGGAAGCTATGTAATACATTAAATAAGAATGGAAAAATACGTGAATTTTTTGGTTTGCTAGCTGGTTGCAGTATCTAGTAACAATATAGGCTTTATTCATAATCAATTTTTATTTTTATAATAGGTTTATAAAACAAAATTTCCATACAAAATTGGTTTTATAAACCTGTAATAAATTTAAAAATTGATTATGAATAAGACCTTATGTATTCATATTTAAGTTATAAACATTGTAAAATTACGGTCTTTGAAAAAAAATCTCTTGTTTTGCGCAAATACTTAGTACAGATTTTTAAATGTAAAATTTCTAATTTTTACTTGAACCAAAGGTGTTTTAAGGTCGTTGTGAAGTGCTTCTGTTTTGATTTGCTAAGGCTTAACCAAAAAATCACCTTTCTAACGTTTAAAATTCCCTTATGACTGACATTGGATTCGCAGTGTCAGGGTTGGGCACGTCAAGCATGATGATTCATATAGATCACCGGAGTGATGTGCTTGATGTTTATACAGACAAATCCAAGTCAAACACTGGATTTAGGAGAGGCGTCTTTATTCCCAGATTTCAGATCATCATCAGTCTGAAATTTCAGTCATAAAGAGGGTGGTGAGTTGGATGAAGCACCACAGGATTTACCGAGAGGATACCCGAATCTGCACCGACAGCAAGGCCGCGATGCGCTCCTTATCGGGAGTCTATACGACATCTAGATTGGTTCAAGAATGCTGGAATATTCTCAATGAGATGGCGAGACTTTCCAACCTGGAACTACTTTAGGTGCTAGGACACTCGCGAATACCTAGGAACATAGTTGTGGACGAATTCGCTAGGTCTGGAACCGGTCTAAATGACCAGGAGATAAAATTTACTGGTGGGAGTCCTTTTTAAATGCTATAAGGCTATATTTTTGAAGCCGCGAGACCAAATGGCCTGACGAGTTCAACTGCACAATTTCGAGGCTGTGCTGACAGGGCACTTCGTCATCGGGGCCAATGCTAGGAGACTAAATCGTCCATACCATGTCTTCTGTGGAAGTTTGCAGATGATGAAGAGGAGGAAGCGGTGGCGCATCTGCTTTGCCACTGCCCAGCTCTGTCTAGTGACAGTGTGGCTCTTCTGAGCAGTCGAGAGCTTGAATTAATTCGTTTATCCGGTCTTCGGGGTGGTTTCTAGAGACCTAAAGATCCTTTCCACATCCCTTTTTAGGCATCACAATAGGACTATCTAGGACCCAAGGTAATCGGTTTTTTACGCTGACAGCCTTACAAAATCTACGTTTAAACTTTTGATCAGTTTTATAGTTTTATAACATCTTTATAGAGATTTTGGGCAGGTTTTGACTAATCATTTTATCTATATTTTTATATATTTGTTAATACAGAAAGCCTTCAAGGCCAAAAGCATATTATAAGAATACAGTACTTAAGATATAATTTAAAATTAAATACAATTAATGTTTTAATATTATAAAAGTTGTAAATTTTTTTAAGTTGTATAATACAAATGCTATAGAAAAGGATTTGCAGTAGCTCCAGTTGTACATCTTCTGAGAAAGGGAAGCTAGTTGTAGACATACAGTCACAATTAGTGAATACAAAAAATAAGTCAATATATTCATATAACACATAGATGCTTAGATATTAATTATTGTATTATTTATGTATTAAGATTCTTGCTGTTATACCAACTCATAAATCCAAAACTCTTCATAAGTGTAAAAAAGACTTTGTAATTGCTGTACTATCTGTATAGGAAATGTTAGTCTTTAAATTTCTATCCGGATGATAGTTTTGGGATTTTTATTTACATAAAATCTTCTTTTGAACAATCATGTGAAACATTTGCCATTTAAATTAAGCAAAATAAACAAAACTGTACTAAAAATTTGTCGTTCGTTGGCAGCTGGTACTCTCTTACATGGCAGCCCTATTTTTTTCCAAACTCAGTTTCCTATACTGATAGGTCTTTACAAAACAGTTTAACATTGTAACAATAGAACAGGAATTTTTGTGGCCACCGAACATGGTACTGATAGCACTGATAGTATAAATGCTACCAGAGCCTTAATAAAAAATTATAATGGTATTTAGTGATGACCTTTTAAGACTAAGAGATGATAGAATGCAAATATAAATATTGTGGATTCTATCCACATTGGAATTCGAGGAAAAAACACTGATGACTGCGGTGCTAAAAGGACTTTAGAGTAACATCAAATTACAGAAGTACATCGCTTTTCCAAAGCCATAAGCAATCTTTTTAGTGTGATTCAACATTAAAATCCAGTTATAACCAGGCTTAAGTTTTTAGTGTGCGAATAAGACAAGTGATTGTACAGCATAAAAATTATATTTTTTTTATTTTTACACAATAAAATACGCAAAAACGTTTAATTTAAATTTTTAGCAATGCTGTATTTTGTGTCAACTTAAATGACTTGCCCGAGTTGCCGGATGGAGAACCTGAAACCATGTGCGCTACAGGTTGAATAAAAGTTTATCAAGATCAGAATGTATCACACTGACTGGTCTTAGAGTCGGTAAATACATTTTTAATTCCAAGTATTTATATTTTAAAAGTTTTATATGTATAAATACTTTAGACATGGTACTACGTTTTATCAACCGGCGTCTTTTAGTAGATACTTTACAAATTAATTTGTATAACATATAAATAAATATATTTATAGTGTGCAAAGTTTCAAATTATGTGTTTTTCAAGGTATACAGTACTATATACGAATTAATCGAGTCATCTATACCTAAAATTATTGAAACCGAAATGATTTCAGTGAACTAAAATTTTTACTGTACAGGGGGAAAATTACGGCATTCGATATCGATTGAAATTTACATTTAAATTCTATTGAAATTTCGATCGATACCGAATGCCGTTCTTTACTCAAAAATTTTAATTAGCATCGAAATGAAAGCAATGTGAAATAAAAAATACGCAAGTATATGTTTCTATATACACATATATATTTTTTTATAAGAGTTTCCATCAATAATTGCCAAAAGCTGATTTCAATATAAATTTGGCAGCGTAAGATCTATCACACAAAAACGTGTATTGGCAGTAGAAATCGACTTTTAACACAAGCCGTAAATAATTAAGATTTTTATGTCATATTTTTTATTTAATGAATTCTAAGCCTGAAGTTTTATTGCATAGATAATTAAATAAATAATAACCTACAACTATCCTGGACTGAAATCAACTGTTAGCAAGTTTTTACCCTTGAAGGGTTCACCTACATATATTAGTTAAAAAATAAGAACAAAGATTTTTCAAATTGACGAATAAATAAAATAATTCTTGGTCCTAATATTAAAAAACTACATTTTCTACAATGTTCTGTTTCCTGCTTCTCAAAATTAGAGGTTCATTTTGTTGGTTGATTAAAATTTAACATTATTAAAAGGACATTAAGAATAACTGGAATTTAGAGTGTCGTTAGCGACAAAATATAGAAATAATTTTAGCAAATAAATAATCTTAATCAGGCTTAAATTCAAGTACATTTTTATTTGTAGGTTTATTAGCAAATAAAAATTAATTACATATATGTATTTCTTTTTGTTTTCTGCTAACCGTCGGTTTTGCCGCCAATCCGATTTTTTTAATATAAATCTTTTTTAACTGAAGCTGAATTTAGATTATTTATTTGCTAATAATACCAAAATAATTAGTTCTATCCAATCTAATAATAAATCATTAAATAATAAAAAAAATGTCTTAAATTTCATATATTTGTCCTGAGCTTTTCTGCTTTGTTTTCACAATTAAGGAAATTAAATGCTCCATAGTTTTTTTTTTTTTATTGAGATAAGGTAAAACCGCGTGATGTATGTACATATATTAATGATTTTACCAATATAAAAATTTGTAATTTCTTTTCTCCCAATTATCGGTTATAAAACTTAGACAAACAACTATATAACATACTGAATATAAACTGACGTACCGTTTGGATGTTGTATCTTTGTTTCAGTTATCTCACCAAAATCTTTTTCGTAACCTTTGAAAATACTATGTCCGCTGTGACCTGAAGATGAGGGGTCTCTTGCTAACGGCCAATCTTGTTTTCTGCAACTTTGCTCTTTTTCCTGCTCCTCTTCTTTTCTCAAAAAATATTTAAGTTTCTCCTCCTCACGTGCCGCAGCTGCAGCAGTATGCTCTTCTATTTCTTCAGAAGTTTTTATAAAAGCTCTTCTTTTATGGCGTATAACATTCTGTTAAAAAATGGTGTTAAATAAAAACGGTTATTTTACAGGTGTTTTTTCTATCTCACCCATATTTCTTCCTCTGTATCATTGTCACTTTCTGATTGACTTTTTGTGTTCTTGGCTGAATTGCGCTCTTCATTGTCACTGTCATTTTCACTTGAGCTATCACCATATGCAGCTAAACCTATAAATTAATTCGTGCTAATTCAAATAGTTAATATAAATATTGAGAGGAAACACTTCTCAATTCAGTAAAAAAGTCAGACTTTTAAAGAAACAAAACGTCAATAGGAAAAATTTCTTATTAATTTAATAAAATCAATTATTGTCCTACTCAAATGTCTACAAACTTTTATTAATTGTATGTGATTTAACTTAAGACAGTAAGACTGCAAAGGTAAATCTGTTTTAAAAAGTTAGTTTCCCTATATGATTAATTTGCACTTCATCATATAGAAGTTATATAGTTTTGTCGGTATTTTTGGGTTAATAACGGTATAATACTTACCTAGCTTGCCGGTTAAGGTAGATAAAGCGCTTTTGCGGATCACTTGTGCTGAGGACGCTTTTAGTTTGTATATGTAAAATGTACATTATATTTCATAATATAGTAGATTTATAAACAAAACAAATAAGAGGCTTAAATCGGTTATTATTTTTACAAATTTAGACTTACACTTGCACGAAAGGCAGCTGTGGAGAAATTATAGAAATAATTTAGTACTAAAAGATCAATAGTTACCTTTAGATTTAAATATTTTAATAGTTTCATCAGCCACTTTGGAAATTTCTTCATTTGTGGCTTCCAATAAAAGTTCAGTTAAAATTCGTCGTACTGCTATCATCTGTGGAGTTTAGAGAAATGTGAAATAAAAATTTAAAAGTTTTAAAAAATATTTAGTTATTTACAAATTGCTTTAAATTTTTTTTTATAAGTATGTTATATCGTCTGACTTGGTAACTGTTATAGGAAAACTCTGGAAATATAGATAATTGAGTTTAGAGTGGTAGGAGGTAAGAAAAGGAAAAAGCGGGCATTTTAATTTTGTTCAATCGATTTAAAAAATTCCCGACTAATCGATTTTAATGAAATTCTAAACTTAGATAGGTCCTCATCCAAAAGATTCAATACTTATGTTTCCAGAACTAGGAGCTAAACGGCTGTACCGATTTAAATTACAAATATAATTAGATATTTACATAGAAGTTAGATCATACTCTTTATTTTGAGGCAATAATACAGTAAAGTAACTAGAAAAGCCTAAAATTAGATCCAGACTCGAAACAAGCTTCAGATTTATTTTCTATTAAGGTAGTAAAATACAACTTTAAATGGAAGAACATATTTTAGAATTTGTTTTTAAATGTAATTATTAACTTTCATGGAATGCTTATATACGTAAAACCCAGGCATATAAATTATAAGATGGAAGCGCGACGACAAATCAATGATTAGTGTCAAAAACCTGTAACAACAGAAAGAAAATTTAAATAGAAAACGTTGACGCAAGCCATCAATATTTGATTGTGTATGTTTTATCTGTGTTTTGCATCACTTATTCAATATTTAAACACACTTCGAAGAGCACTTGAATATAAAATTTAAATAAATTTTTTCTCATTCGTAAACCAAGCAAATTATTTTGACATTAATAAAGTGTAAACAAAGGAAAAATTATTTAAAGGAAAAAATTATCATCTGCCCTAGCACTGTCACCTGGTTAAATATGCCTTGTGTAAAACTGTTTTTATGTTGATCTAATCTAATATTCAAAATAAAGTTTTTCATAAAACTGTGTTGTCAGAAGAAATTTCTAGCATATTGTGCTTTTGGATTAGTTGGATTTTAATAACGAAATCAAAATGCACAGGTGCTTTACTTCTGTTGAATCAAGTCTCAATAGCTTTCAGATATTTTAAAAAGATTAAATGAATTAATTAAAATACATACAAATATTCTTACCAAATCAGATAATTTTTGTTCATATGTCTTATCTGCTTGAATGCTGTAAGCATTATCGTCTTTGTCGATATTTTTTAAATGTATATGGTGTTGCATATTTGGGATATTTTTTAAAGTTTCTTCATTATCACTACTTTCCTCATCTAAAATTGCAGCTGGCTATATTCAAAATAAAACGTATTTAAAACAAGAAAAACTATTATTGATTTCATTGTTTAAAATTATTGATATTGATATTTTAAATACTTACAGAGCAGTTTATAGAACTGACCAAAGCGTTTTTATTCGAGATATCTTCATTATTCATATTCTTACTCTTTTGTTCTTTTTCCAATTGCCTCTGTTTTTCTCTTTCCATTTTTTCCAAACCTTCTCTGAAAATACAGAAATAAATAAACATAATATTTTAACAACTTTGTTTAATACTAGCAGTGTCCACGACTTCGTCTGCGTGTCATTCCTAATTTTCTTAAAATTCAAATTTAGAAAGATGTGTTTTTGAATATTTATTCCAGAGTTCTGTAGTGTTAAAAATTTTACATCTACAAAAATAAAAAGTTCCGATAACTGTTTTAGTACCACTATACCGGTAAAATTAGGTGCGTTCACTATTTTGGTGCTTTCACTATCTCTATTTCTCTATAAAATGACCCCATTATCATGAAAATAATGTATATTGGAACCAATGTTCTAAGGGACCACCTCACAAAATTTTGTTCAAATCCATCTAGTAGTTTTTATGTAATGCAAAAACACAGACAGACAGACAGACAAAAATTCCAAAAATAGGTGTTTTTTATTCCATATTTGATATTCCATATCGATAACTATTTACACCAACAAAAAAATTAAAAAAAATTTTCCGAGTACAGAAATGGATAAAAAGTTCTCACGTAATTTTCATCTTCTTTTGTCACTGTAAGCCCGAAAACGTTACCATCGTTAAATTTACCTTATCCATGCTGGTAATCCCTTACGCTTCGCCGCATCGATCGTGTTACTACAATCTGGCGGGTTGGGAACATCTGGCATTACTCTAATTTCATTGGGGTGCGGTACAGTCATTTTTAATAATGATGGAATGTGTGCGGTAGGGTTTGTTGGTCCATTATTTATAGGATTCTGGTTAGGCAGAGGTTGCATCAAATTTTCTCTATTTGGCCACAGATTCCATTGGTTGCTACTGGTCAATCGGCGATCTATTATAGTATGACATCACTTTAAAACAACTTATTGTCTAGAAGTTATGCATTTTTTGCTCACCCATTGGAGAACTGCTTTCGTTAGTAAACCAGGACTGATTTAAATTATGTACGGAAGTAGGATTGAAATCACTGTTGGTCTTCAGTGTTGTTTTGTCATCTGATTGCTCCTCATCGTCCATGTCCATATCAGCCTCTCCTTTTTCTTCGAATTTAGGATTGTTGCAGCTAGAATCATTGACTTTAGAAGCATTTGTATTAGAACCTACTTTAGCATCTAATTCTGAATTATCACGCATTTGAATCCATTGTTGAGCCAATTGGGCCCAATCAATTGTTTGGCCAGCGGCCATAGCGTTTGAAACAGCAACCTGGTTAACAAATCCGAAAGCACCTAATTGATTTAAACTATTGATACCATCACTCGAATCGCCACCAGAAAACATTTTTACTGATTTTTCAATTCTTCGATTCACCAAAAGAAAAAAATACTAAACCGAAGCTCACAAAATTTTTGGTAACATTAAAAAGTAGTGCCAGAGAACAAAGCCGATGCAGATTTGTCACCGCCGGCTGTAAACAAAATATTAACGGCAAATAATTTTCCATGTGTGAACACATGGCGAAATAATACAGGTGGTCTCGATAGCGAATTCATTAATTTCGCCGTAAACTCTAAATGTCAAACTCCATATATAAAAAATTTATCTAACTGTTATACACATTTTTTATATATGGATTTTGACATTTAGAGTTTGCGGCGAAATTAATGAATTCGCTATCGAGACCACCTGGTATTATTTCGCCATGTGTGAACATATATAACCAAGGCGAATCAATTATCAGGTGGCAGCGTTAGAAAATTTATTATTTTTTGCTGGTAGAATCGAATGTCAAACTTCATATAAAAAAAATGGTAAACAGATTTTTTATATATGGAGTTTGACAGTAGTGTACACGGCGAAAATCAATGGATTCGCCTACGCTTCCACCTGGTAATTGATTCGCCTTGTATATAACCGTACGTTTCCACCAGACATCAAATTGTTATGAAAATCATGTCGCACATGAATTTGGCTAATGTAGACTCTCAATGTTCATGTGCAACTATCGTAGGCCAAACATTTGGCTGAGCAATTTTGCTCGCCATCATATATGTGTTGCGGTGGACGCAAAGTCAGAGAAGAAAAAAATTTTTG